>OX451735.1:1460974666-1461379548 GCA_948472305.1 Vicia faba
CAAGACCTGATCGATGAGGGAGTATTGGAATTCGCACAAGATGGTCAAATGGAATTCTTCTGTTATCCCTCCCAGGCACACCATCTGAAATAACAAGATTAGACAAAGAGGGTTTTGTTCATTAGAATTTTCAATTTGTAATTTTCTTTTGATTGTTCGAACAATTATTCATATCAAACTTTGTTACTTTATCAATGCATTGCGTATGTCTATTTTGAATCAATTCATTCGTATTCACTATATTTAAACTACTTTCCTTTTTGTGATATTCAAATCTCGATCAAAAGCTATGAGCCTTTAGAGGGAGGATGACGAAAATGATACCACAATCTCTATAGTATGCTTTCGAACAGACCCCGCTAACGATGTACATGCATTGTTTCAAATCTTAAACAGTGGAGTCATAAGGAAGATAATCCCTAGTCAACCCCTTTAATCCAAAGAAGTAGAAGTTTTTATTTTCACACAAATTAAAACCATTTAATCATAACCTGGGGCGAGGTAGTTTTCTCAGTTAATTCAGAGGCGCATTCAGTCGCAAGCTTATCCTTCATACACGATAAATAGTGTAAAAGATACCGTCCAAAATATGGTGATGGTCCCGCATAATCATCAAAGCAGGAAGTCATTATTTTTCAAAAGAAAAGCCCGCTAAGTCAAAACCTACGAAGGAGACCTAAGAAAAAACTGGGTCATCCCGCTGGCTGTAATCACAAAAGAAACAGTTCAGGCAAACGACAAGGACAAAAAAATCAAAAAAGAAAGAGGTCCTACAAATCCTCAACATAAAAAAAGGTTACAAAAATGGCTTCCTTCTCAAACAAACGTTCAATCTCTGAACCATCACCGGAATATCAAGGAAATTCCAAAACTCAACTAGGATTCTAAACACACAATTAACTGTACATAGGACTGAAGAACATCACGAAGAGTAGGTTGGGTACAAATAAAATTTGAGCCTTTATCCTTTGTTTCTTAAACCGTGAACCAGGCCACGTTACAACCCTTAAAAGTCCTAGTTGAAGCATGGGTTAGTTCGAAAGCATACTGTTACAAAAGGTATCCAGACTCCTGTAGGGTTCGCTATAAATCTTGAGCTGATATCACACTTTTACAAAATTTGTTTGTTTTACTAAAAAATGAATTTTCAAACTTCAAGACAGACATAAGCTTTGCATTCTTAAAATACCATTATTTGCATATGACTATTTGTTCAACAACAGAGAAATTCGCACGATGGATATTCGATGAACATAAATCCTCTCAGTGGATAGAATCACCTCAGATGGAAAGACATTCCAGTGATAGGCCATTCATAATCAAGGGGCATAGCATGGTGTCTAGCTGATCTGGGGCAGTCAAGTCAAGGTTTAAGGAATCTCTCAAAAAATGCCAAATAGCCAGGGGCAGAACTCCATCTGAATCACTTGGGGCATTGGACATGAATTCAAGCAATGAATCCTGTGAAATCAAAAAAACACCTTCTGGTAGTGTGACAACACTTACTACTATGGACAACGACAATTCTCCACACCCAGTGAAAATGGGCATAGTCAGAAAAGACTACGCATGAAAAAGACCTGCTAGGTTGACAGGCCTAGGCAAAAATAAAGGCATCCCGGAAAACCAAAAAGAGTTCGGGCAAAAATTAGGGATATATACAAAAATTATGCACCCGGCAAGTCGAAAACCTGAAAAGGCGGCTTGGGCAAAAAAGGGTATCCCGGTGGACTGAAAACCCGAAATGGCTATCCATGCAAAAGTTAGGGATTAAAGCGTACGATTATGTCCCGTCATCTTGTCACTTGCCTATCAGTAGAAGACTTATCATCCTGATCAGCATTTACCCATCGCCCATTAAGTTAGGACGACACTCAAACCATCCATAAAGCCTCTGTAGGAACTTTCCCCACCAGGTACAGGGGCAGAAACTTCTGGATGCGAAGTAACCACTATGTTCTCAGCATACGACCCCATGACATGTATGTTCCCCACAGAGTAGAAACAACCAGAGTTTTGATCTCTCCTACCCCAAGCAGGAATTACCTCCTCCAACAAAGCGCCCGCAGAGAGCTGAAGTCTATTATCCCCCAACCGAGTTTTATAATTTCAAACAGTTATAAAACCTCCTCCCAGGTAGGGTTTATTTCTCTAACTATAGAAGTTCATTCCCCAACAGAGTTTATTTCTCTACAGTGGCAAAATCTTCCAATAAAGCATCCTCCCTCCACGGAGTTATTCTCAAGCAGAGTCAATCCCCGACAAATCATATCCATTCATCATCCCCAGCGGTAATGAAAGATTCAGCTTCCAAATACTCTCCAACTGTAGTCCGGGATTTATTTTCCCAGACTAGGAAACATCTCAATAGCATCCCATATTCATACATCATGGCACGTGCATACACATCGCATACAACATAATCTCATTTATTTTGAGAACATCATCACAATGAAGAATTGAAAAACACAAGAAGGGTGGGGGGTTGAATTGAAAACTTAAAATTAAATGCACAGAGACACGATATTTTTTATCCTGGTTCATTTCATCTCAAATTACTCCAGTCCACCCGTCAAGGTGATTTCGCCTCTCTCCAAAGAGGACTTAATCCACTAATAAAAAACCGATTACAATCACTACTTTGACAACTGCCAAAGTCCTCTTGAGTACAACCACAACCCGGTTAATCTCAAGGAAAACTAGCTTAATCAAGATAAAAGAATTCTGTGTATGGTTGTTTTTCCTTACAAAAACAGTTATCAGAACTGTGATATTTTACACAATTTTGAGCGTAGAAAATAGTATGTAAGTTTGCAGCGTTTAGATATTTATTGTAGTCATGTTCAAAATCGTAAATGATTTGTCCTCTTAGCTTGTTTATATAGGCATAGGAATCCTGTCCAACATAAAGCGTGATAAAGGACATTTAAACTGTTTCCATATTGAGAAGATTCTTGTCTGAATGAAGCCGTTGCATGTGATGTTGTCTTGATTGAATAGTAACACTTCAGAATATTACAATCTTGTATGCTACAATGGCTTCAGAACATTGATGACTTAGAGTTGTGAGGATCTGATTGTATATGAACCTTCTATTTAGAATCAGAGTATTGTTCACTTCAGCGCAGGTTCTGGTCATCATTCTTCAGCGCAAATTCTGATTACCTCAGCGTGAAAGCTTCTATAGCTTAACTTCTGATGCTGCTTTGGCCAGAACTTCTGCATATGAAATAACACAAATTTAGAGTTCATATTTTTTATTTGTGTTTGTTATCATTAAAACTCTAATTAAGGGTTGTAGAATCAAATTATGTTCTAACAATCTCCCCCTTTTTGATGATGACAAAAACTAGGATTTTCAATGAAAAATATAGAACAAAAAGCTTAAGAGAGACTCCCCCTGAGTTGATTACTTCCCTGAAGTTCATTCCCGTTAGATATTTTGATGCATCTCCTTCTGTTCTTATCAAAATATGTTCCTGTTCAAGCTTTTCAGAAAGTAGAGGTTAAAGTATTCAGAATGTTTGAGACTTTGTCCCAGTATACTGTTATTGAAAATATCTTACTTTCTCCCCCTTTTTGTCAGGTATCAAAAAGCAATATAATTAGAGTCAAAAAGATGAATTATATTGAAAACATAATGCAATGACAAGTTTCAGAAACAAGGAGGTAAAGGTAAAAAAAATTACAAATAAACATTTTTAACGAAAATCTAAGAAGGAGGGGGAACACGTGTGAACAACGCTTCCAACAAGCTCTTGATCTGAGTGCTTAATTCTTCCTGCTTTCCCAGAATGTCTTTGATTTCTTTTGTAGTATCTTCTTGTTTATCAAGAATACCCTTGATCTCTTTGTTTGTATCCTTTTGCTTATCCAGTCTGGCATGGATTAAGACATTCTCCTTCTTCAACTCTTCCAGAGTTTGCATGACTAGAGACAAAGCTGGTGTATCTTCAGGGGTTGCATGTTGTTCAGAACATTCTGCAGCCTCTTTTGATTGAACCACTTCTTCTGCCACAATCATGTTTTCTGGAGCATTAGTCAGAGAGAGACTATCAGAATCTGGTTCAGTGACTTCTGAAGGATGGTGCTCTTTCCAAGGAGCATTATCCAGTGGAAGAATTTCTTTCTTGTACCATTATATCAGAACTTGATCTTGGAAGGCTTTCAGCTGATCACTGAAGTTCTGTTGAGCCCTTTCATAGCCCAATTCTTTCAGCTTCTGAGTTTCAGAGTTGAGCCATTTTCTGAATCTTTCCCACAGAGAATTAGAAGCAGTAGGATTAGAAATCTCTTGGCTTGCTTGCTTCAAAGAATTTATCCATTCCTGCATTTTTGTTTTAAAAATCAACAGATTCTTACCAATATCTTATTTGGTTGCGGTTGGTTTAGGTTTGGGAATGGAAATTTTGTTTGAGGTGGAAGTTAGTTGGTCCAGCACTAGTGGATCAATGAGAAGTCTGAGGTTGTCAGCTGGACGGTTGATGGGTGATGGAGTGGAAGAGTCAGAAATTAGAATTGGTATGTTAGGGGTGTTTGGTGGTGTAGATTCATATGGTGAAGGGATTTATGGAATATCATGAATAGTGAGAGGTAAGCGAACCGTAAGGGGTTATGTTATTCCAGGGATTGGGATAGTGGTATCAGAATCTGAAGGGGAGTCTTCAGATTGGTTGGCGGTAGCGTGTTGAGTTTCTGGTTCAGGAATTTCAAAAGATGGGTTTTCAGAAGGAGGAGAGAGAGAGTTTATATTCTCTAGTTGTGGTGAGTTGAGGTTCAGATGTTCTGGTTGAGGAGAGTATGGTTGTGGATTTTCTGGTTATTATTGAGTGTTTGGATTTTCTGGGAGTGTAGATTGAGTGTTTGGATTTTCTGGTATTGGTGAAGAAAAGTCTTGATCAAACAGTTCAATGTTAGATAGAACTTTGGCAAGTTCTGGTTGATGATGTTCTGGATTTGGATTTTGATTGGGGGAGTGAGGTTCATTCAAAAAGTTTTCAAGAGTTACAGATGGGTCAAATTCTATGTCAAAATCCTCAAATGTTTGGGGTGAAGGATTTTCTGTTGGTTGACGGGAAATGGTTTCAGATGTTGGAATAGCTATTGATTCTACAGCAGAAATAGAAGATGGGTTACCTTTCTTTTTCGCAGCTTTAGGTGTCTTCTGAGAGGATCCTTCTCCTGCTGCCTTCCTCTTTTTGGATTTCTTTAACACAACCTTTGGAGCTGGCTTGTGCAGATCTTGAATGTTGATTTCTGGAATAGTCCCATCAGCCTTGCAAGCTTCAAGGTATCTGACTATGATTTTTGGGGAGGCATCTATCTCAGAAAATAGTGGAAAACCCTTCAGAGGGATTCTCCTAGAAGTGATGGCCTCATGAGGAGCAATAGTTGGTTCCTTCTTAATGTTCTCAATAATCTTCATTTTCTTCAGATTCTTGGCATTCAAAGGTTTCCCCGCGGTTGCTTCCAGAGTACTTATTTCTTGAGCCTCTGTCAGATGTTCTATCAGCCTTTTTTCTGTTAGAATATCTGAAATCAGTCTTCCTAGGGGAATCCAATCCCTCTTAGTTATTTCGTCTTCTCTTGTCTCTTTCACACTTGTTTTGAGATGGTTGAAGAGCAAGTGTGGGAGGTTTATCTTGGTCTTCTTTGCAATGAAGTAAATCAGGAACTGCTAATCAATATTGATGTAATCAGGAGAGCTTGTAGGCTTCCTGTGATTGATACATCCCATAATTATTCTAGCCCAAATTCGGTGATGATCCTTCAAGTCTTTGATCTTGCTGGATGGCTGTCCAGAAGTGAAGATTTCCCTGGAAATAGATTTTAGGTCAGAACATGTATCAGCCACATCAATGCATCTGACTCCACCGCCATTGTATCCAATGAGTTTCCCAATTAAATCTTCTGTTATCACTATCTTCTTTCCCATAACATATGATGTAACCTGGTGGTTGGATGAGGTAGCATGAATCTAGAACTATTTGACGAGAATGGGAAACGTTGGACCCAACAGACGGTCAAAATATTTGTTCCATCCCTGTGCAGTTACCTCTTCATAGAGATTAAACCCATTTTCTTGTAAACTTTCAAAATCAATGATAAATTTAGAGAGAACTTCCAGGTTGTCAACAGGAATGAGAAGCGTTCTAATGGGTTCTTCATATTGTTCCGTTGATGAAGATTCAGGAGAACTAATATTCTTGAGACTTGATGATGATGCCATTGTTCACACGGGTTCTTTGAAAAAAATGGAAAGTGTTCTTGAAAACGAAACTTGGAACAAGAGAGAATATAGAAGAGAGTAAAATGTGAATGAATGAAATAGTAAATTGAGTTTATATAGGTTTTTAGAAAACGTAAACAGTAAGCAAGAAAATAAGTAATGATTATATGCATTAATAAAACCTGAAATTAGGGGATTTAGAAAGATATTGAACGGTTACCACTGACAAGTGTCTCAATGCATCTAATCAGAGCCTTGGACCCTTCAGAATTTGAACGCGTGTTCAGCCTCAGAAGGTAGCTTGTGAGAGGATGACATATGTTTGATGATATGAACTGCACGCCTCTATCCTTGAAACGAAACGTTCAGATCTTCATAGATAGATTCTGAGGCAACTGTACTTCTAACTTCTGAAGACAAGTTGATCAGATGTTCACAGAAAACAATAAAGTTTTGAGGGTTAAGATATGCAAATAAAACATTTTATTCTGGGCATAACTTCATGCTGAGATGTTTCAGAATGAAATTGAATCTATCTTCAGAAAGGGGTTTTGTAAATACATCAGCCCATTGATGGTCTGTGTCAATAAATTTTAAGGTAAGAATTCCTTTCTGAATATAGTCCCTAATAAAGTGATGTTTTATTTCTATATGCTTAGCCCTAGAATTCAAAATGGGATTTCTACTGAGACATATGGCAGAAGTGTTATCACAGAAGATAAGAATGTTACTCTTAAATATGTTGAAGTCTTCAAGTTGACTTTTCATCCAGAGAATTTGAGTGCTACATCCAGCAGCTGCTATGTATTCAACTTCTGCTGTTGACAATGCTATTGTGGACTGTCTCTTGCTGATCCATGAGATCAGATTGTCTCCAAGAAACTGGCAGCTTCCAGAAGTGCTTTTACGCTCTACTTTGTCTCTAGCAAAGTCAGCGTCACAGTATCCTACTAATCTGTATTCATTTGATTTTCTATAAAACAAACCTATATTAGTAGTACCTTTCAGATACTTGAAAATTCGCTTAACTATTGTTAAGTGAGATTCTCTAGGATCTGATTGGAATCTAGCACATAAGCAAACACTGAATAAAATATCAGGCCTTGAAGCCGTTAGATAAAGGAGAGAGCCAATCATACCTCTATAGATTTTCTGTTCTACCTTTTTACTTACCTCTTCCTTTTCCAAAATGCACGTGGGGTGCATTGGAGTCTTTGAGGGCTTACATTCTGAGAGATCAAATTTATTCAAAAGTTCTATGACATATTTGCTGTGATGAATGTAAGTTCCTTCTGAAGTTTGGTTTATCTGAATACCCAGAAAGAATTTGAGTTCCCCCATTAAGCTCATCTCAAACTCTACCTGCATGCACTTAGCAAACTGGCGACTGGAGCAAAGGTTTCTGTATAATCTATCCCCTCTTGCTGACTATAACCTTGTGCCACCAGTCGTGCTTTGTTTCTAATGACTTCTCCTTACTCGTTCAGTTTGTTTCTGAACACCCACTTTATTCCAATGACCTTGAATCCTTTTGGTTTAGGAACCATATCTCATACGTCATTTCTGGTGAACTAATTTAATTCCTCCTGCATTACCAGAATCCAGTCATTGTCTAGAAGAGCTTCACCAATTGTTGTTGGTTCAATCATAGAGACCAGTTCCATGAGGGATTCTTCAGAGTTTCTGAATGTTGATCTTGTTCTGATTGGATCATCCTTCTTTCCCAGGATCTTATCTTCTGGGTGAGCTATGCTGCTTCTGGATAACCTTTTCTGGAGTTGATCAACAGAAGGTACTGGATCGCTTGTAACATTTCTTTCTAAAGTTGTTGGAGCGTATCTGTTGAGAACTTCTTATGAGTTGTTTTTAGTACCTGCGAATTCAACTTCTATATCTGCAAAGAATTCATTCTGCTTTGACTTTTGAGGGTCAAGCTTATCATCAAATCTAACACTGATTGACTTTTCAACAATCTGTGTTTCTATATTGTATACTCTGTACCCTCTTGAGCGTTCAGATTATCCTAACATAATACACTTTTGTGCTTTAGAGTCAAACTTGTTCAGATAATCTTTAGTATTCAGAATGAAACAAGTGCATCCAAAAGGATGGAAATAGGAAATGTTGGGCTTTTTGTTCTTCAACAGTTCATATGGAGTCTTTTCTAGAATAGGTCTTATAGAGATTCTATTCTGAATGTAACACGCTATGTTAATTGCTTCTGCCCAGAAGATCTTAGCAATATTAGTCTCATTGATCATGGTTCTGGCCATTTCTTGCAGTGTTCTGTTATTTCGTTCTACAACTCCATTTTGTTAGGGAGTTCTAGGACAAGAGAAGTCATGCAAGATGCCTTTTTCATTAAAAAATGATTCAAAATTTTTATTTTCAAATTCTCCACCATGATCACTTCTGACTTTGACAATTCTAAGATCCTTTTCATTCTGAACCTGGTTACAGAATGCAACGAACACAGAGTGTGACTCGTACTTGTGTCTTAAGAACTTTAACCATGTCCATCTGCTATAGTCATCTACGATCACTAACCCATACTTCTTGCCACTAACAGATGCAATTTTTACTGGTCCAAATAAGTCTATATGCAGAAGTTCTAATGGCTTAGAGGTGGAAACAACATTTTTAGATTTAAAAGCAGGTTTTGCAAATTTTCCTTTCTGACATGCTTCACACAGAGCATCTGAGCTGAACTTCAGATTAGGAAGTCCTCTGACCAGATTGAGTTTGTTAATCTGAGATATTCTTCTCATACTAACATGCCCCAATCTTCTGTGCCAGACCCATTGCTCATTTTTAACAAAGAGAAGACATTTTACATTATGACTTTTTAGTTCAGAAAGTTTTATCTTATAAATGTTGTTTTTCCTCTTTCCATTAAAAAGGATAGTTCCATCTTTCTGACTAACAACTTTGCATGAATTTTGATTAAAGATTATATCATAACCGTTATCACTTAATTGACTTATGGATAACATGTTATGCATTAATCCATCAACTAAGAGCACATTATTTATAGAATGACGATTTCCATTACCTACTGTTCCAGAGCCAATGGTATTTCCTCTTTGGTTGCCTCCAAAGCCCACATAACCTCCAGGTTTAAGTTCCAGGCTTTGGAACATATGATTTCTTCCCGTCATGTGTCGAGAGCATCCAGAGTCCAGGTACCATGACTGGTGTTTTAGCCTTGCTGCTAAAGACATCTGTTACATATATAATTTTTTCCTTAGGTATCCATATCTTCTTGGGTCCTGGTTTGTTAGTTTTACCAAAGTTCTGGTTGAATTTTGGTTTGATAGAGTAATCATTACTAGTGTATTTTAGGTCATGTGTGTGCCCATATGTGAAGTGTGATTTTAGAGGTGTGCGTTTTATGACAAGGTCCATGACTTTCTTAGGTTTAGATACCTTACCTTGATATCCTATCCCTTTTCTGCCATTCCTGCTAACTCCATAGATCATTGAAGCCATTTTGCTTCTATCTATGTTTTTAGCCAGAAACTTCTGAAAGATGTGATCATACTCTTTGATGATCTCATCAGCATTACTGGGAGTCTCTGAGATTATTTCTTTCTGAGAGTTTTGCAAATCATTTTCTAATTTTGAAACCTTTTCTTTTAACTCAGAATTCTCTAATCTGAGACTCTCAGTCTTTTCAGAGTCAGAGACAAGATCCCTTTTCAGGTTCTTGAATTTGACTCTGATTTGCTAATACCTTTCCAGAATTTCATTTAGACTTTCTGCAAGTTCAGCCTTAGTAAAATTAATAGGGAAGTCAGGGAATACCTCTTCAGTGTCTGATTCTGAGTCTGAACCAGAAGCTTCACTGTTTTCTGACACGTTTTCCAAGAGAGCTATGTTTTCTATTTCATCATCTGACTCTGAGTCAGCATCAGAAGTTACTGAATCGTCCCATGTTGCCATAAGGCTTTTCTTCTTCTCCTTGAAGAACTTCTTTTTGGGCTTCTCCTTCTAAAGCCTTGGACATTCACTTTTGTAGTGCCCTTGCTCATTGCACTCATAGCAGATGATGTCCTTGTTATTTGACTTTCTGTGTCCTGAAGAACCTTCAGATCTTCTGTGTCCAGAGGAAGACTCATACTTTCTATATTCTCTGATCTTCTAGGGTTTCTGAATTTCCTTTGTCTCTGCTTCCACAGTTGATTTACCCTTCTGGAGGGGAGACACAATTCATCTTCTTCTGATGAGGATCCATCAGAGGTTTCTTCCATAGCCTGCAAAACCTTAGAATCAGATTTTTTTGTTAGATTTTAATGCTAGTGGCTTACCTTGCTTTTGAGGCTCATATTCATCTAGCTCTATCTCGTGACTTCTGAGGGAGCTGACAAGTTCCTCCAAAGATATCTTGTTGAGATATTTAGCTAGCTTAAGTGCTGTGACCATTGGCCTCCATTGCTTGGGTAGACTTCTGATGATCTTCTTTACGTGATCATCAGTAGAATATCCTTTGTCAAGAACCTTCAGCCCAGCAACAAGGATTTGGAATCTTAAGAACATTGCTTCTATAGATTCACTGTCTTCCATCTTAAATGCTTCATATTTCTGAATGAGTGCAAGGGCCTTGGTTTCTTTGACTTGTATGTTGCCTTCATGCGTCATTCTTAGAGAGTCAAACATGTTTTTGGTTGTCTCTCTGTTTGATATTTTCTCATATTCTGAGTATGAGATAGCACCGAGAAGTATTGTTCTGGCTTTATGATGGTTTCTGAAGTCACGTTTTTGCTGGTCAAACATCCTTTTTCTGTCTATCTTCTGACCACTTTCATCCACTGGATGTGTGTATCCATCAATTACCATGTCCCATAGATCAACATCATGGGCCAGAAAGAAGCTCTCAACTCTCTCTTTCCAGTAGTCAAAATTATCTCCATCAAAGACTGGAGGTTTGCCACTGATTCTGTCCTTGTCCTCATGATAGTCATTGCTGATGTTTTGGCTTGGTCCCACCATAGTGTTTTTCTAAATCTTGGATCTTGTACTGACACGGTTAAGTGTATGAACTCAGAACCAAGCGCTCTGATGCCAATTGAAGAAGTGAAAAACACAAGAAGAGGGGGGGGGGGGGGGGGGGTTGAATTGAAAACATAAAATCAAATGCGCAGAGACACAATATTTTTATCCTGGTTCATTTGATCTCAAACTACTCCAGTCCACCCGCCAAGGTGATTTTGCCTCTCTCCAACAAGGGCTTAATCCACTAATCAAAAACTGATTACAATGACTACTTTGGGAACTGCCAAAGTCCTCTTGAGTACAACGACAACCCTATTAATCTCAAGGAAAACTATCTTAATTAAGATAAAAGAATTATGTGTATGGTTATTTTTCCTTACAAAAACAGTTATCACAACTGTGATATTTTACACAATTTTGAGCGTAGAAAAGAGTATGTAAGCTTGCAGCGTTTAGAGATGTATTACAGTCATGTTCAAAATTGTAAATGATTTTTCCACTTAACTTGTTTATATAGGCATAGGAATCCTGTCCAACATAAAGGGTGATAATGGACATTTAAACTGTTTGCATATTGAGAAGATTCTTTTCTGAATGAAGCCGTTGCATGTGATGCTGTCTTGATTGAATAGTAATGCTTCAGAATCTCACAATCTTATATGCTGTAATTGCTTCAGAATATTGATGACTTAGAGTTGTGAGGATCTGATTGTATATGAACCTTCTGTTCAGAATCAGAGTATTCTTCACTTTAGCGCATGTTCTGATCATCATTCTTCAGCGCAAATTCTGATTACCTCAGCGTGAAAGCTTCTATAGCTTAACTTCTGATGCTACTTTGGTCAGAACTTCTGCATATAAAATAACACAAATTTAGAGTGCATATTTGTTCTTTGTGTTTGTTATCATCAAAACTCTAATTAAGGGTTGTAGAATCAAACAATAATCTAACACACAATGCATTTCATACATCATGACATTGCATATGATTAACTCTTTACCTTTTTCAGTTAAAGATCAAATAAACAAACACCGCTACTTATGTGACCTGGTAGTCTTCTCAAAAGCTACGTATGATGAAGGGCTATTTCAGCAATTTCCTCAGAAAGATGTCCTCCCAAGACCTTATCAGGTTTAGTTAGATCGACACTAAGATCTCTCTGATTTCCATTCCAGTTGAAGAAACTGTGAAGCCTGGATTTAGACCAGATAACAGTATAAGGTGCCGCGAAGCCTGGAATTCGACCAGATAGTAGTTCACTTCTTCACAGACACTATGAAGCCTGGGTTTCAACCAAATAACGGTATAAAGTGCTGTGAAGCCTGGAATCTGACCAGATAGAAGTTTACCTTGTTAGTTACTATGAAGCCCAGAACCCGACCGGATAATAGTCAATCAACAATTTAAGACATTGTGAAGCCTGGATTTCGACCAGATAATAGTATAAGGTGCTGCGAAGCCTGGAATCCGACCATATAGTAGTTCACTTCTTCCAAGACACTATGAAGCATGGGTTTTGACCAAATAACAGTATAAGGTGTTGCGAAGCATGGAATCCGACTAGATAGCAGTTTACCCTGTCAGTTACTATGAAGCCTAGAACCCGACCGGATAATAGTCAATCAACAATTTAAGACACTGTGAAGCCTGGATTTCGACCAGATAATAGTATAAGGTGCTGCAAAGCCTGGAATCCGACCAGAGAGTAGTTCACTTCTTCAAAGAAACTGTGAAGCCTTGATTTTGACTAGATAACAGTATAAAGTGCTGCGAAGCCTGGAATCCGACCAGATAGCAGTTTACCCTGTCAATTACTATAAAACCCGGAACCCGACCAGATAATAGTCAATCAACAATTTAAGACACTGTGAAGCCTGGATTTCGACCAGATAACAGTTTAAGTTGCTACAAAGCCTGGAATCCGACCAGAGAGTAGTTCACTTCTTTAATTACTGTGAAGCCTGGATTTAGACCAGATAACAGTTTAAGTTGCTATGAAGCCTGGAATCCGACCAGAGAGTAGTTCACTTCTTCAATTACTGTGAAGCCTAGATTTCGACCAGATAAAAGTGTAAAAGTGTTGCGAAGCCTGGATTCCGACCAGATAATAATTTGAGTTACTACAAAGCCTGGATTCCAACCAGATAACAACTTAATCTCATTCCCCCAGTAAGTCACTATGAAGCCTGGAATACGACCAGATAACAGTCAACCTTATTATCCTTAACAAGTCTTTGTGAAGCTTGGATCCTGACCAGATAGCAGTCCACTTTCGTCTCTTCAATCAAGAGATGACTCCCTAGTAGAGTAATGGACAACTGAAGCTCCTAAAATCTATTTTCCAAGACAAAGATCAACATTCCTCAACAGAGTCATCCTCGACAATAGGAATAGGGATTCCCACCAAGGAATATCTCATGAAATCAACATTCATCTGGATGGAATCTTTAAGCGCATCTCTGAGGACTCTCAGTCATGTCCAGTGGATGGCATCTTTAAGCCCATCTTCGATAGTCTCCTGTCACCTTTTCCAAATGGCATATGTAAGCCCATTCTCGATATTATTCACCAATAGTATCACTTCAGACGAGTGCAAATTTTTGGGCACTCTAGTGTTCAATCATCTTCCACCTTCAGATCATGAAAGGCAGATAAGCCAATCTATATCTTCAGGTTTAAGAAGATTGAACAAGCGCAACTGTTGTACCCCAAAATTTTCCCTCTCATGTTTTCCAAGGTCTTTCCCTACATGATTGGTCACAAACCCTTGCCTAAGGAAAAGGAAAATTTATGAGTAGTGTTTTAAAGTTCCCTTCATTGGCATCTCCCAAATGCCCTTCGATTGTCATTTCAGTAAAGCCTATCGATTAGCCTTGCAACAGGATCCTTCGATTGGCATTCCTAAAGGTTCCTTTGATTGGAGCATGAGAGTTTCCCTCGATTGGATCATCAGAGCTTCCTACGATTGGAGAATCATAGCTTCCTTCGATTGGAGCATCAGAGCTTCCTTCGATTGGAGCATCAAAGCTTCCTTCGATTGGACCATCAGAGCTTCCTTCGATTGGAGCTTCAGAGCTTCCTTCGATTGGAACATCAGAACAAAGTGTCCTTCAATTGGCATTACTAAGGTAGAATATTCTTCAAATAACATGTTCTGATATGCTATGATATATTATGATTAGTGCAGAGATGTCTTAATCTAACATGTTCTGATAGGGGAATTTATGAACACTTCGAATCAGAACTCAAAACCATTCGAAGGAACTGAGTCAGACCCATTAGAAGGAAATGAATCAGATCTGTTCGAAGGAGCTGAATCAGGGCCATTCGAAGGAGGCCACTAGCCAATTCAAAAGAGAGCATTCGAAGGCCAATATGTCCATATTTATGCCAAATTCAAAAATGGACAAAATCCTTTAACTTTGGCCAAGGTTACATATTGGTATTCATGGCATTCAAATGGCTGTTACAAACATTACTTCTCTTGTCCCCTCCCTCCTACTCTATATAAGCAGCATGCTTGCAAGAAAAACATGGGAGATTAGAGATACGCTACCTACAAACCCATCAAAGGTTGTCAAAATTTTCATAAGTAATCCTAGCCAAAGAAACTGTTCAACAAAAGTATCCACGCCCAGAAGTCCTAGATCAAAGGTACCCACATCCAGAAAGTTCCAAATCGAAGGTTCCAACTACTGTTAAGAGAGGGTAAAATGTCAAACTTTGTATTTACATAACACATCCATATTTGTTGTTTCATCCGATTTGTCATTCTAGATAGAATCAAAGGGCTTGGGTTTGGCACCCAGGTCATGTTTTTCGTTTGCTAACACTTGCTGCAGATATAGCCTGAAAAGCCCCAGCGCGCACAAGATAGAAGGACCTGGTTTTTTATACCCACGTCCTGTGTTTTATTTTGATAACACATTTTTGCAGATGCAATTCCTCCACAGGTGATCCTTCAGGCATTTCCAGCAACACCCTTTATAGAATCAAAAGGCAACCTTTTTCCTCTCAATCGAAGCCCCCCTTTCTCCATGCAATCAAAGTTTACCCATATCCTTACCAAACCCAATCAAAGGAGGCGGGAATGGGTGCAAATCGAAGCTTGCCCCGTCAATTCTCAAGCCCAATCGGAGGCTACTCACACCCATTCCCTATCTCAATCGAAAGAAGGCCAAAGAAGGGTGAATCGAAGGATTCCATGGCATGGATTGAAGAAGTCTTTTTTCTTCTTTATTTTTACTTTTTACTTGTCTTTCGATTTGGTTGTAATAGCGTAGGACCTTTATTTTCTGCATTTTTTTACTGCTTTTCATATTAACTGCTAGTAACTAGGCGTGTATGAAAAGACTAATAATCAAACGTTAGCAAACTTAACAAAAAGACAAAAAAATAATTGAACATAACACACTTGCACATATACACCTCTAAGGTACGCCTACTTTGGTTTCCTTCAATAAAACAGTCATGAGGCAGGAACACTTTAGCAAAGACCCGTAAAATCAAAAGATCATAGTCCCTCGATGACCCAACAATTGCCTTTTCGATAAATGATCTCGTCCCTCAAACGAAATTGCAAAAGTGTCTCCATATGTTTCCTTTATGACTGTAAAACGTCCCTTCGATTATCCCTCAATATCCAACGATAAGGCTACCTACTCACTCATAGTAGGATAGCATTGTCTAAAGGAAAAGAGGAAAAGAACGACCCTTTTCAAGTACAAAAGTAGATAGCTGTTAGAAGTTTGCTCAAAAAACACTTTTTGCACTTACACAAATACTACTTTTTCAAAAAACAAGTTTCAAAAACATTTTCCTTGTTAACACTCTTGAGGACTGATACAATAGTTAAACGCAAAGTAAATCGCCACACTAATGCGTTTTCAAAACATTTTCAAACACAAAGCACAAAGGTATTTAAAAAAAAAAGGAAACCTCTAAGAGCCCGTTGAAAACTATGGATGGAAAGGGTGCTAACACCTTCCCTTTCCATAATCTACGCCCCTTACTCAGAAAACTCTCGAAAAGGTATTTTTCTGTTCTTTTCACCCTTTCCTTAATTTGGATAAAAGAAAAGTCGGTGGTGACTCTTGCTTACCGCAACATTTACGAACACAAACGTAAAACCAGTATTAAACAGTCGGTTCTGCCACCGTATCACATTATCCTCTCAAAACCTTATTCCTCTTTCTCTTCTTTTCCTTTTCCTGATAACACTATACTCTCTTTCTCCTCTAATTCTATTTCTACTATAATAGTATTATTTTACTTACCCTCTTAATAAATCTAAATGGGCCTAAGTGACATACCCCCTTTTTACTTCACAACACCACAAATTAAGCCCAATATCACATTTAAGCTTAATAATAAAAATAATACCTCAACTTAAATCCACCAAATTAAATCCGATTATTTATCATACCACTAAATAAAATAATTCCGACTTCGACGATAAAAATTCGAATTAATATAAAATATTTTAAAAAAAATTTAATTAAATAATTAATTAAATATCAGGGCGTTACAACTCTCCCCCTCTTAGAATATTTTCGTCCTCGAAAATCTCTTTGATACTACCACTCTTAGTACGATTTTCGCATCCAACTCGTTGATTTTCAAGTCACGTTTGGCAACACTTCGACCACTAATTTCCTGATAACTCAATAAATCAACTCGATTCAAATCGATTACATGCCAATAATTCAACACTTCACGACACAATCGTTACTAGTATGTCAACTACTCCACCATAATCTGATATATCAACATTTAAAGTAGAAACAACTATAACACACTTATACTTTGATATACATCATCGCAATATCATCTTAACAAACTTTTCAACATGAAAACACATACAAAATTTAATTTCCGTAGGTCAATTATCAATAAAATATCAACAAATCTGTTCACATCACCGTATCACTCTTATAGAGACATCCATATAACCAACATAATCAACTTTGTCACGTTATGGAGTATCATTCCTTACTTACAGAAATCAACAATAACATATCGATAATGATAATAAAATCATTACAACATCAACTTAACTGTATAACTCAACAAGCATACACATAACTCACCACCAACGAATAACCACATTAATATTCTTATAAAGTCCACAAATATTTACTAGCAAGCATAGTGCCCTGGCACAATATCTCTATATCAACAATCCACCAAATCAAGCATGTAGATTAAGACACACCATTTCCATAGGCTTCTGATGTTTTAATCCTTCACTTCTAACGAGTCGTACACGCATAGCAACTGTGCCATATCACGCTTCAGTTGCGCAACTCTGATAATCCACCTTAAGTCATTGTCCTCGTTAAAATTTCCGTTAAATATATGGTTTACAAGTTTCAATCTAGTTTCAGACTTTTTCAATACCCACCATAAACCATTGTTCACTTGATATCCTCAATCTTTCACTTTCCAGCGTTAATTCGCATATAACTCGCTACCCCGACTTATTCAATACGTCTCAACTCTTTCTTAGATACTCTTCACACAAATTGGTGAGCGACTACCTCATGATATAAAATCAATCACTTTACACACCATTAAGATAGCAAGACAAGTTTATACCATCCAACACGATCTTGTATACTATCAACAAGAGATTAAGGGTGATCAGTTCCTCAATTTGTCAATAGATAGCCGACAACCATAATGGAGTATAAACCATCGTTACCAAACTATAATAGTGTTCCTTTAGAACTTGTACTAAAGTCACCTAATGCACCATAATCGAATAACTTCCAATGAGGTTTACAAATACTTCCATAATTTCCCTCTCATTCAATTTTGTCGATGAGACACCAACGTTCAACATATTACACGGTCCACATTACACTCACTTAGCATTACTTGGCGGTTAAGAATTCTCTAACTCAAGAACTACTTTCTTCATCTACGCACCATCAGGAATACAAATTCGATTACTGAATCTTAACACGCCCTGTGCATCTAACTTGAAATCATCATTCTCAGACTGATCGAGTCCAACCACCGAATATACCAGTTTCATATCTAACCTTTGAGCTTCTTTCAAATTGTCCAGAAAATCATTCTTAATCTTCAACATCCCTAACATAACACTCTTCAGTGTCACTTTTCAAACTAAGCTCATATCTCTGAACTGTTCAATTAACTCCAGTCATCTCTGTTGTCTCATATTAAATTCCTTCTGATCAAATAAACACTTTCAACTCTTATGGTCGCTAAATACTTCAAATCTAGAACCAAGAAGACAATGCCTCCAAATCTTCAACATAATTTCCACCGCTGCTAATTCTAAGCCACGCGTAGAATAATTCCTCTCATGAACTATGAGTTGTCTAGAAGCACAAGCAACAACTTGTGCATTCAAAATTAAGACACCACTAAGTCCAATCTTAGACGCATTCATGATACACTACAAATGACTCACTCGGATTAGGCAAAACCAATACCAGAGCAGTCATCAATCTTTTCTTTAGTTCTACAAAAATTTCTTCACAAGCAACATCCCATACTTGAAATGATGAATGATTATCCTTTTTAATGCCGAGCATCTCATTTCTCAACTTATTCACCAACAACATATTATGCTTGACCTCGTCTCGAACAACTATGATAATAATCACTTATGCCCAAAAAGCCCCTAGTTCCGTAAACGACTTCAGAGTTCCACCATATGGGAATGAATCAACCATATTTGAAAACACTTTCATATGATATAATATATTTCTATCTCCTCATAGGTTCAAATGAAACGCCAATCCGATACTCGGAATACAAGATATGAATTTCCAAGGTTATCTGAAAATGCGAACACAGACGTCATGCAACGACATAATATTACACATCTTACGATAACATCAGAACATAATTTCTTTGCACTAGTACCAACACTTACCATTCTTCAAATCTTACTTATCTCCTTGAATTTTCGACTCTGACTCGCGATTCTAAACATTCCAACAATTTCAACAAATTTTACGATCACTTACAAGGATTCCACGACACGGTCTACAACAATTTGCCACGCTATCACTGTTCAAACATCGACATATTACACAAGGAATACTCAAACTGACAACTTCATGGTCCACCAGTAGCGTTGAAACATCACGACTTTCCAAATTCCATCTTCTAAAAATTGTCCTTGTTACTTAGAAACCACCTTCAGAAACATAAGGGATTTACAATCTACTCGTATATCAACAATCTTTACATTTCTCCTCATCCTTTGAGAAGTAAACATTAACAATGTCTAATCATCCTTCCTCAAGACGTTCCAACTTAATTAACAAACAAAATATTGAATCCATTTCATCTTCGGATTCGGGAAACAACAAAAACTTCAACAATACTTGCATTGTCCCCATCAACAGCATACTGAACTAACATCTTACAACCAAAAATATATTAGAGAAGCAACGCTTCTCCCCCACTTATCTTCAAACCAACTCCTTCACACAATTGATTGGAAAAGAAAACAAGTACCGATCGTGTTTCACACACTTTTCGTGCACTAATAAACAAACGACATTAGAAAACTTAGTCGGACGGACCGGTTTGCTATGATACCACTAATATAACTCCCCAATTCTACCCCAAGTAATTAGCGGAAAATCAGAGTATAAAAATTTCCAATATAATCAGGATGTCACATATTCAACAAAGACACATAAACCTGTCATGCTTTTAGAATAGATACATAACACTTAAAGAAGAAGAATGAACACAACTCATGAATATAGTCTTCATAACATAAACCAAACTTTGATTAATCACACAGCGGGTTCATAATAGTTCTCTAAATAAGATATATCATCTTTTGAATCATAAAACAACATCAATACGATAAACTCCATAAATAAAAACATAAGGTTCAATAAATAAACAACAAAATAATACAAGTGTTCATTTCCCCCCGAGTGCTACGTATTAGAGCAAATGACACCGAACTCGAACTAACAATGCTATCAGCTACTCATCTTGGTTACCTGCATGTTACCAACCAAGGGCAACATTCAAACAGAAGGGGTGAGATATGAAACTATATAAATAGGGTTATGATGAACAATATATTAGGTAAATAATAGAAAGAATTACCACTTCATACAACAATAAGTCAACACTTCACAAATCACCAACACCACAATTCAACATATACGACTCGAATATGCAACACGAAACTATGCAAATGCGTGTGGTACCATCGGAGTAAAACTCTCAACATAAACATTTGGCAGTATTTTCGAGGTACAAGACATAAGTCTTCTTCACAAATCATTTTTCCAATACAGGCCTTCACAAAATCAACCAATACAGGCCTTCACAAAATGCAAATGTATGAATGTAAAACACATACAACAACATCATTAAACACTTCACGAGGCATGCGCCTATATTACTACTTCACTGGCCATAGGCCTACAACGTCATCAACGTAATCAACAACAATTCATGGCAACAACATATTCATTATATATTCACTAGGATTCACACCATAAGGCTATCCGCGGAAATAATTCATTATCACGTCATCAATAGAGAATTCCACATATCCTCAATGATATCTCACAACAACAACACATTCATCGATCATCACAAAATAACACAACATTTGTCATAAGACCTATAATTAATAATGTCCATAAACCTAACAAAATGACTTAACCAGCTGTACTGTCAAGTCGGCGTAATCGACATAATTTCAACAAAAATACATATTGACATTTACCTACTAATTAAACTTAGTTAGCCTGTCAAATTTCGTTAAATTTCGGACAACTAATTATACTGCCTAATTCGGCTACTGGTCAGTGGTTTTTACACAGGAATTTAGTAGTTACTTTAGTTATTGCTTCGTTTAACTAATTGATGCTTTATTCCTTATTACCATATTTTATACTTTGGTTTGCTGTTTTAGTGCTTTCAGGTGCAGAAGAATAAAACATGACGAATCGGGGCATAAAAATGCATAAGTCCAAGTTTCAGAGGATTTGTTACAACAGCTCTGACATGGGTGGTCGTGTTTCTTGACACGGCCTTATCAGAAGAAGAAAGGGTAAGGCGTGGAGCACAGAGGCTGACACGGGTGCCCGTGTCAGCTGACACGACCCGTGTCAGGAAGCCTAGATCTTAAAAAACCCAGTTTTCCACCCTTCACACATGTGCCTTGTTCTTGTTCATTACTTATTTCAATTTACCAATTTTCTAGCTTAGCATTAACCCAACATAGTACAAATACAATAATTAACAGCACAACTCAAATTAATAGTTAATTTCAATAGCAACACAACCAATTTTTAGCACAACATAGTAGTGAAACTAATACCCTAAACCCCAATTAAAATTCATCATATTCCCATTTATTTAGCAAGAACCCCACCCTTACCTTGGATTGAGTGCAACTCTAAGAAACTTCAATGGAATTTCTGGGAATTTGGCACTAGTAGCAACTTCCTCTTGTTCTTCTTCTTCTCTCAAAACCCTATTCCTCTTTCTCTTCTTTTCCTTTTCCTGATAACATTATACTCTCTTTCGCCCCTAATTTTATTTCTACTATAATAGTATTATTTTACTCACCCTCTTAATAAATCTAAATGGGCCTAAGTGACATACCCCCTTATTACTTCACAACACCACAAATTAAGCCTAATATCATATTTAAGCTTAATAATAAAAATGATACCTCAACTTAAATCCACCAAATTAAATCTGATTATTTATCATTCCACTAAATAAAATAATTCCGACTTCGACGATAAAATTTCAAATGAATATAAAATATTCAAAAAAAAAAATTTAATTAAATAAATAATTAAATATCAGGGCGTTACAGGTAACCTTTGCAATTTTGACCAATCTTTTTGCATAAGTACCTTTGTTATGTGCTTATAAGATGTTGAGGATGATAAGGAGAAACCAAAGCAACCAAAACCACTTCCAAATCTTGAGAATTGAAGGAGATATGCACTTGTCATCATTGAAATCAAAGACTTGTCCATTTGAGTCAAACTTCTTCAATCAACCCTTGTAATTTTGAACTAATTTTGACAAATTGAGGTATGATGAATCATAAAAGACTTTGTCATAATATTAATTCAAAACATATTTAACTATAAGTCTTAAACCTCAATGAAGCTTTGTTGAGGAAGACACATAAATGAACTCATGAATCCCTAGATCAATCTTGATGGAATGTATTGTGCTTTCACCTACAACATCAACAATTGGGGAAAACACTCATTGTATTTATTAGTTAAAAGATAATCAATACAAAACATAGATGATCATACAATACAAGTCAAGTTTCTTGGTGATTCCTCCTGGAGCAAAAGCTAAAGATAGGGAGAAGAATCAAACCCTAGTGTGTGACCTTGTTGTGATTGAATTGATATGATATGAGGAAGGGATCTTGGGGGGGAAATTGGGATACAACACACTTATTCTATGATTTTATTTGCTTCATGTATATCCACGCATATGAGAAATATAAAGTCATAGTTCATTTTATACAACATACCCCCATTAAGGAAAAACTTAGTTGAATACTTCCACAGAGTCTTCTTATCTGCGATAGACGCATCCTCTGGATACTCTTGAGTTTCAAGATACCTCTTGATATCATTTAGCCAAGGCTTATCATCAGTTTCCTCTTTTGTTACATAACAAAATGCTGGCTCGTCCAACCTCATGATTATTTTCTAGATTATTTTATTCCCTCGGGATATGATTAAATGTGATCTCATCAAAATACGGGATCAAATTCATGACATGCTCCCTGTAAGGAATCAAATTTGGAAGGTGTGTCTCCTAATATCCATTGATCTGACTAATTACAAGAACTGAATCCCCATATACTTCTAAGATGTTGGTTCTGAAATCGATTGCAGCTTCAATCCCATAAATACAAGCTTCATACTCAGCCATATTATTAGTGCGATCAAAACATATTCTGTCTATAAATGGAATATGAAACCCTGTAGGGGAGATAATAATATCTCCCACGTGATTTCCCAAAGCATTCAAAGCACCGTCGAACATGAGCGTCCATCGTGATCCTGGTTTTGATCCTTCTTATGGTCCTGGTATGTTGCAATCCCTGATGTACATAATGTCCTCATCCGGAAACTCAAACTTCATAGGATGATAATCATCTTTCATAGGCTGGTGAGCAAGAAAATCTGCCAATACACTACCCTTGATGGCCTTCTGGGTGGTATACTGCATGTCATATTTTGTTAGAATCATCTACCAACGGGCTACTATTCTTATGAGAGCCGGCTTCTCGAAGTGTACTTGATGGGATCCATTTTGGATATCAAGATATTAGTGTGAGTTAGCATATATTGTCTTAGACGCTTGGCAGCCCATGCAAGTGCACAACATATCTTCTCAAGCAATGAATCCCTTGATTCACAATCAGTAAACTTCTTTCTCAGGTAGTAGGTGGCGTGCTCTTTCCTACCCCTCTCATTATGCTGACCGAGTACGCAACCCATGGAGTTCTCTAACACTGTCAGATACATTATCAAAGGATTACCCTCCACTAGGGGCATAAGGATTGGAAGTTCCTGAAGATACTCTTTTATTCTATCAAATGTTGTTTGACAATTTTCATTCCACCTGACGACCTGGTCTTTTCTTATCAATTTAAATATTGGTTCACAAGTGGCTGTAAGATGAGAGGTGAATCTAGCAATGTAGTTCAACCTCCATAGGAAACCACAAAACTCTTTATCTATTCTTGGCTTAGGAATTTATTGAATATATTTTACTTACAGAAGACCTACCACGATACCCCTTTAACTTACAATAAAGCCCGGTAACTTATCATATCTTACCCCGAAGGTGCACTTATTTAGATTCAGCCTCAACCTGACTTTCCTTAATCTATCAGACAATTTTTATAGGTGAACTAGATGTTCCTCATTTGTATAGTATTTTTCAATATGTTGTACCCAAAAATTTCCCCTCTCATTTTCTTCAAGATATCTGTTCATACTCCTAGGATCTTCAATTGCTCAAGATTACTCAAGAGTTTATCAGACAAATTCTCCTCCTAAGCAGTTGACCTACAACTAGGGTTTCAATTTTATCAAGTAAATTTGAGATTATAATTCCTCAAGTGGATTTCATGGTTTCTCATATTTCCTTAAGAATTCTCATTCCAAATTCTAAGCCTTGTATCATAAGTTTGCTCAGTCAATTGCTCAGATGACTGAAAATCAACTGTATTGGATAAAAAGTCAATTGTGGTCAACATACAGTCAAACCTCAATATTTTTGGTCAATATCAAGATTTTGAAGTCACATTCATCATTTTATCAAGGGTTGATCATGATTCATCAAGAAAACACAAGATTCATCAAAACTCAAAAGTTACTAAATTTGGGTTTTCTTAAGGAGAAGTAAATTGAACTTTGACCAAGCATAAATTTCACATGCTTCATCAGAATATTCTCAACTAAATCCCATATTAAAGGAAATTCAATTCTCTACAAATTTGTCTCTCTAAGCTCAAGTCCAAAAAATACTTCATTTGAGAGATATGAGTCAATACATTATAGGTCGTTTCAAAAGTCAACAAAAAGACACTTTTTGTCAAGGCAACTTACATCAAGATAAAATCTTCAAATGAATAAATGATCAACATAGAGATTGTAGAGGAAATTTTGAGCTTAACAAAAAGTCAAAGATCACCTTCATATGATAAAAATTGAGAGAGTTATGATTGGTGCAAGTTGGGAAATTTTGAGAAAATGCATGAAACTGAAATTGATCAAACTTCAATTTTTGGGCTAGTGGGCTTATGTTACAAGGTCCAAATGATATTTAAACCTCATAATGAACCTACGAATCCATTAATACACCCCTTAGATATTTATTCTATTTATTTTTTATTTTTATATATTTAAAATTGGAAATAAATAAAATAAATAAGAGGTTTTCATACAAAGGTCCAAGCCCACACTTGTTTGATCTAATTCACACTCTCTATATATCCCTCATTCAGACATGAGAAGAGACACAAACCCTTGCAAGAGAAATCGCCATTCCAAAATTCCAAAAAATTATCAAAAACTAGGGCAAACTACAAACCCTAATTACAACCTCTTTAAAAGCAAGCCAACCATCCCATTCAATCCCAGACGCATTATAGAGTAAGGTTGGATCAATTGTGATGATCCAAAGATCATGAAACAAACATACATGTCTCGACGATTTCTTGATTTTTTTTTAAATTCGTATTTTCGTTTTCATGGTGTTTTAATGCATACTAATGTTACTAACATTCTTCTGAGGTATCAATAGGCAGGTTTGAGCCATCACATGCCCCCCCATAACGACCAGACAAGGGTTTGCCATGTTTACACCGTTTTAGGTTGCCTTCTTCGTATCTCTTTATACAAGGGGAATTATTCAAAACCAAAACCACCATTGGATTTCAGAGGGTTGATATATGGGGATATGGTCTCTTTGGATCTCTAACACTTCTTGTTTTTGCAAGTTGAAAAATGTGATCACTGGAGAAGACGACCAAAGCTAGGGCTCTGGCGCTTCTCCGGCTAGTGATTTTGTTTTGTATTACATTTAATTGATTTCACCATGTTACCAGATGAACAACACATCCCAGTGGAAAGCGCGCACATGATAAGGCATTGATACCTTCGGGCGTGGGTTCGATCCATGTCTTTTGATGTTTTTCTTATATTTTCCAATATGTTGCAGGTTTTGTTATATTTTGCGTAATGGCCATTCTACTAACACAAACACAACACATCTCAGTTGGCAAGCAGGGGCGCTAGTGAACAGGGGGCGTGGTTTCAACACCCATCTCCAACATTCTTTGTTTTTTCTTGTTTTTCCTAACCATATTTTCTTCCTTTTAGCCAATAAACCCTAATTCTTTTAATGAAACCCTAATAACCTTTTAACTAACCCTAATTATTTTTTTAACCTAATATTTTTTCTAACACTAATTAAATTAGGTTTAAAGTTTTATTTTAATTAAACTTTTTTTAATACTAAAATTAATTAGAATTTTTAGGTTTTATTTAATTATTATCATCAAACAATTTTCTTCATAAAAAATCACAAAAACATTTTCTTTTTTCTTTTTCTATTTTTTCTATTTTTCTAGATTAATTGTATAGTGTGCATTCAACTTTAATAGTGTAGCTTTTATATTTTTTGCATTTTCCTTATTATTTAATTGCTTCTGAGATGTAATATTTTAGGATTTTATTTTCTGCATTTCCTTATTATGTAACTGCCCCAAAGCCTTGTAATAGTTTTAGGTTTTACATCCCGCACTTTATATTTATGATATTATATTTTCTATGCAATTGCTAGTAATTAGGGTTTGTATGGAACGATAAAATCAAACGCTAGAAAACCTAAATTCAAGACTAAATAGATTAATCAAAGACACTTGCACAGTTGTACCTTTAGGGTAACCTCTCTTCGTTGCCTTTTCAGAATAACAGTCATGTCCCTCGAACGTAGGGATACTTTAGCAAAGTCCCTTCGAATAAAAGATCATAGTCCCTCGATGACCCTTCGATGTTGCCTACGAACAAATGATCTAGTCCCTTGCGAAACTGCTAAAGAATCCTTACAAGTTTCCTTCAATGGCTGTATGATGACCCTTCTCTTGTCCCTTCACATCCAATGGATAGGGCTACCTGCTAACTAATGGTATGGATAACACTATCTCTAAAGGAGGGGGAAAAGTACAAGAATGAGCTTGAGTGGGTAGGATACTTTTAATCGCTTGCTCACAAACATTCCTAAACAAAGAATTTTCACACATCACTTTCAAAATATTTTAAAACACTTTGTACGCATTCTTGAGGACTGATACAAGAATCATTATAAAGTCAACTTTATAAGCATTGTTATGATTGGAGAATTTAAGCCTATTTCGTCTAATGCACACCATTTTATCCTGGTCGCTATTGATTACTTCAAGAAGTGGGTTAAAGTAGATTCATTCGCTTCTGTTACCAAGAATGTTGTGGCCCGGTTCATTAAATACAACCTTATCTGTCAGTATGGCATACCCGAGAGGATCATCACTAATAATGGTACCAATCTCAATAATACTATGATCACGGAACTCTGCATACAATTCAAAATTAAACACCATAATTCTTCTCTGTATCAACAAAAAATGACGATGACATATAAAGACTGGTATGAGATTTTACCATTCGCTCTTCATGGTTATCGCACTTCAGCATGTACATCAACTAGGGAAACCCCATTCTCTCTCATCTATGTTATAGAGACTGTATTACCTGTTGAAGTCCAGATTCCTTCTCTCAGAATTATGAAAGACATAGGTTTTAATGAGAAGAGGCTTGCGGCTATTTGTCATGGTCAGATGTATCAGAAGTGCATGATTAGGGCCTTTAACAAGAAGATCAAACCTTAGGTGTATCAGGTTTGCGGTTTGCTAATAAAGCACATCATCTTACCACAAGGTGATCCTAGGGGAAAATGGACTCCCACATACGAAGGGCCATTTGTTACTAAGAAGATATTCTCTAGCGGCGCTATGATACTTACCACCATGGAAGGTGAAGAGCTTCCAGACTCTGTGAATGCGTACATAGTTAAAAATTCTATGCATGAGAAAGAGACCCACTAGGTTGACTAGCCTAGGAAAAAATAAGGGCATCCCGATGAACCAAAAGGGTTCGGGCAAAAATTAGGGATATATATAAAATATTTGTACACTCGGCAAATCGAAAACCTGAAAAGGCGTCTTGGGAAAAAGGGTATCCCGGTGGACTGAAAACCCGAAAGGGTGGTCCAGGAAAAGTTAGGGATTAAAGTGTACGACTATGTCTCGTTGGATCATCTACTTACAGCCAGAATAATTACCAACGTCAAGTTCAAACAGTACAAATCAATCCAGTCATCTTCTTTCGAAAGCAAGGGATGAGATGTTTGAAGACATAGAGGAAATAGCAGACTTGAAACTCGATGGGATCGTTTCTGCATAACTGTTTTTCTTTGTTTTTCTTTGTACACCTTTTCATTTTATGATGATTTCCTCCTACTAGGATTTCTGTCTCCTTATATCAAATTTCCTATTTATAGGCAAACTTTCAATACAAATACATTTAAAAATTCAAATTTGTTTTATTTTCTCTGTTTTGCTTGCAAAAATGTCCAATCACTAAATTGAATGAACATATGCATTTGAATATGATTATTGTTAACAAATATGTGCATACAAACAAGAATAAGCATTTACTAAATACTCTAGGAGTTAGGATAGTGTTCAAGTCATCCACAAATCCCCATAGAGCTACCTTAACAAGCTTATCCCCGACAGAGATATATTCCTCAGGAAGTCTAAGATACCCACGGGCAGAGATTCAGGAATCTTCTAGCAGTTCACCTCCATATCCCTAGTGGATAGCTTGATCTGATCATCATCCCCAACAGCCCCTAGCGGATAAGGAAGTTTGATCATTTCCCCAACATACAATGGAGACTTCTTCAGCACAAACTATAAAATTCCTATCCCCATCAGAGTTTATTATCTTGACACGCTTTACAGGAACCTAATTCCCCAGAGGATTTCATTACTCCAACACCATATTTCCCTAACGAATTTCTCTTCTCCAGCAGGGTTTAATCAAAGTTCCTATCCCCAAAAGAGTTGCTACGGTATTTGAAACCTGGTTAGATAACATAGCAGAGGAATATCCATCACTTTTATCCCCAGTCAGGGTGCATAAGAATCAAATCCTTCAAAAAAAAGAATGGCGAACGATTGACTCTCCTTGAATGCCTCTATCCTCAAGAAGAAGCCGAAGATCCCCAAAGGAGTATCCTTAAACAGAAAGCTGGAAATCCCAACAAAATTATTCCCAGTAGAAATGGAAGAATCGCATTCTTTATCCCTAACAACAATCAGAGATTTATTTTCCCCAGCTAGATATTGTTACAAAGAGCTACCGATACACTTCAATGACATGTTGCGTCCATACATCATTTCACAATACATGATATCATATACATATAGAAATGCATATAACATTCTCATTTATCTTGAGAGCATCATTAATGCATTACATGCATCACAACATTACATAAAGCAAATTTTATCTTTTCAGGTAAAATTTGCAAACAGACGAATATCATCAGCAATTTTCAAATAGGTCACAAATTAATTCCCGAAAAAAGATGGGGCAACTATCTATCTGACCAAGCGGTATGAATTTCCGAAACAGGACAGGTTTACCAACAGAAAAGTAGGTCGCAGATTATTTCCTGAAACAGGACGAGTTTACCAACAGAAAAGTAGGTCGCAGATTAATTCCTGAAACATGACGGGGCAACTATCTGTACAACCAAGCAGTATTAATTCCTGAAACATGACGAGTTTACCAACAAAAAGTGGATCGCAGATTAATTCTCGAAACATGACAGGGAAACTATGTATATGACCAAGCGGTATGAATTCCTGAAACAGGACGAGTTTACCAATAAAGAACAGATTGTAGATAAATTCTCGAAACAGGACGGGGAGACTATCTGCATGACCAAATGATTTCCCTCAGCGACTGAATTTTGAAAAGCATCTCCCTTCAGCGACTGAATTCTGAAAAGCATCTCCCTCAGGGCCTTCATTCTGAAAATCACTTTTCTTCAGAAATTTTCATTCCATCAGATCAAGTTGAGCATAGACTCATTTTGATACTCCTATCAACAGTTACTTTGGATGGAATCTTTAAGCCCATCCCTGGAGACATTATATCATATCTCCGAATGGCATCCTTAAGCCTATTCAAGCTATACTATCAACCAATAGAGTTACTTCATGCACCGGGAAGTGAAAATTTTTGGGCACTTAAGTGTTCAATCCTCTTCCACCTTCAGATCACGAATGGTGGATGTGCCAATCTAACTCTTCAGGCTTAAGAAGATTGGACAGGGGAAGCTGTTGTACCCAAAAATTATACCTCTCATATTCTTCAAGATGTTTCCTCATACTCCTAGGATCTTCAATCGCTCAAGATTACTCAAGGGTTGATCAGACAAATTCTCCTCCTAAGTAGTTGACCTAGAACTAGGGTTTCAATTTTCTAAAGTAAATTTTAGCTTATAATTCCTCAAATGGATTTAATGGTTTCTCATTTGTCCCTAAGAGTTCTCATGCCAAATTACAAGCCATGCATAACAATTTTGCTCAGTCAATTGCTCAGATGATTGAAAATCAACTATATTGTATAAAAAGTCAACTGTGGTCAACATACAGTCAAACCTCAATATTTTTGGTCAAGGTCAAGATTTTGAAGTCACATAGCTTCTCAAATAAGCTTTTGTTTTGATGAAGACAAACCATGGCTAACAAAGAAGGCAAAGATTTTGATCAAGCATTTAAGCATCTAAGGATAATATCTTCATTCAAGGCTCTCAACATCTTTAAAGGTATAATAATATTATCTACTTTGATCTTAAGATATAGATGCTCAAAAATGAAAAAGGAATGTTTAAGAATCATTACTCAAGCTTTTCAAAGATAAAATTTCACTTTTCTTCTGCATGCAATCGATTTACATCTTAGTGCAATCGATTGCACACTTCAAAATTTCATATATTTTGCTTCTATTTATTTGTGCAATCGATTTACATTCCAATGCAATCGATGGCATACTTAAAATTTTCAAAATGTTTGCTACTGACTTTGCATGCAATCGATTACATTATTAGTGCAATCGATTGCACTCAGTTAATTTTTGCTACTGACTTTGCATGCAATCGATTATATTGTTAATGCAATCGATTGCACTCTTAAATATTTTGAAAAAATAGCTGTTAAAAACCTTGTGCAATCGATTTACACCAAGGTGCAATCGATTACACACTGCACGAATTTGAAAAATAACAGCTTTGTTCATGCCTTTTAATCATGCCTTTTCATTACATCTTTTCACTCAAACTTGGCATTTGTTCATGATACATTTTCAGATTTTCATGATGTTTCAAAAGGGTGTTATGAACATATAAATATTCAATTTAAAATCCCGATCTAACACCTTCTTTCATAATTATTTTCTAAACTTTCAAAATACAAACTCAAGCATTCTTCATTTTCATGCATAAGTTTTCTGCACATTTTCATACCTTAACAAACAGAAAACTTTGAGCAAATATATCTTGAGTCTTTGTACAATATTATTATTGAAAGAAGAACATTATACATTGTCAAATCACTCTAAGTGGTCAATATTACTCTACTCACTCAAACTCACAAATTGATATTTACTTACTTATTTTCTAGGATTGTTGGAATTAAGTTTAAGTGTTTTTGTTGAAATCTTGTCTTTCCAAGATGTTGGATACAAGTGTAGTTACATTGAGAGGATTGTTCTCATAGGTAACTTAGTGAAAATCCAAGAGGATTGTTCTTGGTGGTTTTATTGGTTAGAGTCTTGTATTGAAGGACTAGGGTGTCTTGTCTAGAGATCTAACAATAAGGAAATCTCTTTCATGTTGAAAGGGGACTGGAGTACTCTCAGACTGTGAGGGGAACCATGATACATCTCTGTGTTCTTTACTTTTCACACTTACCGCTTTCATCACTAGTCATAAACCAGAAAAGAAAGAAACACAATTGTAAACTCATACACTAAACCAGAAAAATAATATCCATCTCACTAAAATGATAGAGTTATTAAAGTACCTAATTCACCCCCCCCTCTTAGGCGCACTCTCATACTTACAATTGGTATCAGAGAAGGTTATAGGTAACCTGCTCCTAAAAGATCCAGAATGGCTTCCGCAAATCATAATCCCGTTTTCAGAGATGGTGGTAGTAACAACAAGCCTCCTCTATTCTGTGGTGAATATTTTGACTTCTGGAAAATTCGCATGAAGGTGAATCTAGAAGCACAAGGAGAAGAAATATGGGATGCCGTCAAAAATGGTCCATTTATCCCGATAATAATAATCAATGGAGTTGGCTCATCAAAGCCCAAAACTGCATGGGACGATGATGATAAGAAGCAAGTTCTCTATGACAAAAAGGCAATAAACCTTCTTCAAGGTGCACTTAGCATGGACGAATTCTTCCGTGTCTCGGCATGCAAAACAACAAAGGAAATATGAGATACCTTGGTACAAACTGATGAAGGAACGGTTGAATTAAAAAGATCAAGACTAAATACCCTAAGTCAAGAATACGAACTATTTCGAATGCAGCCCGGAGAAACCATTCTTGACTTACAAAAGAGATTTGTGCACTTGACAAATCATCTAAGTGCTCTTGGTAAAACTTTAACGAATGATGAATTGAATCTGAAAGTACTTAGGTACTTAACTAGGGAATGACAAATAAAGGTAACAACAATTTCAGAAAAGAAAAGTCTCTCCAAAATGACTTCCGCCACTTTGTTCGGAAAACTTCAAGAATATGAGACGGAACTTGCAAGACTTGAAAAGCATGAAATCCAAGTAAAAGATTCGAAAGACATGGATCTAAATACAAGGATAAAAAATCATGATAGCAATCAAGAGGATGAATCCACTAGTAGTGAAGATGATGATCTTATCAAGAAGATTGAAAAGGTTCTACGAAAAGAAAGAAAAAGGGAAGCACCAACAAAGAAAGTTATATGCTTTGAATGTGGAGAAAAGGGACATGTTAAAAGTGAATGTCCTACACTTGAAAAGAAGAAGAAATATTTCAATAGAAATAAAGATAAAAAGTCAAAGAAAGCATATATAGCATGGGAAAGTTCATCTTCCGATTCCGAAAACAATCAATGTGTTAATCTCGCATTGGTGGCCTCACACCATTCCGATGATGAAGACAATGAGGTTAGTAATGAATATTCTCTTTTTGATAGTGACGCACAAGGTTCTATAGATGAACTATTGAATGAATGCAAAATTCTGTACAAAACCATTTCATCACAAAAGAAACAAATTTCATCCTTAGAAGAAAAATATGATTCTATGGAAAAAGATTTCAAAGAAGAAAAAAAAAATCAAGTGATGAACAAAAATAGAATTTTGTATGCAAAAATTGTGATTCACTCTCTTTCCAAATTGTCCAATTAAAAAGAGTCATTGAAAGATATGAAAAAGGGCAAATTGGATTAGAAGTTGTTCTTAGCAAACAAAGATACTCCAATGATAAAAGTGGGCTTGGATATTCAAAGTTTTCAAAACCAAGTTCTAACAAAACTATCTTTGTTAAGGCAAGTGATCAATATTCCAAAGAGAAAGTGAACAAACCTAAAATAGTTCGTCACTATCCGAAAAAGAATACATTTTCTAAGAAGAAATCTTATCCTTCTAGACATAGAAGTAACTTTGAACCTACTTGTTTTTATTGTGGTATTAAAGGCCATACACCTAATGCTTGCTATGTTAGAAACTTTAGTATGGCAAGTGGATATTATGTGTGGGTAAAGAAAGGAACTAACTATGATGGACCCAAAGCACATTGGGTACCAAATCAAACTTAATTTGTTTTGTATGTATGCTTGAAGACCACATGCAATATTTGGTATCTTGATAGGGGTTGTTCAAAGCATATGACGGGAGACATACACTAACTTTCAAATCCAGTTCAAGTCCAAGGATTATTTTACATATGGGAATACCTTAAAGGAAGAATTCTTGGCATTAGCAAAGTTGATATACTAACTTTCATATCCATTGAAGATGTACTTTATGTTGAAGAACAAAAGACAACTTCTAAGTACAAGTCAACTTTGTGACAAAGGCTTCAACATCATGTTCTGATGAAGATAACTTCTATGTGCATTTATCAAAGGACGAGAAAAAGCATCATGAAGCAATATGGCTATGGTTAAGCTTTCAATACTATTATATGTATTTTGTCCATTTTTATGCATCTTTCCCTTATTTTTGATAATGTCAAAGGGGGAGAAGGATGTTGTACTTTATGCTTGTATTTCCTTGTCTTAACTTTCAAGGTACTCTCCAATCAAGATGAAGAATTGCAAAGGATTCCAACCCTCTTCTACATAGGGGGAGTTTTGCATCTTAGGGGGAGAAGCTCTTCCGGAAAGTACATCGCATAAAGAAAGATTGTTTGTCATCATAAAAAAGGGGGAGAATGTAAAATCAAGCTTCTCAAGTAAGCTTTTGCTTTGATGAAGACAAACCATGGCTAACAAAGAAGGCAAAGATTTTGATAAAGCAACTAAGCATCTAAGGATAAAATCTTCATTCAAGGCTCTCAACATCTTTAAAGGTATAATAATATTATCTACTTTGATCTTAAGATATAGATGCTCAAAAATGAAAAAGGAATGTTTAAGAATCATTACTCAAGCTTTTCAAAGATAAAATATCACTTTTCTTCTGCATGCAATCGATTTACATCTTAGTGCAATCGATTGCACACTTCAAAATTTCATATCTTTTGCTTCTGTTTCTTTGTGCAATCGATTTCCATTCCTATGCAATCGATTGCATACTTAAGTTTTTCAAAATGTTTGCTACTGACTTTGCATGCAATCGATTACATTGTTAGTGCAATCGATTGCACTCAGTTAATTTTTGCTACTGACTTTGCATGCAATCGATTACATTGTTAATGCAATTGATTGCACTCTTAAAGATTTTGAAAAAATAGCTGTTAAAAACCTTGTGCAATCGATTTACACCAAGGTGCAATCTATTACACACTGCACGAATTTGAAAAATAACAGCTTTGTTCATGCCTTTTGATCATGCCTTTTCATTACATCTTTTCACTCAAACTTGGCATTTGTTCATGATAAGTTTCCAGATCTTCATGATGTTTCAAAAGGGTGTTATGAACATATAAATATTCAATTTCAAATCTAGATCTAGCACCTTCTTTCATAATTATTTTCTGAACTTTCAAAATACAAACTCAAGCATTCTTCATTTTCATGCATAAGTTTTCTGCATATTTTCATACCTTAACAAACAAAAAACTTTGAGCAAATATATCTTGAGTATTTTTACAATATTATTATTGAAAGAAGAAGATTATACATTGTCAAATCACTCTAGGTGATCAATATTACTCTACTCACTCAAACTCACAAATTGATATTTACTTACTTATTTTCCAGGATTGTTGGAATTAAGTTTAAGTGTTTTTGTTGAAATCTTGTCTTTCCAAGTTGTTGGATACAAGTGTAGTTACATTGAGATGATTGTTCTCATAGGTAACTTAGTGAAAATCCAATAGGATTGTTCTTGGTTCAAGAGGATTTCTCTTGGTGGTTTTATTGGTTAGAGTCTTGTATAGAAGGACTAGGGTGTCTTGTATAGAGATCTAACAATAAGGAAATCTCTTTCATGTTGAAAGGGGACTGGAGTACTCTCGGACTGTGAGGGGAACCAGGATACATCTCTGTGTTCTTTACTTTTCGCATTTACCGCTTTCATCACTAGTCATAAACCATAAAAGAAAGAAACACAATTGTAAACTCATACACTAAACCAGAAAAATAATATCCATCTCACTAAAACGGCAGAATTATTAAAGTACCTAATTCACCCCCCTCTTAGGTGCACTCTCATACTTACAAGTCAAACCTCAAGATTTTTGGTCAAGGTCAAGATTTTGAAGTCACACTCATAATTTTATAAAGGTTTGATCATGATTCATCAATAAAACTCAAGATTCATCAAAAGTCAAAAGTTACTAAATTAGGGTTTTCTGAAGGAGAAGTCAACTGAACTTTTACTAAGCATAACTTTCACATGCTTCATCAGATTTTTATCAACCAAAGCCCACATTGAAGGAAATTCAATTCTTTACAACTTTGTATCTCTAAGTTCAAGTCCAAAAAATACTTCATTTGAGAGATATGAGTCAATAAATTATAGGTCATTTCAAAAGTCAACAAAAAGAAAATTTATGTCAAGGCAACTTACATCAAGATAAATTCTTCAAATAAAAAAATGATCAACATAGAGATTGTAGAGGACATTTTGAGCTTTCCAAAATTCCAAGATCACCTTCATATGATAAAAATTGAGATACTTATGATTGGTGAAAGTTGGGAAATTTTAAGAAAATATATGAAACCCAAATTGATCAAACTTTAATATTTTGGCTAGTGGGTTTATGTTTCAAGGTCCAAACGAGTTTTAAACCTCATAATGAACCTTTGAAATCATTCATACACCCCTTGGATTTTTATTTTATTTATTTTTTATTTTATGTATTTAAAATTCAAAGTAAATTAAATAAATAAGAGGCTTTCATGCAAAGGTCCAAGCCCACACTTGTTTGACCTAATTCACAAACTATATATATCCTTCATTCAAACAATTGAAGAGACATGCACCCTTGCAAGAGAAATCACCATTCCAAAATTCCAAAAGAATTATCAAAAACTAGGGAAAACTACAAACCCTAGTTACAGCCTCTTTCAAAGCAAGCCATTCATCTCATTCAATCCCATAAGCATTATAGGGTAAGGTTGGATCGATTGTGGTGATACAAAGAGCATGAAACAAGCATACATATCTCACCAATTTCTTAATTGTTTTACAAATTCGTATTTTCGTTTTAATTTAGTTTTAATGCATACTAACATTACTAACATTCTTCTTAGGTATCAATAGACATGTTAGAACCATCGCATGGCCCTCATATAGATCGGAAAAGGGGTTGCCATGTTTACATCGTTTTAGGTTGTTTTCTTCATATCTCTTTGTACAAGGGGAATTAGTAAAAACCAAGGCCACCATTGGATTCAGGATGGTTGATTTAGGGGGGTAGGGTCCCTTTGGATCTCTAACACTTCTTTTTTTTTTGTAGGTTGAAAAATGTGATCGCTGGAGAAGACGACCGGAGCTAGGGCTCTTGCGCTTCTCCGACCCAATGATTTTGTTATGTATTATATTTAATTAATTTCACCATGTTACCAGATGAACAACACAACCCAATGGAAAGTTCGCGCATGATAAGGCATTGATACCTCAGGGCGTGGGTTCGATCCCTGCCTTTTGATGTTTTTTTTATATTTTCGAATATCTTGCAGGTTTTGCTATATTTTGCGTAATGCCCATTCTACTAAAACAAACGTAACACAACTCCGTTGGCAAGCAGGCGCGCTAGTGACCAGGGGGCATGGGTTCAACACCCATCTCAAACATTCTTTTTTATTTTTAATTTTTCCTAACCATATTTTCTTCCTTTTAGAATAAACCCTAATTCTTTAAATTAAACCCTAATAACCTTTTAACTAAGCTTAATTATTTTTTTTAACGTAATATTTTTTCTAACGCTAATTAAATTAGGTTTAAATTTTAAATTTTATTTTAATTAAACTTTTTTAATACTAAAACTAATTAGAATTTTTAGGTTTTATTTAATTATTATCATCAAACTGTTTTCTTCATAAAAAATCACCAAAAACATTTTCTTTTTGTTTTTCTATTTTTTCTATTTTTCTAGATCGATTGTATAGGATGCATTCAACTGTAATAGTGTAGCTTTATATTTTTCGCATTTCCTTATTATGTAATTGCTTCGGAGGTGTAATAGTTTAGGATTTTATTTTCAGCATTTCCTTATTATGTAACTTCCCCAAAGTCTTGTAATAGTTTTAGGTTTTACATTCCGCACTTTATATTTCTGCTATTATATTTTCTATGCAATTGCTAGTAATTAGGGTTTCTATGGCAAGATAAAACCAAACGCTAGAAAACCTAAATTCAAGGCTAAATAGCTGAATCAAACATACTTTCACACTTGCACCTTTAGGTTAACCTCTCTTTGTTGACTTTTCGGAATAACGGTCATGTCCTTCGAACATAGGGATGCTTTAGCAAAGTCCCTCCAAATAAAAGATCATAGTCCCTCCATGACACTTCAACGTTGCCTACAAACAAATGATCTAGTCCCTTACAAAATGTCTAAAGCATCCTTACAAGTTGCCTTCGATGAGCGTACGATGACCCTTCGCTTGTCCCTTCACATCCAATAGATGGGGCTACCTGCCAGCTAATGGTATGGATAACACTACCTCTAAAGGAGGGGGGAAAAGTACAAAAACGACCTTGAGTGGGTAGGATACTTTTAATCGCTTACTCATAAACTTTTCTAAACAAAGCATTTTCACACATCACTTTCAAAATATTTTCAAACCCTTTATACACGTTCTTGAGGACTGATACAAGAATCATTACAAAGTCATCCTTACATTGGCGATTTCAAAATATTTTCAAATCACACACATACAAAGCAAGTTTTTCAAAAGTGAGCTAAAAAATTAAGAGCCCGTACATAACTCTGGATGAAATGGGTACTAACACCTTCCTTTTTTGTAACCTACCCTCCGAACTCAAAATATTTAAGGTCTTTCTTGTTCTTTTCACCCTTTTCTTATTAGATAAAAGAAAAGTCGATGGTGAATCTAGCTATCCGCAACATTTGCGATAAAATGCAAAGCAAGTTAATTCTCCCACCGTATTACATAATCATATCATCAACATATACTTTAATCTCTTTATGAATTATATCATTAAAGAGAGTGGCCATCACACGCTGATACGTTACCCCTGCATTCTTCAAACCAAAGGGCATCACCTTATAACATAAAGTTCCCTACAATATGATAAAAGTTATCGTGTCCATGTCTTCCGGTGCCATCTTTATTTGATTGTAACCATATAAGCCATCAATGAAGCAAAACACTTTGGAATGAGAAGTAATATCCACCAGAACATCAATGTGGGGAAGAGGAAAATCATTTTTAGGGATTGCTCTGTTCAAGTACCTGTAATCAATGCACATTCTGACCTTTTTTTCCTTTTTAGGCACGGGCACAATATTAGCAATCAAGGAAGGATAAGAACTAACAGCCTGAAAACCTACATCAAGTTGCTTCTAAACCTCTTCTTTGATCTTCTTAGACATCTCTGGATCAGTTCTTCGAAGCTTCTGCTTGAACAGAGGACAATTTTATTTGAGAGGTAGCTAGTGCACAACAATATATGTATCTAACCCAAGCATGTCTTCATAGAACCAAGCAAAGATATCAACATACTCTCGGAGCATTTCAATTAATCTCTTCTTCATACTTTCTTCTAAAGCACCCCCTATCTTGACCTTTTTCTTTACCTCTTAGGTGCCCAGATTGAACACTTCCAGAGATTCCTAGTGTGGCTAAATGACCCTTTCTTCCTGCCTTAGTAGTATTGCTAATTCTTCACGGAGTTCATAATCTTCCTCACCTTCTTCTCTAGCTTGGTAGATTGGATTATCAAAGTCATAGAGAGCCATATCAGAATCGTTATCAATGGAATCCGGGATAAATATGGGATTGGATATGCATGATTTATGTTTTGTTTTATTTAGAAAGTGATTAACAGAAGAAGAGAAAAATAAAACACATTGCCGTTTTTTTGAAAAAATAAAAAATAAAAAAGGAAAGACAAGGAACAAAATATATGAATGCAAAAATGTCCTTTATTCATGATAATATTGTTAATGAAAACATCGTGGCCCTACAAAATGTTCACTACGCTTTGGGTAGATCGTTGGAATTATTGCATGATAAAACAAAAAGACAATTACTCCTGATAACGAGTTACCGTGACGATTTCTTCAGAAGACTAATTTGATAGCTCTTGATCTGGGACACTTGGGCAAATCCAATTGTCGATGTCATAATCATTGTCGACTTTGTTACCCCCTGCATTTACTTCTCCTTCTTTGCTTGTACCAACACTCTGAAACTTGATGGGAACAGAAGAACCTTGAACTTTTGGAATTGTCACTTGCATATTCTGGCCAGCTTTAAACCCCAAACCAAATTTGTCTTTCTTCATAGGAAGCTCCAATACTCTACCTCAACCTTCGAGGTGACCTGATTTAACAGCAGCCTGAGCTTGCTTGAAGGATACCATCGAGACCTCTGGCTTCTTTGCCTCTGGAAGAGGAGTTTTGAAAACCTGAACAACTTCGAATACCTAAAACGGAGTCTTGTATATTTCACCCTCAACATCCATATATCTAAACAAACTCAAATGACTAACAACGCAGTCCTCTTCTCCATAAACAATGAAACATTTGCCATGTATCACAAATTTAAGCTTTTGGTGTAATGTGGAAGTCACGGATCCCGCAGTATGGATCCATGGACGTCCAAGAAGGAAGTAGTATGCTGAATGAATGTCTATCACAAAGAAGGTGGCTCTGAAAACCTGAGGTCCTATCTTCACAGGTAGATCAACCTCTCAAAATACAGACCTCTTCTAACCATCAAAAGCTCTGACCACAAGATCATTGGTCCTAAGCACAACCCCTTCATAATCTACCCTCACCAAAGCAGTCTTGGGTAACACATTCAATGAAGATCCCGTTTAGACTAGCACACGAGAAAACATCTATCCTAAACCCTTCATAGAGATATGTAGAGCTTTATTATGGTTCATTCCTTCTGGTGGTAAGTTAAAATCTATGAAACCAATCCCATTGCTAACAGTAATGCTCACAACCACCTTCTCAAGTTGATTCACCGAGATCTCCTGAGGTACAAAATCTGAGCTTAACAATTTCATCAATGAATTACGATACACCTCAGAATCTTTCAAAAATGACAGAGTGGTATCTTTGACGAAAACTGGCTAAGTTGATCAATGATACGATAGTCAATTTTCTTTATGTATTTCATTAACTCTTCAACATCCTTGGAATATGGAAACCTAGTATCTGTTTTCTGCACAAGCATACTTTGCACATGTTCTTTACTATCCACTACAACTTGCTTACCTTTAGCCTTAGCCAAGTCATCAACACTATTATTTGGAGATATATGAGGAGGAGAAAAGATTCGGACACTTCTCGTGAACCTACTGGTTCCCATAACATCATTAATCTCATGAATTCCCACTATGGATTAATTAACCTCATGTCTTTGTTCCTAATAAAATACTTCAGCCTCATAACACCATAGTATTGCTTTGTCACTGCTATACAGAACTGGACCAGGAAAAGTAATAGTCAATGAAGACGTCTTTACTGGTACGAGAATTTTTGCAGGAGTATAAGGAATAGTAATTACATCCACCCCATCATCATCAACTTTCCTATCAACTGATAATCTATCAAACTGTAGAGTACCTTCATCAATCAACCTCTGGATTTCATTTTTCAATCAGATACAACCCTCAGGCTAAGCCAAACACATTTCATAATTAGAAGCACAACCAAGATAAACATCTCTCTTAAGAAAATGATCCTTCACAAAATAAAGTGGAGTCTTCAACAGATTAATATCCATGATCAGATTTAAACCTTCCTCTTCTACTATAGCATTAACAGTTGCACCTTCATGAGGTGGAAATGGTTGTTGGATAACATTAGGGTCGTTATCTTGATCAAAATTGATAGTCGTGGCGTCAATCAGATCCTGCACCCTATGCTTCGAAACTATGTAGTTCTTAATGTTGTAACCTGGATCCCCTGAATGAGACTCACACCAAGCATTAGCATTATATTGGCAGGGAGCTTTGTAGGAGGGGGCCCATAACATGGATATTAACCAACTAGAGCTTCAATATATGAGGGAGTAGTTGTGCATATGTCATGGGTATTGTATCAAAATTCCTTGGTGGTTTGGCTAGCCTCTATTGTTAGTTGTTCTGGCGTGGTGCATAAACCTGTTGGTGTTGTTGTGGTTGTTGTTACAGTGTTGCAGCATAAATTGTTATAGCAGAAACCTTTGATATGACTCTTTGTAAGTTATGTCCTTACCCCTAGGTTCATACACAACACTAGAATCAAATTCCTTTTTCTTTGGATATCCATTGAAGAGTTTCTTCACTCCTCCAGAAGAACCAGTAGTAGCAACAATTTGCATCTTACCCAACTTAACACCAATCTCATTCCTTTCTCTAGCCATTACCTGATTAGGAAAACCAATGGAAGTATTTACAATCAAACAATAATAATAAGGGCCCTGCAGGATACTCATAAGCATATCCGCTAACTCACTCTCCATCATTGGAGGTTGAACCCTGGCTGCCAGCTCGCGCCACTTCTGCACATACTCTTTAAAGGATTCATTCTGCCCCTGAGTCAGGCTTTGTAACTGAGTACGATTTGGGGCTATATCATTGTTATATGAATAATGATTTATGAAGGCCTCTTCCAAGTATCTCCAGCTCTGGATATGGGTTCTTTCCAATTGCATGTACCATTCAAGAGATGCCTCGGCTAAACTATCTTTGAAGAAATGCATAAGAAAATTTTCATCATCAGAGTACACAAACTTTTTCCTGTAGTAAGACTAAACGTGAGTCTTAGGACAGCTGGTGCCCTTGTACTTAATGAAATCCGGTGTTTTGAATTTAGGGTGAATCCTTAACCCTGGAACCAAACCCATATCAACAATGTCTAGCCCTAGAGATTTTTGGCTCTCCATGGCCCTCATCATTTCTTCTAGCATGTCGATCTTCCTGTCTGCCTCAGTTGGTTCATCAATATTAGAGTAGAGATCATCATAGTTATCCTCCTCTGTCTTCTGCATAGGAATATGGACCATCCTTCTTAATTGTTGTTGAGCCAACAACTGCTCAAGAGTTTGACATGTAGGATAATGACACCATTAGGAATGCCTTGATTATCCCCAAGGAGATCACCTTGATTTCAACCAGGAGGATTCCCCTGATTACCACCAGGAGGATTTCCCTGATTAACACCAGGATGTTTCTGACCTTCAACCCCGTTGTCAATGGTTACAACAGGTCTCTCAACCAAAGACCTCAACTCCTCTTGACCTTTAGCCATGTTTTGAATAATATCCATCAGTTGTTCCACACGGGATTCCATCTTGTTCCCCATGGAATCCATATCAGCTTGTAGTTGTTCCATCAGGTGTCTACGATTACCTCTTGTAGCGTACTTGTGAAAGCTGGGATTTGCAATCTCTGAATAAGAAAACCATATCAGAAGTAAGAAGACCAACTTGAATAACCTGTCATGCAGGATATGTTATGAGTGTATGAGATGCATGTAATGTTTTACCATTTCCAGGGGATCCTGAAGTTTTGTCATTGATTAAGCATAGAAATGAAACAAGACAATAGATATACAAAAAACAAAGGGAACACATCAAAACAACTGCTCATTCATTCAAAACATCTCCGCAGAGAAAACAAAATTGAGTTCAATACATAGAAAACCAAAGACATGGTAATGAAATATAAAGATCCTGATCAATAAGCCTGACAATGATCACAAAATAACAAGAGAAATACATCACTGAAAATCAACATTTATCTTTACATGTGCCAAAGGTCCCCCTCCCAAGTGTTGCCGACTCCAAGCTTTGGATTCCTCGAAGAGCTTCATGGTGTTCTCATGTTTGGGCTTCTGGATCAAACTCTGACTGAGGAGATCTTTCATGCCCATCATGCTCTTTATATAGAAACAATGTTGTATCATACGATCACATTCATTGCATTCCTCAAGTTGTACCTCCATAGGAGCGTTGCCTTTATCTTCCAACTGAGCTTTGAGATTTTCAGTCTCCTCTGCAGCCCTGTTCAACATGACTTGGCGACCTTAGAGATGTAGTTCAAAACTCTTCCTTTGACTACAGACTTCACTATTCTTGGTTTTTTAGTTTTGGAGTTGCTTCTTCAAGGCTTTAACTTCAGCTTGGTATTTGGCTTTCATTTTCTTTTTGGATGCTTCAAGACTTTCACATTCCTGATGCTTCTTTTGAAGTTCTTTCTCAAATTTATTCAAAGCTTCCCTATGATCATTAGTAGTATGAGAACTTCCAACCCTTTGTCTCTTTTGGATTCCAATAGACAAACCATTGTCCTTTAGAAAATCATTCTTCATCCTGGCCTCATGAGCCAACTTTTTCTTGTCCTATGTGGCCAAGTAAAGTTTCCAAGCAAATTCTTCCTTATCTTTACGAATTTGTTCCTATGTGGTTGTACCTATACTAAAATCTCCAATTGGCACCGAAAGTGGTTGAGGCAGTTTATCAGGAGATTGTGAATACACAGGAGCCTCCATGGGGAAGGGCAACAAGTTGGTCTTGGCCGTATTCTTGACCCACTCCATATAACGAGCCTCAGATACACCATCTCTCCTTCCTAAAAGGTGTAACACCCCGAATTCTAGATTAATTATTATTTAATTAATTTAGCGTGAATATATGAGTCATTGTAAAGTATATTATATATATATATATATATATATATATATATATATATATATATATATATATATATATATATATATATATATATATATATATATATATATATATATATATATATATATATATATATATATATATATATATATATATATATATATATATATATATATATATATATGATGTTTTGGTGTTTTTTTGTGAGTCTTCGTGATGATTTGTGAAGTTTCAATGAACATGTGGTATACTATGATGTTGAGATGAATATGATGTTTAAAATGATGATTTGTGTGGTATAGGATGGATAGTAAGAGATGTTTAGAATTTAAGTAATTAGTTGGAATTATTTAGATGCGATCGTAAGAAGTGGAAGAACGATGTGGAGAAAGAAAGCTAGGGCACTGTGAGGCAAAGAGGAATTGTCGAACTTGAAGAGGAATCAGAAGCTAGAAATAATCTTATGGTAAGGGGAGTTTCACCTTGATTATTATAAATGATTTAAGGTTTATATAATTGTAGGTTTGTTTTAGGTTTTGGTTGTGATGAATATGATATGATTTGATGAAATATATGGTATTTTGTAGCCTTGGATTGTAAATAATTTGTACCTATAATGTAGAATACATTGAATTGCTTATATTTGATGAAAACCCAGTGATTAGATGATATTTTAAGACCTATAATATGCATAAATCGCAAGATTAGGACTGGTTTTTATGCAGGAAATTGCAATAGGAAAACCTTGTTCGCACAGGATCATCGGGCGATGGAGTATTGTCGTCGGGCGATGGTGATATGCTTGGTCATTGTTGAGCGAGCCAAGGGGAGATGGAGGGTATAAAGTAAGGATGTTACTTGAGTGTGTCACTCCAAGCATCTTCGGATGATGAAAGATGCAAAATGTGTGTCGCCAGGAAATGGAAGTGGTGTCGTTGGGCGATGGTGTCCAAAATTGAATGGTTGAGTTGGATTTTCTTAAAAGAGTTGTAAATATAGTTTTAGAACTCGGTTTGGGGTGTCATTTTAAGCTTTGGATATCTAACACAATGAAATTTAGTTAGATGGAATACAATGAGAATTAATAATTATATTCCTAATACCTTCGCTAGGATGAAGTTAGGCTCCCCGTGTTGGATTATGATGATGCTTCGTTTATTATGATGATATGATGATGTTATGATGATGTGTTGTTTATTATGATGATATGATGATGTTATGATGATGCTTTGCTTACTATGATGGTATAATGATGTTGTGATGAATTCATGAGTGATGATACGTTTTGACTAGTCATGGTCGTATTTATAGTGTTATTGCGCATCATGTATTCATGGCATAGTGTAGGACTTCGGTCTAGTGAAAATATTAGGACTTCGGTCCAGTGAAGATGATAGGACAATAGTCTAGTAAGGGAATCAATCCCATAGTGTGTGTAACACGGTGGGAGAACTGACTTGGATGTTTTGTGTTTTATCACAAATGTTGCGGATAGCAAGAGTCACCACCGACTTTTCTTTTATCCAATAAAGGAAAGGGTGAAAAGAATAGGAAAGACCTTTTGAGAATTTTTCTTGAGCTAGGGGGGTAGGTTATGAAAAGGGAAGGTGTTATCATCCTTTTCATCTATAGTTATCTACGAGCTCTTAATTGCTTGATCACTTTCGAAAGGATTTGTGTTTGTTTAAGTTTAAAAATATTTTGAAAAGTGTCGTTGTTTGGTAAACTTTGTAATGACTCTCGTCTCTATAAGAATGCATACAAAGTGTTGACTTTGAAAATATTTTAAGAAAGTGTTGGTGTGTTTAAAGTTCTTGGCTTTGAAATGTTTGTGAACAAGCAATTACGAGCAATTTACCTACTCTAAAAAAGTATTTTTTTCTTTTCCTCCTCCTTTAGATGGTTCTATTTTACCATTGTTTTGTAAGAAGCCATATCATTGGATACGAGGGATGGGCGTGGGTCGTCGTATAGTCATTCAAGGCAACTTATGAGATGTTTTAGCAATTGTCGTAAGGGACTAAAATCGTTTACCGAAGGCTACATCAAAGGGTCATCGTGGAACCATGATCTTATAATCGAGGGTCTTTGCTAAAATATCCCACGTTCGAGGGACATGACTATTTAAATCTGATGCAACAAGTAAGGGTTACCCTAGAGGTGCATGTGTGGAAAGTGTATTGTTTTCAAATATTTTATCTTGAATTAGGATTGTCTAGTATTGATTTTAAGATCTTGCCATACAAACCCTAATTACTAGCAATAATAAGGAAAGCGAAAAATTGCAGAAATTAAATATCCTACACTATTACAATACTTTCGGGGATGGGAGATACAAATTTAGAAATATGGATGAGAAGTAAAAATAAAACCTAGTTACCATTACAAGGCTTTGCCAATTACATAATTTATAATGCAAAATAGTAAAATGCGCAAGAAAATGTAAAGTGAAAAGAAATAGATTTTTAGGGTTTTTGTGATAGAAAGGGATTTGTAGTTTTAATTATTTTAGAAAATGACTTGAATGTTTTATGTAGAAAAAAGTTTTTGTATAGGGTTAGGCCATCTCCAAGCAATGCAAAATGTTTAGTGTACCTTTAATGATCCAAAATTATAGGAAAAAAATTCAAAAATCAGGATTTCTTATGCCTAGGCTGACATAGGCCGTGTCACCGGACACGGGCACCCGTGTCAGCATCTGCCCTTACTCCTCTACACATTATTTGTTCCATCTAAATTGACACGGGTCGCGTCGTGTGTCATGGGCACCTGTGTCAGCCCTTTTCCTTCCTGCTTTACACGTTTCTGATTGACACGGGCCGTGTCGTGTGACACGGGCACCCGTGTTAGCCTTTGTCCTTCCTGTTTTGCCAAACTTCTAACCCAGATGAACTGAGACGGGCACCCGTGTCAGCCCCTGTCCTGTCTTTTTACCAAGTTTACTCTCTGACATGTCCTGTTGTATCCTTTTGAAAACGGAAGCAAATGATGTTTAGATAAATATATTTCAGTTTGAGAAAATTTACCTCTTGAAGTTAAAACTTTAGAACACGTACGAATGTTTCCGGGTGCAAAGTGGTGATTGATGGAGCTCCTTTGGACCTTCTTAATACTATGCCAACTCTCACTTTATGCTGAAAGTTACTGAATCAGTCCAACCAAGTCAAGTTGCAAGGTACTATTTTTGAGTTTGGAAGACAATGATAATGATGTTATAGAAGTTGCTCTTGTGTTTGAACAACTTCTATATGATGTATGTGAAGTATTTGGATGATTTGTTTGGGAAAAACTTGCAAGGTGTGAGAGGTTCATAGATTTGGACTTCAAAGCTCAAAATAAGAGGTTTTCTGGACAATTATGGTTTTTTTGAGAGTATATGGGTTTTTAGTGTTTGTTCATCTTTTTTTCATCTTGAAAATGATCTCTCTATTTTGAGGCAAGAGGTTTTAAGATAAGGTTTGATCAGATTTTCAAGATCACATGTTATGGCTAGTTTTGATTGTAAATAAAGCAAGCTTGAAGATCATATTTCCAATGCTTTGTACTTTTCTTCATAGAGTTGTTGGATACATTAAGCATGCTTATATGATTTTGTATGTTGAGTGTGTGTAGAAGTAACAAGTTAGAAGCTCAAGAAGAGCTGACTTTGTGATTAAAGCTACTTTGCAAGAATGACAATGTTAACTTTGTGCCAAAAATGGAAAGATCACTTGGACAATGCTTAAATCAAATGGATCATAGCTCAAAAGTTTGTTTAAACATTAAATTATGGTGAGATTTGCAACTTAGAATGCCTACAAAACAAGAATATGCAGCATATCATGTAGATTGGATTATTTGTTCTTCACCAAAATGACTTGTAATTCAAGAATAGATGCCCAACTTCATGCCTTTGAATCTCCTAGCTCAAGTATGATAAATTCATGATCTTGGATGTTTTTGATATCTTGAAACATTTTCTAAAAATTTCATGTTGTCCACTTTGGCTAAATCAAATTGGAACTTGACGAAAATTGGCCAAGAAGTTGCGACAAAAACCTGTTGAAAATTTCTCTAAGTGTTTATACAAAAAATGTCATGAATTCATGAGCCTATAATTAAAAATCCATGCATTTTTAGGACTTGATCAGCAAAGAAAAGTTGTAGATTTCATTAAAATCTATAACTTTCATGTTGAAATTTTTCTTTGAATCTTCTTGCATCTTGGTGAAAATTTATCATGAAGTAGTAAAATTATTAAGGTTAAAACACTTAGAAATTTTAGAAGTATTAAAAAGTTTGACTTTTTGTGGACTTTTGAATTTCTTGATTATTGATGATCAAGCTTCATATTTTTGAATATCTTGATGAATCTTGATCTTTGAAACTCAATTTTAACCAAAAAGTCAAAGTTTGACTTTTTGTGTAACAGTTGACTTTTTCATCAGGTGATCAAATTTAAAATATCAATTGTTTGATCTTGAGAAATGACTTGAGTCATGCAATTAGGTTAAAATAATTTTCTTCAATCCTTGAGATCATACCTCAAAACATTAAGTCATGTGTTAGGTCAAAAGACAATGACTGGTCATTCCTAGTCAAAAACCCTAATCTTGACCATTTTGCCCTTTTGATGATTTGAACACTTTTCTTGAGGAATTGTGATAAAACCTTAATAAATTGATAAATATGACTTCAAAGTGTTGATACGGGTCAAAAATCTTGAAGTTTCATTGTAGGTTTACCACAATTGACTTTTTACCCAATACAGCTAATTTTCAGTCATCTGATCAATTGATTGAGCAAGTTTGAGGTACAAGACTTAAAATTTGGCATGAGTAATCTTGGAGGTCTTATAATTAATCATGAAAGTTATTTGGGGATTTATAAGTCCAATTGTCCTTGTGAAAATCAAAACCCTAATTTGGGGTTTCAGTGCTTAGGAGGTGGTTTGACCTAGTCAACACTTATGCAAACTTGAGTTATTGAATATCTTTGTGAGAAATGTCTTCATAAAAGAGAGGAAAAATTTTGGGGTACAATGGCTTCCCCTGTTCAATCTTCTTAAACCTGAAGAGTTAGATTGGTATGTTCGCCATTCGTAACTTGAAGGTGGATGGTGATTGAACACTAAAGTGCCCAGAAATTTGTACTCACTAGTGCACGAAGTAATGTTGTTGGTTGATTGTGTCGTGAATGGGCTTAAAGATGCCATATAGAGAGGTAATGAAGAGTTGTTAGAGATGGACTTATAGATGCCATCCAAAGGTGACATAGAATCGTCAGAGACAGGCTTATAGATGCCATCCTGAATGACTGTTGGTAAGTCTAATGCTTGTCTTGATCTTTATGAGACGTATCCGGAAAAGAACCTACATGCGACTACTACTTCGACAGGTAATGAAGGAATCTATGATGACTACTCATTCAACTGGTAATACAAGAATCTATGACCACTACTGCTTCAACAGATAATGAAGGAATCTATGGTGACTACTACTTCAGTAGGTAATGAAGGAATCTATGACGACTACTACTTCAATGAATAATGAAGGAATCTATGGTGACTACTACTTGAACGGGTAATGAAGGAATCTATGATGACTACTACTTCAACATGTAATGAAGGAATCTATGACGACTACTACTTCGACAGGTAATGAAGGAATATCTGACGACTACTACTTCAACAGGTAATGAAGGAATGTATAACGACTACTACTTCAATAAGTGATGAAGGAATCTATGACGACTACCACTTCAGTAGGTAATGAAGGAATCTATGACGACTACTACTTCAATAGGTAATGAAGGAATGTATGACGCCTACTACTTCAACAGGTAATGAAGGAATCTATGACGACTACTACTTCAATGAATAATGAAGGAATCTATGGTGACTACTACTTCAACGAGTAATGAAGGAATCTATGATGACTACTACTTCAACATGTAATGAAGGAATCTATGACGACTACTACTTCGACAGGTAATGAAGGAATATCTGACGACTACTACTTCAACAGGTAATGAAGGAATGTATAACGACTACTACTTCAATAAGTGATGAAGGAATCTATGACGACTACCACTTCAGTAGGTAATGAAGGAATCTATGACGACTACTACTTCAATAGGTAATGAAGGAATGTATGACGCCTACTACTTCAACAGGTAATGAAGGAATCTATGACGACTACTACTTCAACAGGTAATGAAGGAATCTATGACGACTACTACTTCAATAGGTGATGAAGGAATCTATGACGACTACCACTTCAACAGGAAATGAAGGAATCTATGACGACTACTACTTCAACAAGTAATGAAGGAATCTATGGTGACTACTACTTCAATAGGTAATGAAAGAATCTATGACAACTATTACTTCGACAAGTAATGAAGGAATCTATGACGACTACTACTTCAACAAGTACCAGAAGGAATCCAAGCTTAATTTCGTCTTGGAGAGATATTCTTCAGAATGACTCCCTGGGGCAAGTCTTCGATGGATACACTTGTCAGATTTTAGTCTCTGGAGAAATTTGTCTGATTATGTAGATAGTTGATGATTTTCATATGTTGATTGATCTTTCTTAAAAAGGTAGAGAGTTAGTTGTATGCAATGTCATGATATATTAAATTCATTGTTTTATGATGTTCTTAAAATAAATGAGATTATGCTATATGTTTTGTACGCATATGTCATAATGTATGAATGTTGTTGAAATGTATCTTTGTTTGGGAAAATAAGTCCCTAACTATTGATGTGGATGAAGAGTATGTGTATCTTCAATTTCGTCTTGAATACTTCCGCTGGGGATTCATCTTTTCTATTTTGAGGAAACTCTGCAGGGGATGTTGATTTCTGCTTGGGGAGTAGAGTTCAGGAGCCTTAGTCGTTCGTTTCTCTACTAGGGAATTTAATTCTTATATACCCTGATTAGGGATAAAAGAGATGATTAAACTTCTGATTTTTCAGGGGAGAATAAAGTTAACTGGTATTCTGGTATGATTCCTGGTTTTACAGCAACTCTCCGGGGATAGTATCAACTATACTGGAGAAGAGGAGCTCTGTTAGTGATGTGTAGTAGTCTGAGGAATAGACTCAAGCTGGGGAGATTGTATTCTGTTGAGGAAATAAACCCTGTTGAGGAAGATATTCTTGGGATTTCATTGGGGAAACAAATTCTTCTAGGGAATAGCTTTGCAAGGTTTCTCTTTCAGTTTTGGAAGACCAAACTCGGCTGGGGAAGAGAATTTCTGGGAGATGTACGAAATGTAACTCCGAAATAAATTTGTGTATGAATTTACTCTGGGGATTTATGGACAACATGAGCACTATCCTGGCTCCTTGAGTAGGTATTTAATCCTATTCTTATGAATATATGTTTTATCATCTAATCATGTTCATATCCATATGTTCATTCAATTTTAGTCATTGGACGTTTTTGCAATCAAAATAGAAAAACAAAAAGTTTGCACTTCAATGTATATTTGTATTGATAACTTGCCTATAAACAAACGTTTTTTGTACAAAGAGACGGAAATCCTAGTAAGAGAAAGTCGTCATGAAATGAAAGGAATACAAAGTGAAAACAAATATAAATGGCCATGTGGAAGTGATCTCATTGTGTTCTAACTCTGCTATTGCCTCTATGTATTCGAACATCTCATCCTTTGCTGTTAGAAGAAGTTGATTGAACTGATCTGGTACCATTTGAACTTTTGACCTTGGTCATAAAGCTGGCTGTAGTGATCCAACCAGACATAGTTGTACGCTTTAATCCCTAACTTTTTCCTGGACCGCCCTTTCGGGTTTTCAGTCCACCAGGATACCCTTTTTTGCCCAAGTCTCCCTTTTCAGGTTTTCGACTTGCCTGGTGTACCATCTTTATGTATATATCCCTAATTTTTTCCCGAACCATTTTGGTTCGCCGGGATGCCCTTAATTTTTCCTAGGTATGTCAACCTAACGGGTCATTCTTTAAGCATAGTATTTTTTTACTATGTTCGCGTTCACAGGGTGCGGAAAATATTCACCGTCCATAGTGGTTAGCATCATAGAACCGCCAGTGAATACTTTCTTTACAAAAAATGACCCTTCATAAATGGGAGTCCATTTGCCCCTGGGATAGCCTTGTGGTAAAATGATGTGCTTTATTACCAAGTCGCCAGTCTAATATACCCGAGGCTTGATCTTCTTGTTGAAGGCCTTTATCATACGCTTTTGATACATTTGACCATGACAGACAACAGCCAGTCTCTTTTCATCAATCAAGTTCAACTGATCCAATCTAGTCTGAATCCATTCGTCTTCGCCTAAGTTTGCTTCTTTCATAATCCTTAAAGAAGGAATCTTAGCTTCGATAGGCAGGAAGACTTCCATGCCATAGACTAAAGAGAAGGGGGTTGCCCAAGTTGATGTTCGTGCAGAGGTACGGTAGCCATGGAGAGCAAAAGGTAACATCTCATGCCAGTCTTTATATGTCACCACCATCTTTTGCATAATCTTCTTTATATTTTTGTTGGCGGCTTCCACTATGCCATTCATCTTAGGTATGTATGGAGAAGAGTTGTGATGCTTGATCTTGAACTGCGTGTAAAGTTCAGTGATCATGGCATTGTTGAGGTTGGTACCGTTGTTAGTGATGATTCTTTCAAGGAGCTACGACATTCTTTGTAACTGAGGCAAATGAAGCCGCTTCGACCCATTTGGTTAAGTATTCAATGGCGACGAGGATGAAACGATGTCCACTAGAGGCGATGGGCTTGATTTCTTCGATCATGTCAATTCCCTACATTGCAAATGGCTACGGAGCAGTTATGATATTTAAAGGTATCGGAGGCACATGAACCTTGTTAGCATAAATCTAGCACTTATGGTAAGTCCTCGAGTGGTGGTAACAATCAGTTTTCATAGTCGACCAATAATAACCATCCCTTAGAATCTTCTTTGTCCTAATATGTCCACTGGAATGAGTTCTGAAGATACCTTCATGCATATCTTCCATGATTTTATTTGCTTCCTTCTTGTCCATACAACGGAGCAGAGTTGAATCATGGTTGCGCTTGTACAAAATCCCATTGCTTAAGAAGAACTTGGCTGAGAACCTCCACATGAATTTCTTGTCGTTGATTGAAGCTCCCTCAGGATATTCTTGTGCTTCATGGTACCTTTTCACCTCATGGAACCAAGGCTTGTCCTCATCATTTTCAATCTCACAACAGTGTGTCAGTTCATCAAATTTTTCGATAGTAATTTTGGAAGTTTCATTATCCCAATTGACCTTGAACATAGATGACATAGTTGCTAAGGCATCTGTCAATTAATTTTCTTCCCTTGGGATATGCTCAAAGGTGACCTCTTCAAAGTACGGGATCAAGGTTAGCACAGGATCTTTGTAAGGGACCAAATTTGGATGTTTGGTATCCGACTCTCCTTTAACTTGAATGATTACCAGGGACGAATCTCCGTATACACTTAAGAATTTGATTCTTAAGTCAATATAAGCCTTTATACCCAAGATGCATGCTTCATACTCGACCGTGTTGTTTGTACAGTCAAAGCAGAGTCTGGCAGTGAAAGGTGTATGAAAACCTTCAGGGGAAATGATAACAACACCAATTCTGTTACTCAATGCATTGGAAGCTCCATCAAAAACCATAGTCCATTGGGGTCCTTGATCAGGTCCTTCATACGGTCTGGGCTTTGCACAATCAATTATCAACATGATATTCTCGTCCAGGAAGTCAAAGTTAATAGATTGGTAGTCATCAATAGCTTGACGGGCCAAATGATTTGACAATATGCTTCCTTTGATTGCTTTTTGCATAGTGTACTGGATTTCATATTCAGTCAAGATCATTTGCCATCTGGCTATTCGTCCGAAGAGAGATGGCTTCTCAAAGATGTACTTGACGGGATCCATCTTAGAGATCAAGAGATTAGTATGAGTCAACATATATTGTCTTAGTCGGTGAGCAGCCCATGCCAAAGTACAACATGTTTTCTCGAGCAGTGAATATCTTGTTTCACAGTCGGTAAACTTTTTGCTAAGGTAATATATTGCATGCTCTTTTCGACCAGACTCATCATGTTGGCCCAACACACACCCCAATTAATTCTCTAATATGGTCAAGTACATAATCAGAGGTCTTCCTTAAACATGAGGCATTGGGATTAGAGGTTTTTGTAAATAATCCTTGATCTTGTCAAAAGTTGTTTGGCAGTCGTCATTCAATCTGACTACTTGATCTTCTTCAGCAGTTTGAAGATTGGCTCACAAGTAGAAGTTAAGTGAGAGATGAATCAGGTAATGTAGTTGAGTCGACCTAAGAAACCCCTGACCTCCTTCTCAGTACATGGAGCATGAATTTCTTGTATGGATTTGACTTTTGCAGGATCGACCTCAATACCTTTTCCACTGACAACGAAGCCTAGGATTTTTCTAGACCTCACCCGAAAGGTGCATTTGTTGGCATTCAACCTCAGCTTGTATTTCTTCAACCTTTCAAATAGATTATGCAAATGATCAAGGTGTTCTTCCTTAGTTTGTGACCTTGTAATCATGTCATCAACATAGACTTCTATCTCATGATGAATCATGTCATGAAATAGAGCTACCATATCCCATTGATAAGTTGCGCCTACATTATTCAAACCAAAAGGCATGACCTTATAACAGAAGGTGCCCCACTGTGTGACAAAAGTGGTTTTCTCCATGTCCTCAGGCGCCATTTTGATCTGATTGTACTAGGAAAAGCCATCCATGAATGAGAACACCTTATGTTGAGCAGTGTTGTCAACCAAAACATCAATGTGTGGTAGCGGGAAATCATCTTTGGGGCTTGCCCTATTTAAATCCATGTGGTCTACACACATACGGACTTTTCCGTATTTCTTCGGCACTGGGACAACATTCGCAACCCATTGGGGATACGATGTCACTGCCAAGAAACCCGCATTGAACTGTTTCATTACCTCAACCTTGATCTTTTCAAACATGTCTGGCTGCATGCGACAATCCTTTTGTTTGACCAGAGAACAACCTTCTTTCATTGGAAGACGATGAACTATGATATTAGTATCAAGCCCCGACATATCTTCGTATGACAAAGCTAACACCTCAACATAGTCGTGAAACATCTGATCCAATCTTGTCTTGATTTTGTCTTCCAGGTTGGCGCCAATCTTGAATTCCTTCTTATTTGCCTTAGTACCCAGGTTTATCACTTCAACTGGTTCTTTGTGCGGTTGAATGGCCTTTTCCTCTTGTATCAAGAGTCTGGAGAGTTCCCCAGGTATTTTACAATCTTCTTCACCTTCGTCTTTGGCTTGATAGATTGGATTTTCAAAGTCATAAACGACAATAGCAGAATTATTGTCAATGAGATCCTGAGTGGATGTGGATCTGCAAATCCGTGTGTGTGCATGTAAGGTCACATGGCTATTTTTAAAATGCAGTAAAGTAAAAGAAAGACAAGGAGCTCAAAATTTGAATGTAAAATAGTCCAATGTTTTCATTAAAATGAGAATATGATATATGAAAATGACAAACCCTTAACAAATGGACCATTGTTCCACGGGAAAGGCACATGGTTTAAAGTCATTATTTTAAAGGAAATTACAGACAAATTTCTGAAAGCAATAAAAAACAGGAAATGACAATTACTCTTGGCTGAAGGAGATTGAGATGAAGTCTTTGGTCTTCCAGTTGTTGAGTCCTCCGTCAGCAATTGGGTAGATCCAATCCTCCCAGTCACCGTCACTACCAGAGTCTCCCAGAGCATTAACTTCATTATTGCTAATACGCAGAGGTGGTTTCCCAGCACGAGCATGTCGAACCTCTTTCAAAGCCTTGGAAGTGAAGCCCAACCAAAATTTGTTTGACTTGTAGGGGATATCAAGAAGTTGTCCCCAGATGGTGCAACCTCCTTCTTTAACAATAGCACGAGAATCCTTGAGAGAGGCCATTCTTGTTGTATCTTTAGCAGTTTTAGGAGTAGCAGGAATGGTTTTGGCAACAACAATCATTGGAGGGACCACTTCAAATTATTGACAGTGGGTTTCAATGAATTCGCCATCAATTTCAACATATTTAAAAGAATTCAAATGACTGATCATGAACTCCTCCTCTCCGTAGACTGTAACAATTTTTCCTTTTACCGGGTACTTCAACTTTTGATGTAATGTGGAGGTAACCGTACCTTCCCCATGAATCCATGGGCGTCCGAGCAAGCAAGAATAGGCCGGGCGGATATCCATTACATAGAATGTCGAGTTGAAGACTTAAGATCTAACTTTGATAGGAAGATCAACCTCTCCATGGACCATTCTTTTCGACCCATCAAAGGCTCTTACCACGATATCACTTGGTTTCAGCACCAACCCTTCACAGTCCTATCTGTCCAAAGCACCTCATGGTAAAACGTTGAGGGAGGACCATGTGTCCACTAACACATGTGCTAAAGTGGTGCCTTTACACTCGATGGAAACATGTAGAGATTTGTTGTGATTCTTCCCCGCCGGAGTAAAATTTGCATCTGAAAATCCCATACCATTGTCAGCAGTCAGGCTTGCTACACAGTTCACAAATTGGTCAGCAGTAGTTTCTTGTGGGACATGTGCATTTTTCAGGAATTTTAATAGTGCTTGGGCATGTGTTTCGGAGCATAACAACAGAGATAACATGGATATCTTCGAGGGCGTCTTCCCAATTGTTCCACTATCTTGTAGTCACTTTTTCAGATAATTTTTAGAATCTCCTCCATCTCTTGGCTAGATGGGTCCTCAATTGCAATATCTTTTGTGCGTGCCTCCGTCCGAGTAGGCTCAATCATTTTTTACTTTCCTCGAGTATCAATAACTAGTTTAACAACAGTAATATGAACGTGTGTAGTACTGGTTGTCATAGGAGAGATCTCTGGAGAGAAGATCCTTCCCGTCCTAGTGACTTTACTTGATCCAACAATGTTTGTAATCTCATCATTCTAATTTTCGGCAATCCATGGCTCTTGTTTGACACCATGATAATACACTTCCACCCCATAGTTCCAGGGAACAACCTTGTCATAAGAGTAGGGGACTGGCCCCGATGTAGTGATAATCAGGGGAGCTATTCTTTGTTCAACGGGGATCCTTATAGGGCCTTTGGAGGTGATCCTACCAGGAGTATTTGAAATGGTAATTATAGTCACGTCTTCAAACTCTTGAGATAAACTTTTGGTCAAACTTTTCACAAATGAAGTTTTCTTAAATAGAATTTCATGGCTATCAATCAGGCGTTGGACACCTTTTCTCAGCCATATACAACCATTAATTTGTGCAGCACAATGGTAACAGTCTTCAAGGCATCCTGGAAATACTCTGGCTTTCAACAAATTCTTTTTAATAGTCTCCAAAGGAGTTGTAAAATCATTGATGGAGGTAACAAAAGAGGCATCTTCAATGGAATTGACACCCTTACCATGAATGGGAATGGGTGCAGTGATCACATTGGGAGTCAGTGGAGGGTCGAATTCAATTGTTTTATTTTCGATCGAGTCTTGGATTTTATTCTTTAAAGACCAACATTCATTGGTATCATGTCTGAAATTGTTTGAATGGTAAGTATATTTTGCATTGGGATTGTATTTAGGAGAGGAGGTATCAGGTTTTTGGGGAGGAACCCTTAGTGTATTCGGTTTCACTTTTAGCAAGTGATGTGACGCTTGGGACAATGGCATATTGATCTTAGTATAATGCCTTTCTTGAAACATCATCCTACTCCTATTCCCTTGTTATTATTGAATAGATGTAGGATTGGAAATTAAAACTGCCCCTACTGAATGATGACGGTCCTTCTTAGCATGGATCCTTTTCCCATACACAATGTTAGTTTCCTTTTTGCCAGAAAATGGGTTTTTCACAACATTGGAGGTGGAGGTCATTGGTATCTTCCCGCTTTTAATATCGCTTTCAACCCTCTCGCAAGTTAACATCAATTCAGTAAATCATGATGATGAACTTCCAATCAGTAAGTTAAAGAAGGGACCAATCAGTGTTCCCATAAACATGTCTACCAATTCTCTATCAGTGGGAGGTGGTTGCACTCTGCTTGCCAGATCTCTCCATTTTTGGGCGTACTCTTTAAAGCCCTCATTTGAACCCATAGTCATGCCTTTCAATTTCATGCGGGTTAGTGTCAAATCACAATTATATTGGTATTGGAAGTAAAAGGCAGCATATAAGTCTTCCTACATATGGATATTGGTCCCTTCCAATTGGTAAAACCACTCCAACTGCGTTCCAGATAAACTCTCTTGAAAAAAGTGCACCCATTGTTTCCTATCAGCGGTATGTGGTTGGATCTTGCAGATGTATGATCTGAGATGAAGCTTTAGACATGAGACACCATCGTACATGGCAAAGATAGGGATCTTGAATTTGTGGAGAATCACAACCCCAAGAACCAAACCTAAGTCCCCAAAGTCCAAGCCAGTCACTGCTTGGATCTCTACAGCCTTTAGTCGGTCTTCTAACTGCTTGTATTTGGCGTCGTCCGGTGGGTATTGCTCATCGGAATAATCCTCGTCCTTAGAAATCTGGTTATCCCCACCCCTAGTGCAGGTGCTTCTAGCATCTTCATTTTGATTATCATTCTCCTCGGAAGAGTCCTCTTCAATTCGAACTTGTCAGGCAGAGCCTTTAAACTTCTTCCCCATGTTGATGACAACTTTCTTCTTGGTCTTCTTCTTCGTGACGAGAAGTGCCATCATTTCTTATTGACCTTTTTCTAAGTTGAGAAGAGTCTCTTGGAACTGAGTATGTTAAGCCTGCAGATCCTTGACGGTTTGTTCTAGAGCCATCTTATACTGATATAAATAGTAAAAACATGAAGAAACCTGTGTCGGAAAACCTGCTTATGATATGAATACAACAAAAGGAAAAAGGAAAAAGGTCTTAAAGAGGCAACAAAATTAAATCCTAAATCAAAAGACTCAAGTATCCTACAGATGCATCCTATTTGGTGCAATGTAGGCATTGAGGCTTTGCTCCTTGTGAAGTTTCCTTGTAAGCTCCAACACTTTCTTCTAGCTTACATATAATCGAGCTTCGAAGGTGTCTCGTTTCCCTTTGAGTTGAATCCATGATCTTTTCAATTCCTCGAGGTCGGTAGGCATGTTAGGATGGATAATGGTATAAGGAACATCCCCTTCAGCAACGGGCTCCACAACTATTGGTAGAATAGCAAGATATGGCATCATAAGACTTTGAGCACGAGCTCGTACCCATTTAAGATAAGGTTCAAGAGGGATGGAATTATTATGCCCCAAAGTCTTTCTATCAACCTTTCTTACCATACCCCAAGCATGTACAAACCTTCGACGATAACCTTGGACATCATTTTCATAGTCGAACATAATACCTTGAATGAGTGCGTCGTGGGGACCATCTCTTCGAGCATAGACGAACTATCATAGAGTTAGAGAAGGGTTATAAGTAATACCTACCCTAATTCCAAATACTGGAACATTAGGTAACTCCCCACAACGGTAAATGATAGTAATGTCTTATTGGGAACGAGAGCACCAGTGGATATCTGCATGAGAAAGCGACATTATCCTTTGCGACCACCTTAAGCCTTGCTCATTCTTTAATACTGATCGGGGAAGGTGCAAAATAAACCACCTAGACAACAAAAAAATGCAACATATAAGATCCCCTATCTTCCTCATGGTGCGAGTGTGAAGACACTGTAGAATGTCTCCAAGCAAAGTAGGCACAAAATTACGAGTAAGGAAAATTTTGACAGCATTCACATCTATGAGTTGGTCCAGGTTAGGAAAAAGCACCAACCCATAGGTTAGAAGACCCAAGATCTCCTTAAAATCTTTCAAATCCATATCATCCCAAAATAGTTGAGCCTACTCGATCAGGAATTTTTCCAAAAAGCCTTTGACCCCACTTCTTGTATCCCAATTGGCTATAATGTTAAAACTCTCCAAATGTAAAGCCTTGGCAATAATTTTAGGTCTTGAGACTTCCTCTAGATCAGTGAAGTATATTTGATCAAGAACATGCACTCTTAGTAGTTGAGAGAATTATTCTATCGTAGGTACCAATTGATAATAGGGAAAGGTGAAACAATGATGTACATGGTCAAAGAAATAAATGAGTACCCTCTCATGTCTTCTTTAAAGCTTGAGGTAGCCAGATTGAGAAGTCGAGCATATATTTTGGTGAACGGATAATTTTCAGGAACCCTTGATACTAACTCTTTGAGTTGAGGACGAACCCTTAGGAAGTTTATTGGGATGGTATTTTTGCGAGTGGAATCCATATCCTACAAAATAGAACAAAGATAAATCCCTAGATCCTTGAAATGGTTAGTGAAAATTCTATGGCATGATGTCATGATGTTTATGAACAAATAATCACACACAAACAAAGCATATAAGGCCTTAGGTTTAGGCTTTCATGAGGTTTATAGGTAAGTACCCTTTTGAAGTTTAGTTGGTTCAACCTGTCCTAAAAGAAAGTAACCGGGTTCTAAGGAATATCAATATCACTGATCTTTCTTCATCGAGCATTGTTTTAGCACAAGCTTCATTATTAGCGATCGAAATATCCCAAAAGTCCAATCTCAATGAGTGTATTATCGAGTATCAACAAACTTTAGTCTTGCACCAAAGCCAGCTATCCCACTACTTTCCAATGGCCAAGTTGTTCAACTAAGGTTCTAAGGTCAGTTAGTGCTTCATGACGCCACACAGCGGCCCCATATTCTCCTTGAATAAACTCAAGGGACACCAATACCAACAAATGTGTCACACTAACGTATCCATCACTTCAACCATGTCGAAATTGCGCTGCATAGTCCCGACGATCTATTGCTACTTACCTAATATGCCCCAGATCCAAGTATAGGATCTTTACGAGTAATAAACCCAAGCATAACCCATAAATGTAAAGAAAACAAGGCAAACAATTTAATCAAATAAAAGTGATCTAAGACTCTATGGTAACCCCACTTTTAGTTTAAATCCCCAGCAGAGTCGCCAGTTCTGTAACACGGTGGGAGAACTAACTTTGGTGTTTTGCATTTTATTGCAAATGTTGCTGATAGCAAGAGTTGCCACCGACTTTTCTTTTACCCAATAAAGGAAAGGGTGAAAATAACACGAAAGACCTTTTGAGAATTTTCTTGAGTTCGGGGGGTAGGTTATGAAAAGGGAAGGTGTTAGCACCCTTTTCATCCGTAGTTATCTATGGGCTCTTAATTTCTTGATCACTTTTGAAATTATTTGTGTTTGTGTAATTTGAAAATATTTTGAAAAGTGCCGTCGTTGGGCAATTTTTGTAATGATTCTCGTCTCTATAAGAATGCATACCAAATGTTAACTTTGAAAATATTTCAAGAAAGTGTTTGTGTGTTAAAAGTTGTTGGTTTTGAAATGTTTGTGAGCAAGCAATTACAAGCAATCTACCTACTCAAAAAAAGTCTTTGTTCTTTTCCTCCTCCTTTAGATGGTGTTATTTTACCATTGTTTGGTAAGGAGCCATATCATTGGATGTCAGGGAAGGGCGTGGGTCGTCGTATAGTCATTGAAGGTAACTAGTGAGACGTTTTAGCAATTTTCGTAAGGGACAACGATTGTTTATCGAAGGCAACGTCGAAGGGTCGTCGATGGACTACGATCTCATAATGGAGGGTCTTTGCTAAAACATCCCATGTTCGAGGGACATGACTATTTAAATCTGAGGAAACAAATGAGTGTTACCCTAGAGGTGCATGTGTGCAAAGTGTATTTTTTTCAAATATTTTATCTTGAATTAGGGTTATCTAGTATTGATTTTAAGATCTTGCCATACAAACCCTAATTACTAGCCATAATAAGGAAAGCGATAAATTGAGGAAATTAAATATCCTACGCTATTACAATACTTTCGGGGATGGGGGATACAAATTTACAAATGGGGATGACAATTAAAAATAAACCCTAGTTACTATTACAAGGCTTTGACAATTACATAATTTATAATGCAAAATAGTAAAATGCGCAAGAAAATGTAAAGTGAAAAGAAATTATTTTTTAGGGTTTTTGTGATAGAAAAGGTTTTGGAGTTTCAATTATTTTAGAAAATGACATGAATGTTTTATCTAGAAAAACGTTTTTGTATAGGGTTAGGCCATCTCCAAGCAATGCAAAATGTCTAGTGTACCTTTAATGATCCAAAATTATAGAAAAAATTTCAAAATTAAAGATTTCTTATGCCTAGGTTGACACTTGCCATGTCACCAGACACGGGCACCCGTGTCAGCATCTGCCCTTGCTCTTCTACACATTTTTTGTTCCAGCAAAATTTACACGGTACATGTCGTGTGACGCGGGCACCCGTGTCAGCCCCTGTCATGCCTGCTTTGCACGTTTCTGACTAACCTGGGTTGTGTCGTGTGACACAGGCACCCGTGTCAGCCTTTGTCCTGCCTGTTTTGCCAAATTTTCAATCCAATTGAACTGACATGGGCTGTATCATGTGACACAGGCACCCGTGTCAGCCTCTTTCTTGCGTTTTTACTAAGTTTTCTCTCTGACATGTCCTATTGTATCCTTTTGAAAACAAAAGCAAATGATGCTTGGATAAAGATATTACAGTTTGAGAAAACTTACCTCTTGAACTGAAAACTTTAGAACACGTACGAATGTTTTCGGGTGCAAAGTGGTGATTGATCGAGCTCCTTTGGACCTTCTTGAAACTATGCCAATTCTTACTTTGTGCTGAAAGTTGTTGAATCACTCCAACCAAGTCAAGTTGCAAGGTACTATTTTTGAGTTTGGAAGACGATGATAATGATGTTATAGAAGTTTTTCTTGTGCTTGAACAATTTCTATATGATGTATGTGAAGTATTTGGATGATTTGTTTAGGTAAAACTTGCATGGTGTGAGAGGTTCAAAGATTTGGACTTCAAATCTCAAAAATGGAGGTTTTGTAGACAATTCTGGTTTTTAGAGAGTATAGGGGTTTTGAGGGTTTTTTCATCTTTTTTATCTTGAAAATGATCTCTCAATTTATAGGCAAGAGGTTTTAAGACAAGGGTTGATCAGATTTTAAAGATCACATGTTATGGCTAGGTTCGATTGTAAATGAAGCAAGCTTGACGATCATAGTTCCAATGCTTTATACTTTCCTTCATAGAGTTGTTGGATACTTTGAGCAAGCTTATCTTATTTTGTGTGTTGATTTTGTGTAGAAGGAATAAGTTAGAGGCTCAAGACGAGTTGACTTTGTGATTAAAGCTATTTTGCAAGAATGATAATGTTAACTTTGTGCTAAAAATGGAAAGATCGCATGGCCAATGCTAAAATCAAATGGACCATATCTCAAACGTTTGTGTAAACATTAAATTATGGTGAGATTTTCAAGTTAGAAGGCCTGCAAAACAAGATTATGCAACATAACATGTAGATTGGATTATGTACTATTCACCTAAATAACTTATAATTCAAGAATGGATGCCTAACTTCATGCCTTTGAATCTCCTAGATCAAGTATGATAAATTCATGCTCTTGGATGTTTTGGAAAGCTTTAAAGATTGTCTACAACTTTCATGTTGACCACTTTGGCTAAATCAAATTGGAACTTGACGAAAATTGGCCAAGAAGTTGGGACAAAAACCTGACCAAACCTGTTGAAAATTTCTCTAAGTGTCTATACAAAAAGTGTCATGACTTCATGAGCGTATAATTCAAAATCCAAGCATTTTTAGGACTTGATCAGCAAAGCAAAGTTGTAGATTTCATCAAGTAGTGAAAATTTTAAGGTTAAAAGACTTTGAAATTTTCCAAGTATTGAAAAGTTTATCTTTTTGTGGAATTTTGACTTTCTTGATTCTTGATGATCAAGCTTCATATTTTTGAATGTCTTTATGAATCTTGATCTTTGAAACTGAATTTTGACCAAAAAGTCAAAGTTTGACTTTTTGTGTAACAGTTGACTTTTTCATCAGTCGATTAAATTTCAACTATCAATTGTTTGATCTTGAGAAATGAATTGAGTCATGCAATTAGGTCAAAATAATGTGCATGAATCCTTGAGATCATACCTCAAAACATTAAGCCATGTGTTAGGTAAAAAGTCAATGACTGGTCATTCCTAGTCAAAAACCCTAATCTTTACCATTTTTCCCTTTTGATGATTTGAACACTTTTCTTGAGGAATTGTGATCAAAAATTGATCAATTGATAAATATGACTTCAAAATGTTGACATGGGTCAAAAATCTTGAATTTCGACTGTAGGTTGACCATAATTGACTTTTACCCAATACAACTGATTTTCAGTCATCTGATCAATTGGCTGAGCAAATTTGAGGTACAAGACTTGAAATTTGGCATGAGTAATCTTTGAGGTCTTATAATGAATCATGGAATTTATTTGGGGAATTAGAAGTCCAATTTCCCTTGTGAAAATCAAAACCCTAATTTGGGGTCTCAATGCTTATGAGGTGGTTTGACCTAGTCAACACTTGTGCAAACTTGAGCTATTGAAGATCTTTGTATGAAATTTCTTGATAAAAGAGAGGGAAAATTTTGGGGTACAACAGTGTGTATTGAGTGAAAAATTATGAATTACTCTGGTTCTAAGTGGGAATCGATCATATTGGTGAGGATCTTTGGAGAATACGATGACTGAGTCATCAGTGAAGTTTTGGTACCACATGCCTGAGTCTATAATGTTGCATTACATTATAAGTGACATTGCATAATGATGTGATAAAATTATGCTTGTTGATAATTGGTGTTTTGATGATATGTTGTTATGTATTTATGATGTCGTGAATGTGTGATTATAACATGAAGTTCTGGTGATGTGTGATGCCTTGCCTATATGCATGTCTACTATATTTATTCCTTATATCTCTTATAATGATTATGATTTACTCACCTTTTCTGCTTGGAAATGTTTCCTATATTCGTAGGTAACTTGCAGGTGATCAGGATTAGTGCAGAGAAGCTTAGAGGATAGCTTCAGAGTGTGTTTATTTGCTTTTCGTTGAATGCAGGGAGTCTTGTTCAGATATGTAACATTGGGGTTGGGATCAATTGAATTATGAACTTATGTTCTTTGTTTTGCCTCTAATATGTTGGGTTACCTTTCATGGTACTCGAGTTGTTTTGAATTCTAATTATGAATCATAAAGTATGATGAACTTTCATGAAGTATTATAATAATATGTTTTCGAACTATAAATTTCGCTGTGAGAAGTATGAATATGTCTATTAATTTCTAACCATGAAGGATTTGTCCTAAATAATTTTGAAACTTGTGTTACGGAGTAGGACTATGTTTGGTATGAAGTTTACATGAAGATGTGACACCATTTTGTGGTTTTAATTTGTTTTATTTTTGTAAAAATATATGCGAATATTTTACGAAGTTATTCTTGTGCGGCTGTAGCTATATTAAAATCTTCAATTGGCACTAAAAGTGGTTGAGGTAGTCTATTAGGAGATTGTAGATCCACAGGTGCCTCCATAAGGAAGGGCAACATGTTGGTCTTTACCCTATTCTTGACCTAATCCACATAAGAAGCTTCAGCTATACCATCTCTCCTTCCTAAAAGAAATTTCTTTTTACGGTGGATTGTATTCCAAGCATCTTTCACCCTCTTTTGCATCTCAAAATCTTCCCCTTTGTTGAAGAATATCGTCTCTCTCACATCCTCATATTTTGGTTGGTCTTGCATGGCATATCCCAACTGACGTAGAGATAAAATAAGATTTTAATTTTCCATCCCTTTTGTTCCCAAGAGAGGAACATTAGGGAACTCCACACAACCTATAATAATTGATGAGCCATCATAAAGTTTTTTGTGCCATAACAAGTCATGAGAAGTAAGGCCATAAGTCTTTCAGACCATTTACAAGAGTTCTTAGTATCCACAAAAGCTCCTCTGATAGGCATATGGTACACAAACCATTTGTACTGTAAGGGGATGCAACATGTAATAACATCTTTTTCCATATCGGGAGTGAATGAAATAATAGGTGTAATCTAAAAGAGTAGGCGCATGATTTTGGCCCATGAAGACACAAATAGCTGTGAGGTCCACATGATTCTCTATATTGAGAAAAAGAACCACTCCGTATATCATGACTGTTGATAAGGCATTGAAAGCAACCCAACTCTTCTTACCTGCAAAGTCTCTGTCCTTACAAATCAAGAATTTCAAAGGAATAACATGAGTATCATCCTTGGATTTCCAGTGATCTTTGATATCCTTGACGCTCAAATAAAGAGCTTCAATAATTCTTTCAAATCTGATGACTTCCGGTACATTGGAAAAAGTATCTGGTTTGTAATCTCAACCTTTAAAAAAGAAGCATACTCTTCTAGAGTGGGAGCAAGCTGGTAATCTTGGAAAGTGAAGCATCGTAACTTATCATCATAGAATTGTAAGAGAGTGTGAAGAGCCCTGTGATCAACCTTGAGATTCAGTAGAAAAAGAATGTTACCATATGTATCCTTGAAGATATCCAGATTCTCTTCAACCACCATTGTACCCAAATTCTGCAAAGGTACTATGTCATACTTAAGAAACCCATAACTGAAAGTGTCCTTGGTTATCCTCGTGCTCCTATCTTCTTTGCTTGCCATACTAAATCAAATACGACGACTCTTGGATTCCCTAGAAAGGACATGCATATGTGGGTTAACTTTTTTTTTCTCCATATATATATATATATATATATATATATATATATATATATATATATATATATATATATATATATATATATATATATATATATATATATATATATATATATATATATATATATATATATATATATATATATATATATTGATTGCACTGATGCAAATTCAATAATATGGGTTTAAGGTTCCATATAGACTGGATATATGCTGCACTATTTTTTAATATTATAAGATCAAAAGTTCGACACTGATCAGTGCATTTTGATGCACATTCTTTCATGTTTGTACTTATTTTTCTATTTTATGATGTTTTTATAATTTTTTTTTTGTCTATTTTTTATTTTGGTATTTAATTTTCAGCATTAGAAACATTCAATGAAAAATTCATAACTGGAGTTATAGGAATCAGATTAAGGTGATATTCGTTGGAAATATGAAAAAGAGAGTTAAACTTTCATGTTGAAGCCAAGAGTTGATTCAGAGTGAAACAATATCAGATAATTCATTGAAATTCTGCCTTTGGAATATTTTGTTTTTGGGTCATTATTTTATGGGTCTGGTTTGTATTTTCTGACTCGGTGTGTATTGTAATTGTAAGCCTTATTTTTGTTAAAATGCTTGGAGCCGTGTATTGTGGGATCATCACATTTTTACTATTAACGAAAATAATTTGAAGCTTTGTACGAATGTTGAGGAACTAGTGCCTAAGGAAAATTCGGCTGGTTACGGTTTCCACACACTTTGAGGTTTTTTAATATTTAATTAAACTTATTTCCCATTTCAATATTAATCTATATGTATTGTTTTCTTAATTTGAATTATATAGAATACTATTGATTTATACCGATTGATTGATGTTCCTTGACTCTTATCGTATTTTGTCGTTGCTTAATCATTAAATTGCATATGTTAGAGTCACGTTTGCTTGATTCGTGATTGTGCTGATCCATTTGCTTTATTCGAAAAATAGGAATGAAATCTTATAATGTTAATTTCGCTTGTTAATTAGTGTTATAATCGGTAGGGGAATAGAATCCGCTTAGGGGATTGCAGTTTTAAAAACCAGTGATAAGTCGGTACCCGAATCAGTAGAATTATTGTTTTAGCTTATTATATAATCACTTATATACTCTAATTACTTAATCGAATCGTAAAAAAAAACCATTAATCGTTTCAGTTAGTTAATAATAATACAAAAATCTTTGTGATACGACTCAAGCCATTGTCGCTATCTATAGTTTTTAAGAATCACTCATTTTGATCCGCGCGCGACGACGAATCAAATTGGCGCTGTTGCTGAGGATTATTGTCGTTATTAATTGATATTATAGTCATAGGTTTAGTGTTCTCGCGTTTAGGCCCTACATTCCTCACAATTTTGTCCAATTCGCGTGTAGAGTAAAAAAAATCGACTTTTGGAAAAATTGTGTCCAATTGTAAAAAAAAATTGCCTACTAGGAGTAGAAAAATCGTGCAATTAGGAATTCGACCTCAAATCACCAAATTCCTCTTTTTTCTATTTTTAATTATTTTTTTACTGTTTTCACAGTTTAGAAAAAATCCAAAAAAAATCTCAAAATTCTTATTTTTTTTCATTAGATTAATTTTGGTGTTTTTATATTTTTCTGAATTTTTTTAATCATTTTCCTTCATTTTGTTTGTTTTTAACTATTAGGGACATTGTTGGTATTTTCACAATTGTTTCTACGTAGTTGTGCATTAGTTCTGGCTACTAGGTCTTCTCATTTTGATCTTTTTGATTTCGATCCATAGGTAGAAAGAACTTTGCACACACGACATACAACAATTTAGGCTAGCAATAGTTCACCAGCCATAATTGATTCTGATTCTCATTCGAATTATTTTCATAAATTATTTGAAATGGATTCTGAAATTGGTTTTGATATGGCTAACCAAAGAACTTTAAGGTAATTGGCTGCCCTTAAAGTGAATTATAATGGTTTATGTATTGAGTCTCCTAAAGCTGATGCACCTTTTGAATTAAAATCTTGTTTGATATAGTTGTTGCCAAAGTTTAATGGTCTTGCAGGTGAGGATCCGCATAAGCATCTGAAAGAATTCCAGAAAGTATGCTCTACACCTTTGAGGCCTGAAGGAATCACTGAAGATCACATTAAACTCAGAGCTTTTCCATTCCCATTGCAAGGTGTAGCAAAATATTGGATATATTACCTTGAACCGAATTCCATCACAATCTAGAATGCTATGAAAAGAGTGTTATTAGAGAGATACTTTCCTTCCTCCAGAGTTGCTTCAATCAGAAAAGAGATATGTGACATTAGACATGACAATGGCTCACTTGCTGAGTATTGGGAAAGATTCAAGAAATTAGTGTCCAATTGCCCTCAAAACCAGATCACTAAGAAATTACTCATCCAATACTTTCTTGAGGGATAATTACCAATGGATAGAAACATTCTTGATGTGGCTAGCGGTGGATCACTTGTTGATAAAACTCCAGCTGCTGCCAAAGCCCTTATTAAAAATATGTCTTTAAACTCCCAACAGTTCACAACTCGAAACAATTCTATCCAAACTAAAGGTGTGAATGAGATGCAGGTTTCTTCCAACAAACCTTTAGAAACCAAAATTGATGAGCTTACTTCTTAAGTGAAACAATTGGCAGTAGGTAAGACTCAAGAAGTAGGTAAGACTCAAGCAGCGAACTTGTGTGGTATTCGTACTTCTTCTGAATACAGGACCGATGCATGTCCTATTTTGCAAGATGATTCAACTACTGAGTTACCTTAAGCCTATGCAGCCAATCTTTACAATCAAGGCAACAATAAGAATAGGTACAACACTCTTGACCTGTCTACTAACAAACACAATCCCAATTGAAGGAACCATCAAAACCTTCAATATTGAAATCAACAGCCCACCCAACAACAACAGTTATTGTTACCCCTGCCACAACTGTAGAACACTCAACCAGTTACCACCCTTGCAACTTCTAGACCTTCCTTAGATGCTCTTGTCAAGAAAATAGATGTCAACAATCTCTAGTTCCAACAAAGAACGAAATTTAGTATTCAAACCTTGCAGACATATATTGGATAGCTTGCCACCTCAATGAATGCCATGCAAGCCCAACGATAGAACCAACTTCCTTCCCGAACAATTTCGAATCCAAAGGGTGCTAATGTTAATGTGAGTTCAATTTCCTTGTGATCCAAAAAAGGTTACAGAACCAGCCACCGAAAAAATAGAAAAAAATTATTGAGGTAACATCTGAACCTTCTTCACCTTCTTCTATTATGGTAGAAACTGGAAAATAAAGAAAAAGAGTATGTACCACCAGTCTTCTTCCCACATAGAATTCTGAAAAATAAAAGGTTTAAGGAGGGAGACAAAGAGAGAGAGAGAGAGAGAGAGAGAGAGAGAGAGAGAGAGAGAGAGAGAGAGAGAGAGATCTTGGATGTTTTCAGAAAAGTTGCGTTAAACATTCCGCTTCTTGATGTCATTAAGTAGGTTCCTAAGTATTGTACCCCAAAATTTTCCATCTCATTTTCAAGACAAAATTATTTCAATAGGTCTCCTCATACTCCTAGGGTTCTCAATTGCTCAAGACTACTCAAGGGTTGACCAAACAAACTCTCCTCTAAGAAATTGACCTACAACTAGGGTTTTGTTTTTCTCAAAGGAAATTGAACTTCTAATGCCTCAAGTGGACTTCATGGTTACTCATACGCTTAAATGAATCCCCATGCCAAGTTTGAAGCATTGCAGTATAAGTTTGCTCAGTCAATTTCTCAGATGACTGAAAATCAACTATATTGGATAAAAAGTCAACTTTGACAAATTTATAGTCAAAATTCAAGATTTTTGGTCAACATTAAGATTTTGAACTTATATTCATCATTTGATCAAGGGTTGATCATGATTCATCAAGAAAACTCAAGATTCATCAAAAGTCAAAAGTTACTAAATTAAGGTTTTCTTAAGGAGAAATCACCTGAACTTTGACCAAGCATAAATTTCACATACTTCATCAGAAATTCCTCAACCAAATCCTATATTGAAGGAATTTCAATTCTCTACAACTTTGTATCTCTAAGCTCAAGGCAAAAAATGCTTCATTTAAGAGATATGAGCCAAAACATTACAAGTCATTTTAAAAATCAACAAAAGACAATTTTTGTCAAAGAACTTTACATCATGATAAAGGCTTCAAATGAAAAAATAAACACCATGATGGTTGTAGGAGACAACTTGAGGTTTCCAAAAAGTCCAATATCACCTTCATATGACAAATATTGAGCAAGATATGATTTGTGCAAGTTAGGCAATTTTGAGAAAATGCATGAAATTCAAATTGAGCAAATTTGTATTTTTGGCCTAATGGGCCTATCTTTTAAGGTCCAAACGTGTTCCTGACCTCACGAGGGACCGCTAAATCCATTCATTTACTTTTGTGGTTTTATTTCTTTTTATTTTGATTTCATTCAATTAAAAGCAAAATAAATCAAATAAAATATCAAATAAATGATATAAGGCACGTAGATCTATCTTTGAATCAAATCATAAGTCTAAAAAGCTAAAAAAACTTGAAAAAAAAAACGTGATTTGTATGAGATTGGCCTAAAAAAGAAATATTTCATGCAAAACATCAATAAAACATTTGATCATGAAATTGAAATCTTTTGTAATTTCATCAATATTTGATCAAGAAATTTAAATCATGAAATATTTGATCATGAAATACCAAAGATTTGATTCACTTTTGTTGACCTAAATGTTACACTATAAATACATGACATCTTCAGACCAAGAGGGACATGAAAATTGGCATCAAGAACAAGTCCTAAAAAATCTCAAAATTGTCAAAACTAGGGCAAACTAAAAACCTAGTGCGTAGCCACTTTCAATCCATTCCAAGCATTCCATCATGTTCCTGAAGTTCTCAGGAGTTCATCCAATCCATCCTTGAAGCCTGAAGCGCGCTAGATTATCACATATCAACATCACCTATTTGGTAGATTATGTGGATCTCAAACTTTTAAACTATGCATATTTAATTAATTTGATGCATGTATACATGTTCATGATCATGTTTAGGACTGTTTTGATCCATTATTTGCAAGCTTTGACATAGGGATCGTGAGATGTCAGTTTTAGGGAATCTTGGAACATTTTCTTCTTATCTCATATTACAATCGTTTTAGGGATAAACTAACACCTCCATTGGATTCGCAAGGGTAAAATTAGGGGGATATGGTCCCTTTTATGATCTAAATCTTGCTATTGTTACACGTTGTAAAATCTTCTCACCGGAGAAGACGACCGAAGTTAGGGCTCTGACGCTTCCCTGATTCACTTGATTTTATTATATATTTATCTGTTTTTATTCTATAGCAAAAACGTAGCGTAGCGCAGTTGGTTGGAGACAGAGGCATGTAACGTGAGGGGCGTGGGTTCGATTCCTACGTCTTGCAAAATTTTTTATTTTTTTGTCAAACTAACACGCAAGTTAATATTATATTGATTAGTTCCTATTCCTAATCACAAAAGTAGCGTTGGTGTAGTGGTTGGAAGGTAATCTGTGAAGCTAGGGGCATGGGTTCAACACCCACCCCATGCAATTCTTTTTTCCTTATTTTACTAACCCTATTTTTCATCATATTTTACTAATTATTTTTTAATTAATAATTAACTAACCTAATCTTTTTTAATACTAATAAATTTGGATTAGAGTTTTAGTTAGTAATTAAATTTTTCTTATGTATTTTTTTATATTTATTTACTAATTAATTAATTAACCTTTTTTTCTTAAATATTAAAATCAATTAGAATTTAAGTTTTATTAATTATTGTCTCTTAAATTATTTTCTATAAAATACCAAAAATATTAATACTTAGAACTTTAGGTCTTTTAAACATTTTTTAAAACATTTTATTATTTCTTTTTGCTATTTAAATTCGTAGATCAAGTGTACAGGTCGCGTTCTTAATGTTAATAGCGTAGATTTATCTTTTCTCGCATTTTTTGTCATATTATGTAACTGCTCATAGGATGTAATAACTTAGGTTTAATTTCTGCACTTTACATTCTGCATTTTATTTCATGTACATATTTAATTGCTAGTAACTAGTGTTTGTATGGAAAGACTAATAATTGTACGTAGAAAACCCTAATATTCAAGATAATATAACTGAATCAATACACTCTTCACACTTGCACCTCTAGGGTAACCTCTCTTGTTGCCTTACGATATTGGTCACGTCCCTCGAAAGTGGGGATACTTTAGCAAAAGACCCTCGATAAAATCATCATGTCCCTTTCAAATAAAGATCGTAATCCCTCGATGACCCTTCGAGTTGCCTACAAAATAATCTAGTCCCCATGAGTAAATGATGATAGTCCCTCCGCTACAATTGCTAAAGTGTCCTTACATGTTGTATTCGATGACCATGCGATGACCCTACACCTGTCCCTTCACATCCAATAGATAAGGCTACCTACCAACTAATGGTACATATAGTACTATCTTTAAAGGAGAAGGAAAAGAATAATAAAGACAATACTTTAGTGGGTAGCAACTCTTAAATGCTTGCTCACAACTTTTCTCATAAACAAAACATTTTTCACACTACACTTTCAAACAAATATTTTCAAAAACAATTTGTACACATTCTTGAGGACTGATATAAGAATTATTACAAAGTTAGCCTTACATTGTCATTCAAAATATTTTCAAACAAATCACACTCATACAAAGCAAGTTTTTAAAGTGAGCTAAGCAATTAAGAGCCCGTAGATAACTACGGATGAAAAGGGTGCTAACACCTTCCCTTTTCATAACCTACCCCCAAAAATCAAAATCTATTAAAGGTCTTTCCTGTTATTTTCACCTTTCCTAAATTTTGTATAAAAGAAAAGTCGATTGCGACTCTTGCTCTCCGCACATTTGGATAAAATATAAAAAAAGCCAGTTCTCCCAGCGTATTACACTAAGTATGCAAAGTTTCTGAAAGATTTGTGTACAAACAAGAGGAGGATGAAAGGAATTGAGAGAGTCAACTTGGGAAGAAATATTTATGGTTTCATTTATCCCAAGCCTTCATCTGAAAAAGTTACAGGCAAACAAAATGTTTCAGCCCTCACTACTCAGGTCTTGCCATAAAAGTGCAAGGATCCAGGAACTTTTACTATTGCTTGTACCATTGGGGATAGTAAATTCGAGAATTGCAAGATTGGTTTAAGAGAGGGAATTAATTCTATTACTACTTCTATTTATAATAACCTTTGTCTTGGTCCTTTTTAGCATACAGGTTTAATCATTTAACTAGTAAACAAGAGCAATGCCTGCCCCATTGGCGTAGTAGAAGATGTCCTTGTTTAAGTTAACAATTTGATTTTTTATGCAGATTTCTACATTCTGGACATGGAAGGAGAAACTAAGTCAAGCACGTCTCCTAATATTTTAGGAAGATTGTTCATGAAAAAGGAGAAAACAAAAATTGATGTTGACGATGGAACCATGTCCATGGAATTTGGTGATATTATCGCAAAATTTAATATTTTCGGTGCCATGAAACATCCCTTAGAGGAGCATTCCGTTTTTCATATTGAATTGATCTCTGAATTGGTTGATGACACTTGTTCTGAATTGTTTTCCCTTGACTTTCCATCTTTATCTCGTTTTGATGATATTTACTCATGTGTTGATCATACTGACACTAACCTTTGTGTTGTTTATGCTGAGATTGATGTTGCCTTGTAGGGTGGCATGTTTCCTACGGGTGAAGTTGTTGTCGATGAACTTGTTTATGCAGCTGATGCTCTTGACATCTCGACTTCCCTAAACACTCCATCCATCGAGCAACCCCCATCCTTAGAGTTGAAATAACTTCCTGAAAACCTGAAATATGCTTATTTGCAGACTATGAAAAACTTCCTGTTATAATTTCTTCTAACCTTGATTTTGATCAAGAAAATAAGCTTTTGTAGGTTTTGAGGAAGCATAAAAAGTCAATTGGATGGACATTGGAGAAAATCCAAGGTATTAGTTCATCGAAGTGTATGCACATGATTCTACTTGAGGATGGTGCTAAAATAGTAAGGCAGCCCCAAAGGAGGCTTAATCCTTTGATCCTAGATGTGGTGAAGAAAGAGGTAACAAAACTCTTTCAAGTAGGTATTAGTTACCCTATCTCTAACAATAAATGGGTAAGCTCAGTGTAGGTTGTACCTAAGAAATCTGGACTTATAGTGGTCAAAAATGAAAAGAATGAACTTTCTCCCACTTTAGTTTAGAATAGTTGGAGAGTTTGTATTGATTATAGGAGATTGAAATAGGCTACTAGAAAAGATCACCTTCCTTTTCCATTCATTGACCAAATGCTTGAACAGCTTTCTGGTAAATCACATTATTGTTCTCTTGATGGTTTTTTAGGCTACTTTCAGATTCATATTGCACCTGAAGATCAAGAAAAGACCACTTTCACGTGCCCATTCAATAGATTTGCTTATAGGAGGATGCCTTTTGGTCTTTGCAATGCTCCTGGCACTTTCCAGCGATGCATGATTAGTATTTTTGTTGATTTTATTGAAAATTGCATGGAATTGTTTATGGATGATTTTACTGTTTATGGTTCTTCTTTTGATTCATGTTTAAACAGTTTGAATATGGTTCTAGAGAGATGCATTGAAACTAAACTTGTTTCATATTATGAAAAATTCCATTTTATGGTTGAACGGGGAATTATTTTGGGTCACATAATTTCAGAAAAAGGAATTTCTCTAGACTCTGCTAAGATTGATGTGATTTCTACACTTCCTTACCCGTTTTGCATTCGCGAGATTCATTCTTTTCTTTGTCATGCAAGTATTTACAGGCATTTCATTAAGGATTTCAACAAGATAACTCTTTTGTTGTCAAACTTGTTGAAGAATGACGTCACTTTCAACGTTGATAACAATTACAAAAAGGATTTTGACTTCTTAAAGAAGGCATTAACATCCGCTCCCATCATCTAACGCCCTGACTTGACCCTTACTTTTGAGATTATGTGTGATGCTTCTAATTATGTTGTTGGGGCTCTCCTTGCACAAAGAGTTGACAAGGCTACCCATGTTATTTATTATGCTTCTAGAACTTTAGATTCTGCACAGTCTAATTACACCACCACTAAAAAGGAACTTCTAGCTATTGTTTTTGCTCTTGATAAATTCATATCATATTTGCTAGGTTCCAAGGTTGTTGTTTTTACTAACCATGTAGCTTTAAAATACTTGTTAAAGAAGCCTGAAGCAAAACCAAGACTGATTCGATGGATGTTGTTTCTCCGAGAGTTTAATGTGGAAATTAAAGATAAAAGTGGAGTTGAGAACTTGGTGGCTAAGCACTTGAGCAGGATAGAGAGGGTTGAAGATCCTTTTCTGATTCAGGATGACTTTCTTGATGAGAAGCTTTTACTTTTGCATGGGGTTACTCCTTGGTTTGATGATATTTTTAATTGTCTTCTTGCTGGTGTTTTTCCTACAGGTGCATCCAACACACAAATTCACAATCTCAAGAGTGATGCCAAATATTATGTTTGGGACAATCCATATATTTGGAAGTTTGGTAGTGATCAGGTAATTAGGAGATGTGACCCCAACTATTAGATTAAATCTATTTTGCATTTTTCTCATGCATCTCAAGTCGGGGGACACTTTGGTCCCCAAAGGACTGCAAGAAAAGTCCTAGACTCATGTTTCTATTGGCCCACCGTTTTAAAAGATGTTTATAAGATTTACCACACTTGTAAAGAGTGCCAAATAGTAGGTACAAACATCACTCGTAAGAGTGAAATGCCTCAACAACCTATGCTTTTCTGTGAGGTATTTAATGTATGGAGAATCAACTTCATGGGTCCTTTTCCTGTATCATTTGCTTTTCTCTACAATTTACTTGTTGTTGATTATATTTCAAAGTGGGAGGAAGTTATCCCCACTAGGACTAATGATTCAAGAGTTGTTGCAGATTTTGTCAAGTTCAATATCTTTTGCAGGTTTAGAATACCCCGAGCCATCATAAGTGACCAAGGCACTAGCTTCTGTAACGGCATCATGGAAGCTTTGCTCCAGAAATATGGAGTTGTGCATAGAGTCTCTGTTGTATATGACCCACAAACTAATGGGAAAGTTGAGATCTCAAACAGGGAGATCAAACAGGTTTTAGAGAAAATGGTGCAACCAAATGAGAAGGACTAGAGCCACTGTCTAGAAGACGCACTTTGTAACACCCCAATTCTACCCAACAATTATATAAAATCAGAGTAACAAAAATTCCGAAAACCGAATCAGGATGCTACAAATTCAACTTAAAACAATGACATTCATTATAGATACATAACATATTAAACTTGGATGAACCAACATCAATATAAATTAATATTTTAAAACCAACAACTTTCATAACTACGCAGCGGAAATCATAATATCCAACATAAAGAATATAACGTCTTTATCCAACTAAAACAACTTCAAATGAAAATTATATAACGAACAACAACTTAAGTGCAACAACAGAATAATAACAATAAAATAGCAAGTGTTCATCCCCCCGAGTGTTACGTATCAGAGCAATGACACCGACTCGAACTACTGAAGGAAAACCGCCTTCACTCTTGATTACCTGCACGTTACCAACATATGGGTAACATTCAAACAGAAGCGATGAGATATCAAATAGTATAATAGAATGTATGATAAATAAACGTTAGGATCATTTAATACATATTCACCACTTCTCAAATAATAACAACATGAACATAATCAAATCAGCCATACAACGAATTAGAATGCAACATAGAATGCAACTTGTCTTTATGAAAATGCATGTGGTACCAATGGAGCAGAACTCCCAACTTAAAAATCTGCCAATAAATAGAGGCATCAACAAGGCATAAGCCTTCAACTTAATATTTTTGTCAAACCAGGACAGATTAATGAGCATCAGCTCCAACTTGATATGTGATGTATGCGACACAACATGAATGTAGCAACAACAACAACAAACAACAACTTAACATAAATCAATGTTGGCCATAAGCCTACAACATCAATAACATCAACATAAATCAACGTTAGCCATAAGCCTACAACATCAATAACATCAATATTAACATAAATCAACATGGCCATAAGCCTACAACATAATATATGCCCATAATTAGAAATAGGGAAACTACGTGCCTCTCGATATACACATACTGTAACGACTAAATAGACACAACCAAGCAATAAAACTAGGGAAACTACGTGCCTCTCGACATACACAACAATTAAGACAGAATAATAACTGACTCAATACTCTTTATCATGCACAAATTCAAAAGAATAACAACTACTTATGCTCCCTGACACAGCCTGCAGCTTCGTACATCTCGACATCACTACTGTGCTCCTCAGCATGCCTTGCAGTCTAATACTGCTCGACATCCAACACATATTCTACGACACACCTCGCATCTAAATTCTGCTTAACACCTAACACCATCAGCATTCTCCTCAACCACTAGTTCTGGCCAACAACTCAAAACAATACAACAGCATAACGACCACCACAATACAATCCATGATTTCCGGCCAATTGCTCGGAATACTACCGTAATGGGCAGCTATATCTACTTTCAACAGATTCACTAATTGTACAAGACAATCACATTAAACCCTTCCTATGACGACCATAATAATAATTCCTAATTTCCTGCCAACTACTAGGAACACCACAACATCATAATGACCACAACACCCAGTGATAAACTATCCTAATATAATCATCAATTCAACTGGGCAATCATACAGACACATCAAAATGCCAACCACATAACAACCGGGAAACTTCCTATAACAGGTTCACTAATCATGCGATACAATCATACGGTGACTCCCTAACAACCACAACATAGAGAAACGGGAAACTTTGATAACAAATCCAGAAACACCAATGCACACAATCATACAACCGACCAATTCCACATAATACACATCATAAATCCCATTATAAGGTCAGAACCCCACCCTTACCTAGATTGAAGGTCGCTCTACCAAAATTCCAGCCGATAGCCTTGCTTTGCTCTGCTCGACACCAGGCAGCTTACTTCTCTCTCCGTGCAGCTTTTCCGGTCAACGAACTGAACTCCTTAATCACCAACAAAAACAAATTCTTGTGTCAGCTTAACCTTATATCCTCAATTCTATTGGGTTTAACTTTCACACCCCCACTTTACTACTTTCAACCAATAATATAAGCCCAACACAATATTCCATTAATTCCGACGTTATTATTATTATTAATCAACTAATTAATTAATTAATAACAATATAACAACTTATACCAATAATTCCCAACATCTCACAACTTCACAAATAATCCAAAAATAATTTAATTAAATAATTAATTAAATTAACGGGCGTTACAACTCTTCCCCACTTAGAATATTTTTGTCCTAAATAAATTTACCTTATTCAAATAACTTAGGATAAGAGTCCCACATCTTAATTTCAAACTCCCAAGTCATGCTTTCTCCGGCAGCTCCTAACCAGACTACTTTCACCAAAGCAATCTCTTTGCCTCGTAACGTCTTCATTTCACGATCCGCGATTCGTACAGGCATCGTCTCCACAATAAGATTATCCCGTACTTGCGCATCATCCATATGAATCACATGAGATGGATCTGAAATATACTTTCGGAGTTGTGACACATGAAACACATCATGCAAATTCGAAAGATTAGGCGGTAAATCCACTCTATAAGAAACATTTCCAAATCTTTCCGAAATCTGATACGGACCAATAAAACAAGAAGTGGGCTTCTTAGACTTCAATGCTCGCCCAACACCAGTCACAGGTGTAACTCTATGAAACACATGGTGACCCGCTTGAAGTTCTAAATCTTTCCTTTGCTTGTCATGATAACTCTTCTGTCTACTTTGGGAAGCTTTCATGTTTTCTCGAATCAACTTCACCTTCTCAGTAGTCTGACGAACAAGTTCAGGTCCAAGAACTACACTTTCTCCAGATTCATGCCAACATAAAAGAGTCATACATCTCCGACCATACAATGCTTCAAAAGGTGCCATTCCAATACTAGAATGGTAACTGTTATTATAAGTGAACTTTATCAATGGAATATAAGTATCCTACGAACATTCCTGCTCAAGAACACATTCTCTCAACAAATCTTCCAACGAATGAACAATCCTTTCCGTCTGACCATCCATCTGAGGATGATACGCCGAACTCAACCTCAACTTAGAACCCAACACTTCTTGAAAACTCTTCCAAAAATCAGAAGTAGACCTCAGATCTCTATCCGACACAATACACAAAGGAACATTGTGGAGCTTCACAAGTACACTAGTGTAAATCTCAGCCAACTTCGACAATGGAAAACTGATGTTAATAGAAATAAAATGAGCCAACTTTGTAAGCCTATCAACAATCACCCAAATCGAATCATGTCCTCTTAGAGTATTGGGTAATCCCGTCACAAAGTCCATCGAAATGTTATCCCATTTCCATTCCAGAACTTATAACGGTTGCATCAACCCTGCAGGCTTCTAATGTTCAACTTTCGACTTCTGACAAGTTAAACATGCATACACAAACCAAGCCACATCACTCTTCATCCCAGGCCACCAAAACAAATTCTTTAAATCCTGATACATCTTTGTAGCTCCCGGATGAATGCTTAACTTGCTTCTATGACTTTCCTCAAGAATCACTTTCTTCATCTCGTCATCATCAGGAATACAAATTCGATTACGGAATCTCAACACACCTTGCACATCTCACTTGAAATCTCTATTCTCAGACTGATCGATCTCAACCATCGAGTCTACCAATTTCACGTCAAACTTCTGAGCTTTTTTGATACTATCCAGAAATTCATTATTAATCTTCAACATTCCCACATAACACTCTGCGGTGTCACTTCACAAACTAAGCTCATATCTCTGAACTGTTCAATTAATTTAAACTCTTTAACGATCATTGCCGACATATGTAATTTCTTTCGACTTAACGCATCAGCCACCACATTCGCTTTTCCTGGATGATAATTCAAACCGAAGTCGTAATCCTTTAACAACTCCAACCGTCTTCATTGTCTCATGTTCAATTCTTTCTGATCAAATAAATACTTTAAACTCTTATGGTTTCTAAATACTTCAAATCTAGAACCAAAAAGACAATGTCTCCAAATCTCCAACATAAACACCACCACTGCTAACTCTAAGTCACGCGTAGGATAATTCCTCTCATGAACTAATAGTCATCTAGAAGCACAAGTAACAACTTGTCCATTCAGCATTAGCACACCACTAAGTCCCATCTTAGACGCATTCATAATACACTATAAATGACTCACTCCGATTAGGAAAAACCAATACCGGAGTAGTCGTCAATCTTTTCTTTAGTTCTACAAAACTTGATTCACATGAAAAATCCCATACTTGAAATGATGAATGAATATCCTTTTTAATGCAGAATATTTCTTTTCTTAACTTATTCTCCAATAGCATATTATGCTTGACCTCGTCTTGAAAAACTGCGATAATGATCATTTATGCCTAAAAAGCCTCTAGTTCCGTAAACGACTTCAGAGTTCCACCATATGGGAATGCATCAACCATATTTGAAAACACTTTCATAGGATAGAATATATTTCTATCTCCCCGTAGGTTCAAAAGGAACACCAATCTGATACTCGGAACATAAGATGTGAATTTCTAAAGTTATCCAAAAATGCGAACACCGGTGTCATGCATCGACATACTATTGCACACCTTATGATAACATCAGAACAAAATTTCTTTCTACCTGTACCAACACTTAACATTCCTACAATCGTACTCATCTCCTTGCATTTTCGACTCCGACTAGCGATTCAAAACATTCCAACAAATTTTACAATCACTCACAAGGATCCCACGACAAGGTCTACAACAATTTGTAACTCTATCACCGTTCAAACGTCGACATCTTATGTAATGGCTACTCAAACCTACAACTTCACAGTCCTCCAGCAGTGCTGAAACATCGCAACTTTCTAAATTCCATCTTCTAAAAATTAGCCTTGTTACTTAACAATCACCTTCAGAAACTTCAGGGAATTACACTCTACTCGTATATCAACAACCGTTACATTGCTCCTCATCCTTCGAGACATAAACATCAACAATGTCTGATCATCCTCCCTCAAGACGTCCCAACTTGATTAACAAAAAAAATCTTGAATCCATGTTACTTTCGGATTCGGGAAACAACAAAACTTTAACAGTACTTGCATTGTCGCCATACCGGACCAACATCTTATAACCGAAACATATCCGAGAAACAAAGCTTCTCCCCCACTTATCTTTAAACCAACTCCTGCATATAATCGATTGGAAAAAAAACAAGTACTAATAGTGTTTCACACACTTGTCGCGTACTAAGGAATAAACAACATTAGACAACTTGGCCGGACGGACCGACTTTCTCTGATACCAACTTTGTAACACCCCAATTATATCCAACAATTATATAAAATCAGAGTTATAAAAATTCTGACAACAGAATTAGGATGCTACAAGTTCAACTTAAAACAACGACAGTCATTACAGATACATAACACATTAAACTTGGATGAACCAACAACAATATAAATTAATCTTTTAAAACCAATAAATTTCATAACTACGCATCGGAAATCATAATATCCAACTTAAAGAATATAACATCTTTACCCAACTAAAACAACTTCAAATAACAATTATTTAACGAACAATAACTTAAGTGCAACAACTAAATAATAACAATAAAATAACAAGCGTTCATCCCCCCGAGTGTTACGTATCAGAGCAATGACACCGACTCGAACTACTGAAGGTAAATCGCCTTCACTCTGGATTACCTGCATATTACCAACACATGGGTAACATTCAAACAGAAGGGGTGAAATATCAAATAGTATAATAGAATGTATGATAAATAAACGTTAGGATCATTTCATACATATTCACCACTTCTCAAATAATAACAACATGTAAATAATCAAATCAACCATACAACGATTTAGAATGCAACACAGAATGCGACTTGTCTTTATGCAAATGCATGTGGTACCAATGGAGCAGAACTCCCAACATAAAAATATGCCAATAAATAGAGGCATCAACAAGGTATAAGCCTTCGACTTAATATTTTTTCCAATCCAGGCCAACTTAATGAGCATCAGCTCCAACTTGATATGCGATGTATGCGACACAACATGAATGTAGCAACAACAGCAACAAACAACAACTTAACATAAATCAATGTTGGCCATAAGCCTACAACATCAACAACAATTCAACATCAACATAAATCAACGTTGGCCATAAGCCTACAACATAATATATGCCCATAATTAGAGGCATCTCAACATAAATCATCAACCTGCAATTTCTCAACTCAGGACAACTTAAACAACACAATGTAACGACCAAATCGACTTAACTGAGAAATAGAACTAGGGAAACTATGTGCCCCTCGAAATATAGAGCAACTAAGACAGAATAATAATTGACTCAATACTCCTTGACACGTACAAAAATAGAAGAATAATAACTACTTATGCTCCTCGACACAACCTGCAGCTTCGTATAGCTCGATAACACTATTGTGCTCCTCAGCATGCCTAGCAGCTTAATATCGCTCAAAATCCAACACATATTCTCCGACACACCTTGCAGCCTAAATTCTACTCAGCACCTAACACCATCAGCATTCACCTCGACCACTAGTTCTGGCCAACAACCTGGAACAATACAACAACATAATGACCACTACAACATAATCCATGATTTCCAGCCAGTTGGTTGTATACTAGCGTAACGAGAAACTATATCTACTTTCAATAGATTCACTAATTGTACAAGATAGTCACGTTGAACCTTTCCTTTAACAACCACGTCAATAATTTCTAATTTCCCACCAACTGCTCGGAACACCACAACATCATAACGACCACAACACCCAATGACAAACTACCCTAATCTAATCATCAATTCAACCGGGAAATCATACATACAAATAAAAATGCCCACCACATAACAACCAGGCAACTTTCTATAACAGGTTCACTAATCATGCGATATAGTCATACAGTGACTCCCTAACGACCACAACATCGAGAAACGGGCAACTTCGATAACAAATCCAAAAACATCAATGCACACAGTCATATAACTGACCAATTCCACATAATACACATTATAAATCCCATTATAAGGTCAGAACCCCACCCTTATCTGGATTTAAGGTCGCTCTACCAAAGGTCCAGCCGATAGCCTTACTTTGCTCTGCTCGACACCGGGCAGCTTACTTCTCTCTCCGTGCAACTTTTTCGGTCAACGTACAGAACTCCTTAATCACCAACAAAAACAAATCCTTGTGTCAGCTTAACCTTATATCCTCAATTCTATTGGGCTTAAATTTCACACCCCCACTTTACTACTTCAAACCAATAATATAAGCCCAACACAGTATTCCATTAATTCCGACGTTATTATTATTAATCAACTAATTAATTAATTAATAATAATATAACAACTTATACAAATAATTCCCAACATCTCACAACTTCACAAATAATCCAAAAATAATTTAATTAAATAATTAATTAAATTAACGGGCGTTACACATGTTGGGCTCAAAGAACAACTTTCAAGACACTCATATGGATGTCTCCTTATCGACTTGTTTTTGGTAAGGCATGTCACCTTCCTGTAGAGATAGAACACCGTGCTTATTGGGCGGTGAAAAGTTGTAACTTAGAGATGCAACAACCAGGTATTGAAAGAAAACTCCAATTACAATAGCTTGAAGAGCTTAGCCTAGAGGCTTATGAAAGCTCTAGGATCTATAAAGAGAAAACCAAGCACTTCCATGATAAAATGATTTATAGGAAGGAATTCTCTATGGGCCAACATGTTTTACTGTTTAACTCCCGCCTTCAGCTTATGGTTGGGAAACTTTGATCCGAATGGATTATACCTTTTGTTGTTACTAATGTTTTCCCTCATGGTGCAGTAGAAATTAAAAGTGCAGGAACTAAAAAAGTTTTCAAGATCAATGGGTAGCGCCTGAAGCTATTCTATGAAAGTTTAATGCCTGGAGATGTAACCAAATAAGAGGTTTCTTTGGAAGCGCCCAACCATACTGAAACTTGATCAGGGAGCACCCTTTCCTTTCTCTCACTCTTACTTTATAATGGAGTTCTTTTCATTAAGGAAAATGTATGTCTTAAGTGTAGGGGAGGGAACCGTTTGTTTTCTTTTTTTGTTTGCATGCTTTTTCGTTGGTTATTTTGCTATAATTGTGAGTATTCTCTCTTTTCTTTGTTGCAAGACTTGTGGTGTGATGTGATTGATTCTTTTTTTTTGCATTCTTAGTTTGTATGTTTGGCTAAACTTTAAATTGTACATCATTTTGAGCATAATAATTGATAATACATAAAAAAATCCATCTCTTTTCTTTTGTGATTTCACTCATATTTGTTAGTCTATAGAACTTAAATTGACTCTTGTTGAAGCTATTTGTTTACTTGTGCACTCTGAAATGATAAAGGCATGTTGTTTTGTATTATTTTTACCCAGTTAGACAAAAATCCAACCTTGATAATATTATTCCTTGTTTTGGAACTCCTTTGATCCTATTATCTTTTTTTGTGTGTGTTTAAAACTCATTACAAGCCGAAAAGTGAAAAACAATGTTATCACCCTATTCATAGGTTTGAAAGAGTCTTGTATAGAGTTTTGTGGGGTTGAACATTGTTGTTATAATGTTGGAAGAAAAAAAAAATAAAGAAAAGGAAGAAAACAAAATAAAAAAAATGAAAAATGAAAAAAATAGAGAAGGATGTCAATACTAGTCCTTCTGGGAAAAAAAGAAGAAAAAAAAGAAGAAGGAGAAGAATAAAAGGAAAAGGAGAATACAAATAAGTTGTGAGGTTGTTGTTTAAAATTAATTGAGATATTATGTATTTCAAATCCCGCAATTCTTTCAATTTTCTTTTAACTTTTGAATTCTAGCATAGTACCTTAGGATTTATCTCACCCTGACCATGGCTATGTTACAACCCGAATAAAAGTCCTTTTCATCTTTGTGTGCGTGTAACTCAATTATGAATGTTAGAGATTTAGTCAAGCTTATGGTAGTACTAACTCTCATGTTACGCTTTGAGTGTAAACAATAACCTTTACACTTGAGAGTTGAGTGGAAATAGTTTATCTTGTGAGGATCTTGATGCTTGTTATGTACTTTTTGGTAATCTGTTTGTCATATTTACTTTTGTACATCCTGAAAATAAAAGGCCCTACCAGGTAGTGTAAATGACAAGGGAAAAGGATAAGCTAGTAGTCGGCTTAAGATGAGGATTCCAAGGGTGTAACTCAGCTAAGGAAGTATCAGACGACCTATGGACCCGGGTAACAACTCACCCTCACCCTCGAACAAAATAAGGTATATAACCAGGTAGCACCTTCCCATAACTGATCATCATCTTGGCTCATTAAAGCATGTAACCGCTGACAAAACATTCATTTCATTGTTACACAACACTAATCATCTTCATTCATGGAGACGACGATGGTTACGCAATTATGGAACTCAAGAGTCACTCTTTAACTGAGGTTCTTGATGAAGTGAAGATACTCACTATATAAAGGGGCTCCCGCAAGAGGGATAAGAAAGAAATTCATCTTGGGATGCACGCATCACTTTCGTGGCTCCCAAATCCCCCAATCATCTCATAAACTCACTCCGATAGGTTCTCTCTAGCAACTTCCTGGGAAGTCGACCGAATATTTGTTCCAGACAGGAACATTGGCGCCCACCATGGGGCCTTGGTAAAATTATTCCTAGGCCACACCTGAACTCACCTCCTGCAAAATGTCTTCGCCTAGAGACCCCCCCCCCCCCCCTGACATGGCACAACAACTAGCCATGGTGGAAGCCCTCAGGAAGCAGAACGAAACACTATAGGATAGTGTCACAGACCTACAACAAAGAAGCATAGGGGACAACATTCTAGAAGAGGAGCTTATGGAATCTCAACCTCTATCTCAAGCTATCTAGTATGACAAAGTCCTAGAGAACTTCAAATCACCAACGTTGACGGTGTATGACGGAAAAACTGACACTCAAGAGCACATTATCAACATCAACAACCAAATGGCAATAATTGGTTCCACCAACTCATTGAAATGTAAACTGATGACCGACACCTTTAAGAACATGGCTTTACGGTGGAACATGAGCCTACCACGACTACCCGTGGAAAGCTACGCGAACCCAATGAAGAAATTAATCCAGCACTTCTCCGCCAACAAGCACTGCAAGGTGTCCACGACCTCCCTGTTCAACATCCAGCAAGGTCAAGTAGAGTCTCACCGCTAATACCTAGCCCAGTTAAATGAAGAAACCATCAAAGTATCTCACCCAAACGAAGAACAGTTCGCTGGGGAATTTCAACACGGCCTTCGAACTAGACAGTTCAATGTGTAACACCCTTCTACACCCAAGGAATTTTCGTAATTATTTGAATAAATAAATCAAAGTAATGTCACCAACAAGGGTGTCACATCTTCACAAAACATCTTAATGATACATCATGCTTCGTAACACGGGTTGTAAAACTATAAACCAAAGAAGCATAGGGGACATCGTTCCAGAAGAGGAGCTTCTGGAACCTCAACCTCTATCTCAAGCTATCTAGGATGACCAAGTCCTAGAGAACTTCAAATTACCATCGTTGATGGTGTATGACGGACAAACTAACCCTCTAGAGTTTTTTATCACCATCAACAACCAAATGGAAATAATTAGTTCCACCAACTCATTGAAATGTAAACTGATGATCGACACCTTTAAGAACGTGGCTTTACCATGGAACATGAGCCTACCTCGACTATCCGTGGAAAGCTACACAGACCCGATGAAGAAATTAATACAGCACTTCTCCACCAACAAGCACTGCAAGGTGTCCATGACCTCCCTGTTCAACATTTGACATGGTCAAGTAGAGTCTCACCGGAAATACCTAGCCCAATTTGATAAAGAGACTATAAAAGTATCTCACCTAAACCAATAACAATTCGCTGGGGAATTTCAACACGGCCTTCAAGCAAGACAGTTCAATGTGTAACACCCTTCTACACCCAAGGAATTTTCGCAATTATTTGAATAAATAAATCAGAGTAATATCACCAACAAGGGTGTCACATCTTCACAAAACATCTTAATGATACATCCTGCTCCGTAACACGGGTTGCAAAACTATAAACCAAATTAAATGGATTTAGAATCTCTAAATCATTTCAGCGGAAATCATACTTCTCAAAACATATTTAATCCAAGTACTTCATATAAATCATCAAATTAGACATCATGATCCAGTTCAGATATCAATACTGAAACAAGGTAATTTAGAAAACACCACACTAAACAGATACATATAGTTCTCAACAAACAATCCCAACCCCGATGTTACATATCAGAGCAAGACCCCCTTATTCTACTGAAAACAAATAAGACGCATCCTGAAGCTATATTCTAAGCTCTAAAAACTACTCTTGATCACCTACGCGTTACCCACGTGGAGGCAACATTCAAACAGAAAAGGTGAGTAAATCATAATTATTATATAAGACGTAAGGAATAGACATGGCGAAATATACACATAAGTAAGGTATCTTGCTTCATCACACTTCACATTATACTCACACCTTCGCCGATTCACCAAGATATGATCATATACATCATCATATACAAGTATCATCATTCATCAATAAAACACATCAATATGTAATGTCACATAAAATGTAATGCATCTTCATAGACTCGTGCATATGGTACCGAAATTTCACTGATGACTCAATCATCTTCAATCTCCAAAGATCCACACCAATAGGATCAATTCCCACTTGGAACCAGAGCACTTCATTGTTGCACTCAATCCACACTATGGGATTATTTCCTTCATTGGACCGTAGTTCTAGTCACCATCACTGGACCGAAGTCATAATAAACATCACTGGACTGAAGTCCTACTCTGCCATGAATGCAATGATACGCAACATCATATATAAAACGACCATGGCTAGTCAACATGTATCACCATTCATGAGTCATCACAAATATTCTTATATCGTCAAAGGAATCAAAACAACATCATAACATCATCTTATAAATTAACACAACATCATATACGTCATCAAAACAAACTACTTAATAAATATGACATCGTGTAATCATCTTTATAATTAAAGTATTATCATAGTATCATCACATCATCATCATACTTCATTATCACAAAACACCATTGCAATTCAACGCATGGAACTAATTCTATCCTAACTTAGTTACTAGAATTATCCTTATTATCCTCCATTTTATTCCTCATAATTATAGCTCATCGTGTTAGCTATTCAACACTTCAAACGACACTTCATCCTGGGCTCTAGAACTAAAATTATGTTCATTTTAAGAGTTTCAAAATATCACTTCGCTTCTGCAATCCATCACCCAACGACCACCTTCGTCGCCCGAAGATCTTCTGTCGCGTCCCAATTCACCCAACGACAATAGGAGAGACACACTCCAGGAAGTAGTCTCAATTCTACTTCCCTTCGCCTCAATCTTCTGCTGGAGAAACAACCATCGCCCGACGACCCATCGTCTGGCGATCTTCTGTGAACAGGATTTCACCGGCCTAATTTCTATGCGATTTCACCAATTTACAGGTCTTAAAACATCATCTAATCACAAGTAATCATCATCTATTATCAACCTATTTTACTACATCAATTATACCTCAATTACAAGTCATTGTTCATCATTATTTTTCCAATTCTTCACCAAAACTCACAAATTCATCACCTACCAATACTTAGGGAAATCCCACCAAATCTAAACCTTAAAATCAAACATAATAAAAATGATAAACCTCCTTGCCTTATGATTATAGCAGCAAATTTACAGCTCCTCTTTATTTCTTCTATGAATTTCCCTTGCCTCTTTGTGCCCTAACGTTGCCTTCTTTCTTTTATCTCAATCTCACAATCGTATGGATAGAATAATATTCCTATTCCTCGTGTAACACTATTAAACCCCTAATATTCAACATACCCTATCTTGTCCTCACTTATTCCTTCTCAATTGACCATCTTGACCTTACTTCAACTACACTAAAATAACTTTTATTCTTCTAATTAAAACAGTTCCACTTATTATTCTAATTATTATAAATTATCCTAAATTACTCCAAAATCCATCAATACACCTAAGCATCATACAAATTATTACAACATCATATGAATCATTTCAAATCATCACATAAGTATTCATATTCATCACAATATCACGAATATATGTCATCATAATGACTCATCTAAAGCACCAAAACATCATATACTCCAGTAATTCACCACGACTCATATAATCATGCTAAATTAATTAATTAAATAATCAATCTAAAATTCTGAGTGTTACACAATGAATCCTTAGCCCAGAAGCCTGTTCTTGTACCCCCAAATTTGCCCTCTCATTTCTCAAGATTTTTCTCACAAAATTTCTACTGGGTCAAGACTGCACAAGTACAATTAGATCATATTGGAATTTAGAGAATCAAGTCAAAGAGGAAACTATTGAAAGAGCAAAGAAGACAAATTTGGTTTTTTGACGAAATTGAAAGAAAAAAAGCAAGCTTGCTTCGATTCATACTAGCTTCGACTGGGAATTACTCCGATTCATGATAACTTCGACTAAACTCCTTCCTTCATGCTAGCTTCAATTGGGCAGTGTCTCCCTTTGAAACAACTTGCTTCAATCCAGAGGTTTGGACTGGACATTTGGCCTCCTGCATGCAAGTTTCGTTTGGACAATGGCTATCTTGATACCAAGCTTTGATCAAACGAAGGGCTACCTTCACAATAAATTTCCGATTGGAGTATTAGTTTCCTTCAAAGCAACATACTTCGAATCCAACTCTGGTCCCGTTCGAGCAAGCTTTGGCCTACAAGCTTCATTCAAGTAGTGACCTCCTACATGCATCCTTCGATACACAAGTAATAGCCTCCTACATGCATCCTTCGATTCACAAGCATTAGCCTCTTGCATGCTTGTTTTGATTCACAAGCAGTACATACTTCATGCCTGCTTTTGATCCACAAGACAAGTGCCTCCTCTGTGCTTTCTTTCGACCCACAAGGAAATGGCTGCCTCTTTGCTTTCCTTCAATGTGCAAAGCAATAGCTTCCCTTCATGCTATCAGCCACAAAGCTAGTGGCCTCCTGCATGTAAGCTTCAATTGAGCAATGACCACTTACATGCTTTCTTTGATTCAAAAAACAATGGCTTCTTACAGTGTTTGTTTCGATTCAGGAAGCAAGGGCATCTTTCCTGCTTGCTTCAATTCACAAGGTAGGAATTTCCCCCATGCAAGCACCCATAGGGAATTGGCTATTTTCATACTAGCTTCGACTGGACAATATCTCCCTTTGAAATAACTTGCTTCGATTCCACCCTCGAAAACCTCCAACACACATAGTTTCTATACTATGGCACACAATGGGTGTCCCATTCGAAGGACATGCATTGGTGGACATACCTGGGTGTCCCATTTAAAGGACATGCATTTAAAGGACATACATGGGTGTCCCATTCAAAGGACATGTATTGGTGGACATACTTGGGTGTCCCATTCGAAGGACATGCATTTGAAGGACATACCTAAGTGTTGCATTCAAAGGACATGCATTGGTGGATTTGAAGAACAAACATAGGTGTCCCATTCGAAAGACAAACAAATGGCTCATTCAAAGAACATGCATATGGTCCATTCAAAGGACATGCATTTGGCGCCTTCGAAAGATACACATATGGTCTATTCGAAGGACACACTTTGGTTGGACATAAATATTGTTGTCTGAAGAAGAGTTTGGTCGAAGGTTGGATCTATATGATCAAAACAAAAGGATGAAGTATTCAAGAAGATTGTTGACCAAGGTCCTATATGCTGCCAAGCTCAAGCCTGCTGTACTGGCCACAACACTCCAAATCTTCCGTAAAGCAGTCCTGTTATGTGTTGCACCCCAAAATTTACCCTCTTGATTTTGGCTTATGTTTCATCATAAATATCATATTACATTGCATTCATACATTGTGATGGGATCAAAGTACTTTGGTTATCAAGTCTTCCTTAAGCCTTGAAGGTTGATTGCATTGACAAGTTGCTCAAGTAGAACCTTGTCATCTAAACCTCTGGATCTTTCAAGCTCAAAAGTTTTTGCATATCTCAACATGTTTTATCCACCTCTTTGGATCATCAGAGGATTGAAGTTTGTGTTTGATTATAAGAGGAATCTCTCTTTTGATTCACCAATCAAATTAGGGTTTTGCTTGATCAAGGTTATTGATCAATGTACAAGTATTGATTTGGAAGCTACAACATCTCTTTGGTATTTGGAAAGTATTTGTACAAGCAATTGTACAAGATGTCCAGAGGTTTTGAAGTTTTGAAGATGGTTCATCACTCTCCTTTGAGGAATTAGTCAAATTAGGGTTTGGTCCAAGTTGAAGTAATTGGGGTCTAGATGAGCCAATTCATGAAGCATCACTATCTTATCATCATTAGAATCAAATTTGATCAAGGAGTCTCTCATGATACTCAGTGGAATTAGGGTTTTGAAGCTTGATCAACTATCTCCTAGCACATGGTATAAAACTAGGGTTTTGGATTTAATCAGGATTTCTATGACTTTTTCACCCAAACTTGTTTCCATGATTCACCACATGTTATTGAGAAGTTAGGATTGAAGAATTGATGTCCAATTTGGATTGGAAATGATTCAATTGATCAAAAGGGGCAAAATGGTCATTTTGGTCAAAATCAGTCAAAATCAAAAGTTGACCAAGTGGACTTTTGGTCAACCATCAATTTAAGCATCCTCTTTTCATGTCTCATACCTAAATTCATCTTTGAATCATGAGAAATGGTGAATTTGAGTGTAACTTGTTTAAGAAGTAACTTAAAAATTTAAAAAAACTCTAAGTGCCAAGATGACTTTTCATGGGAAAGCCACGCGCGTAATTTCATTAAACACTTGGCATGCCATTTTGAGGAATCAATTTCTTGTGACTAAATCCTCAATTTGAAAAATTAAAAAGTGCATTTTGAAGAGGGCTATGAAAGCTTCACATTAAACTTAGAATCACTCAAATTGGTTTGAAATTGAGGAAGTTATAGTTTGAGGAAGTTGTGTGGCAAAACCGGATTCTTGAAGGCACATGGGCAGGCCAGCGTGCGTGCAGTCTTGGGAAAGATTGGGTTGACTTGCCCAGGAATCCTAATGTCCACATCTCTTTCATTTCTCCACCATTTTGATGAATCAAGGATCATTGTGAAGCTCATCATATGAATTTTAATTGGCTCAAAGAAATTTGGAAAATGCACGAGCCAATTTGAAATGGCCTCAGTTGGAAGTCAGCTAATTTTTGGTGTATGCTTAGCCATGGCAATTTCAGGTTTTGGTTCATTTTTGATTCAATCATTTCAGAGTCCACTTGCACACACTTAGCACGAATTGGACATCTCATGTGCTCACCCAAAAAGGCCAAACCAGGTGCATACCTTGTGTCTCTCTGATTTTCACATTTTGTCAAAATGGGAATCTTCCCACTCAAGAAAATCAGGCCCATGTGCAAAAGAGGACAACTCACCTCATCACACTTTTTTCACTCACTCACACTCTCCTTTTGTTGCTCAAAACGACTGCAAGCATTGCCTAAATACCAAGCAAAACGCAAATGGCCATGAAACTTGTTTTGGTTTGACAGAAAATTCACTTTTCCCCTCCAACGACTCTCAACTTAAATTACCACTCTAACCTCACTCAAAACACTCTATATAAGTTGCTCAAACTCTCCTTTCAAGCACAGAGGCACTGCATTGGAAGAAGCTCCCCAGAATTTCCTCGTTTTTCTTGCTCTGCAACTTGAATCGGACAACTCAATTCTCTTGATCCAGTCCTCATTTCTCTACTCAAATACCTTCATTGGAGCACAAGGAAGCTATTTGGAAGGGTTTCTTGCTAGATTTCAGAGGCACCAAGTGAATTTATTTTTCACTTTTGTAGGTATGCTCACTGAATTTGAACTTTGATTTGAGCATGAATTGAAGTGTTTTGTGGTGTGCATTGTGTTTATAGATGGCCAATCAATAGGATTGATGTATATTTGAGCTCTGATTCAAGCAGATTTGGCTAAATCGTGTTTCTGGTTTTTGATGTTTGCAGTGTGTTTTTCCAGTTTTTGAGACTTGATTTCTTGATCTATGCTTGATCTTTGAGTTTGATTTGAATTGCATGATGTTGTATGATATATCAGCTTTAATTTGAGCTTAATTTCATTGATTTTGGTTGAGAATCGTGCTTGTTTGATGGATCTGAAGTGAGCATATTGGAACTGATGGAAACGAGTATTTTGCCTAGGCTGGAGGTTGAAGATGACGCGTGGCATCATCTCATTGGCCTTGTTCTTGCTTTTGTTATTTAAATTTTCATTGATTCTCTGATTTTATTTTCTTGATTAAAACTTAATAAAAAATTCGTGAAACTTAAAAATAATATTCCTGACCTTGTGCATTTTTTTGATGATTTTTGAAAATGTTTTGATTGGTTTAGAAATTAATGAGTTTAATTAATTATTTGTTTAGTGTTTATTTTTATTTTAATGTTTCTTTGATTTGAAAAATTCCACAAAAAATTTTTTTGGACTCATAAGATAATGTAGAATTTGATTCTGAAATTTCTTTAGCATTTTTTCTATTTTTGATTATGAATCTAATTTAAGAAGTTTATTTTGAATTTTGGCTTTATATTTTTTTTATTTTAATACTTCCATTAATTCAAAAATCCTCAAAAAAAAATCATGCAAGCTTGTTTTTAATCATAGAATCTGAATATATTTTTATTTTGACCTTTTTGTAACTTTTGGCTAGGGTTTTCATTTTTACCTTTAAATAATAGTTTAATTGTTAATTGTTTGTTTAATTTTTATTTTAATATTTCCTTTAATTCAAAAATTCCAAAAAAAATCAGGGATGTATGTTTTTTATTCTAATATTTGAATATAATTTTGGTTGGACATTTTTCTGAATTTTTGTTTAGAATTTTATTTTGAGATGTGTTTAATGGATTAATTGATTAATTGTTTGAATTTAATTTTATTTTTGACTTTTCCTTAATTCAAAAAATGTGAAAAAATATGTATTCTGACATTTAGGGTGTCTTTGTGATTTGTATGATCTTGGTTTGAATTGTTTGAATTTTGATCTTACTTAATCAACATTTAAGATTAAAAGTCAAAAATTAGGATTTTGTTGCTTATTGTGCAAGTTTCTTTTTCAAAACCCTTATTCCCTGTATTTTCAATAGAATTCAAGTCTTGATTTGGGTCCATGAATGTGTTAAGGATCTAAAAACTATTTTTCTTGAATTATTTGACTTGGTTTGACATTTTTCCACAAATTATTTTGAAAACTTGTCTAGTTTGGTAGTTTTGCCAACTAGTCTTGAACTATGGGCCTTATTTGATCCCCTCCTCAATCATTCATGTACCTAAGGCTTGCTTTCTGACTTCTGCACACTTCAAATATGCTAAGATATTTTTGGTTTGAATTATGGATCCTTGTTTCTATTTTTGATGTATTTTTGAAGTAAAGGTACCCAATTGATGTTGCATATCTTGTTGCATATTGTGTGATGGCCAATGAAATTGAGTGAGACCTATAATTTGGCACCTAATGATCATGTTGAATATTTTTATTCAAAATAAACTCAAGTCATTTCACTTTTTCCCCATGTTTGAATGTTTGAACCTTTTTGATGCATTATGTGGGCTTCATCTTCTATTGTGCTTGTGAGCTGTGGTAGAATTAATTGTACATGATTGAATTATGTTTTCTACTGAAATTAATGGTATTTGATTGTTTTCTTCTCAAGCTCCCATGATCCTTGATTGATATTCAATTGTCAACTCAATATGGTGATAGAAAGGAGCAACATTCCTCTGATTCTTTTGACCAATTTGTGCACATATTTGTTTCTTTTTGTCAATCATGACTAATGTTTGTTAGTTGTTATCATGTTTTCTAATTTCATTTTGGTTTCATCATCCATCCCTTATGTGAATCATCATCCTATTTATGGGAATACTAAGTTGGTTGTTGAATGTGCAAGGTACCTTGAGAAAAGTTTTCCATTTTTGACTTAAGGCTATTGTCTTTCACTTTATTTGTGGAATACAATTTGTTATGTTTGCACTACTCTTGTGCTTGGCATATTTGATAGTCTATGCAGGATATACACATGTGATTATGAATGCTATACATTTCCCATGGGATTTGTTCATATATGAAAATCTCAATACTTATATCTTGATGGCGTAATTTATGACTTGATTTGTCTACTGATGCCAGCTTGCTTGAAGTTCTCTGGGTTTCTTTTATTCTTGCTCAATTACTACGGATAGTTATCCGTTTGGTATTGCGCTATTTCCTTTCTTCCATTTTCATTTTGCATAGTTCTCTGATTGCATAATGGGACCTTTGTTGCTGATATATGTCAGGAGGCCCTCTGGTTTTTTTTGTCTGATACATGTGTTGTGTTTGCTTTTGATCAATGAGTCACTCAATTTAGAAATTAAGATCATGACTTCTCTCTCAGTGCATGTTCCCTATAGGATTTTTATTTCTTTTCTTCTTTAATTGTTGATCGATGAGTCACTCAATTTAGAAATTCAGATCACGACTTCGCTCTCATTGCATGTTCCCTATAGGATGTTTATTACTTTTCTTCTTTAATTGTTGATCGATGAGTCACTCAATTTAGAAATTGAGATCACGACTTCGCTCTCATTGCATGTTCCCTATAGGATAGTTTTGTTAAGCTTCCTTTAACATGTTAATTAAGGTAGGGTTTTCCTTTATCCTCAACCTTAAGGTCAACCATTGTATGATAACACTGGGGATAGTGCTAGGCTAGTTTCCCTTTGTTGTTTTTCTTCCTTTTCATTTTGCATCTTAAAACAAAATGGTTTTCTTGGAAAATCATAAAACACCTCTAATAAAATCAAACTCTTCTTCAAGGTAAAAGATACAAATCAATCCTATTTGTTTGTGCGCCTCTTGGCTTTGTTATCTTTTAGCCGATGTTTCGCCATTGCACATTTGTTTGAAGCCGATGTTTCGCCATCGCACATGTTTGTTATCCTACTTTGATTCTCAATATCATTGTTAGGTGTGATGTTTTGTCATCCGATTCATTGATGTTTTGCCATCTCTACTATGATAATGTGCAATCTTTTAGCCGATGTTTCGCCATCACACATTTGTTTAAATCCGATGTTTCGCCATCGCACGTGTTTGTTATCCTACTTTGATTCTCAATATCATTGTCAGGTGTGATATTTTGTCATCCGGTTTATTGATGTTTTGCCATCTTTACCATGATATCTTGTTATCTTTTAGCCGATGTTTCGCCATCGCACATTTATTTAAAGATGATGTTTCGCCATCGCACATGTTTGTTATCCTACTTTGATTCTCAATATCATTGTTAGGTGTGATGTTTTGTCATCCATTTTATTGATGTTTCACCATCTTTGCCATGATACCCCGTTATATTATAGCCGATGTTTCGCCATCGCAAATTTGTTTGAAGTCGATGTTTCGCCATTGCACATGTTGGTCATCCTACTTTGACTCTCAATGTCATTGTCAGGTGTAATGTTTTATCATTTGGTGTTTCGCTACCTTTGACATGTTACTGTGTTATTATTTATCTGATGTTTTACCATCTCATTTTTTGTTGTTTTATTCGATGTTTTTCCATCTTGACTATTTTTTTTTGTCTTAACTAAAAAACACAAACCAACCAAAATATATAAGCCGAACTACGACTGCTCTGATTTCTTAACAGGGATACGTAGGCAAAGGGGTAGGGCCCAACCGAGCACAACTTTTATTTTCCCTACATTGTTTTCTTTTTCTTTCGCATGCAATCCCTTTTCAGTTTTAAGCCATATACATAGGATTTGACCACACCCATTAGATTAGACAACAAGAGTGGCTATTGTAGAGTACTACGGGCGTGTGGGGTGCTAATACCTTCCCCTCGCGTAACAGACTCCCTTACCCGATCTCTCGGTCGAAAGACCGTAATTTCTCCCTTTTCGGGTTTTCTCGATGTTTACCTTTCCCTTTCGGCGGGATAAAAGAAGTTCGGTGGCGACTTCATTGATGTTTCATTACATCCAGATGACAGGTTTCGGCCGCGTGGTTTCAGCTGGCGACTTCACTGGGGACAGATTGACCTCTTGCTGGTCCATCCTGGAGTCGATACTAGCTCTTGTTTGTTTTCTTTCTTTTGGGTGTTTATTTTACCGCTTTGCATATTTATCTATTTGCATTGCATCCTATGTGCGCTTTACTTTCTACATACTGGATTTGGCTGGACTTTTTGGTTTCTGGATTTTCTTGGTGGGTGGCTTGTTCCATGAGGTAAAAGGCCTCATACCTAGGCTATGAGTGAATTCCATAGGAACTAGGAATAGAGTGTCCATGGCAGCTATGAGGCAGATGCTTTGTAGATCTGACCATGAGACCCATGACTTCAGAGGTAGTTCGGATAGGTGTTATCGTATGATGATACCGACATTCGAGCTCTTGTACTCTGATTTAGCTTTTAACTTTACCTTGACCTAGACTACACCCGTAAGAGGGATGGGAATAATTTTTCTTACAGGTACATGTACTGTTGGTGACTTTGTGTCGCGAAGGTGACTCAGGTTCCCATGATAGTTTTGAAGCTTTGGGATTTTCTTTTGATCTTGAGTGGTGTTGTTCTGTAATGGTCCAGCCATGATCTAGTGTGAAACTTTGATCCTGTCATGTTGCATCATAGCATATTTATTTCTAAAAAATGATGTATAAAAAAATAACTAGCATATGCATGTCATCTTCCAGGGACATTCAAGAGTCTTCTTTCCATCAGAAATGGCTGGCCTCCCGTCAGATGAGTTTGATTCGGTTTGTGTTAAAGAACCCACCAGGCATACATTCGCTTATCAGATTCCTACTTTTGATGTGTCTGAATTGAAGAGGTTGAGTTCTTATCTAAAGGATGATATTCTGAATAATTTCAACAAAAATTATGGCAATTTGTTACTAGTCCTTAACACTCCAGTTGACCCAATGGCTTTGATCACTCTCTTCCAGTTCTATGACAAGGAATTATGGTGTTTTACTTTTCAAGATTATCAACTGGTTCCCACACTAGAAGAGTACGCGTACCTACTTAATATCAAGTTGTCCGATGAAGTTCCTTTTGTCAAAGTGCCGGAGAAGCCAAAGTTCGAGGTTATTGCTGAAATTCTTCATTTGAGTTGGAAAGAGGTGAAAGACAATTGGAAATCAAGTGAGGATACTACAACGTTTTATTTGGATTTCATAGTGAAGAAAGCTGAAGACTGGGCAAAGAAAGGGAATTGGAGTGACTTCAGCTCTCTGTTTGCTCTCATGATATACGGGATCGTCCTCTTTCCTCACAAGAGAAATTTTGTGGATTTGACGGCTATTTGTGTTTTTAGAAATAAGAACCCGGTACCGATACTCTTGGCAGATACTCTTTACACCATTCATTTCAGGCATGGGAAAGGAGGTAATGTAATTTTATGTCATTCGATGTTGTATCAATGGTTTAAGTTGCACCTACCGGTAAGTGGCCCTTTCGTGGATACCAGACATTCTCTCCGATGGTCATCAAGACTTGTCAACCTTACTTCATTTGATATCCGATGGAATTATGACATGGGGGAAGTACGAAGTATTATCACTAGCTGCAGAGATTTTCCTAATGTTCCCCTCATAGGAACTAAGGGGTGTATCAACTATAATCATGTGCTTGCTTATCGTCAATTGGGATATGCAATGGATGGACCGCCAAAGGTTAAAGAGGTGTCTGAGTCAGTGTATTTATTTAGAAGAAGTGATCCTGTGATGTTGAAAAGAGAATTCACAGGAAGGATAGAACTACTTTGGGAAAGAAGGTTCCTATTGCTAGGGTTCCTTACTTGGATTGGATTAGAGCCAGGGTTTAGATTCTACAGTTACCATTTGCAAGGTCGACTCCTATATGTGAGCAACCTCCTACTGTTCTTAGTAACACGGTGCCTACCGAGGTGTTTACCCAGGTTCATGTTGAGAACATTCAACTTCGTGCAAAAGACCGTAAGGCAGGGATGAAACTTTATTGGGTGGATCAAGAAAGGACCGACTTAGCTCGCAAACTCAAAGAAGCTCAAGGGGAAACTTCTGATGCAACCAGTTTTAGGAAGAGATATCATGCTGAAATGGAAGAAGATTTGAGTAAGACCCAACAAAAGTTCCAGAAGCTTTAGGCATCTGAGAATAGCTACAGGAAGAAGGTTCAAAACTTGGAGAAACAGCTCAAAGACAAAGATACTCAGCTTAAGAAGGAAGTAGCCCAGAGGTGTGTCGCAGAGGATCGGTTTCAAGAAAGTAAAGTGGTCGCATCACAACTTTTGAAGGAGAAAGCCAGGCTTGAAGAGTATTGTCAACACCTTGAAGCATGTATTGTTCCAGAGATTTAGTTTTGTTACTTACCTTTGGTGTATTTGGTCACCCCCAGGATTGTTGGAAGGGACCATTTGTTTATTTTTATTATTCCGTTTTTTTGTTAAGTTTACTTTGAAACACGTATTTTGTTGTTTATCACTCTTAAATGACTGAAGTCACTGGAGCATCGTTTTTTTTGTTTGTAAATAATTGTAGTGTTTGTCTTATTGTCCTTTTTCCCTTTGATTGTATGTTTTATCTTTGGTTGCATGCCGTGACTGATGCATAAAAGGACTATTGAATACCGGGAAATGACAAACATATCATGCATTTCATAACATTACAGGTTATCTCAAGACAGTTTTCTTATTCTTCTGTTTTTCTTATTCAGAATTCAAGACGACTACTCATCGATATTCCACCAGAAACAATTTTCCAAGACAGATCGAACAAGTTCAAGCTGAACTTGCTGAAATGAGGGCCCAGATGGCTACTCAGATGACCCAGTTCATGGAGGTCATTACCAACGTTAATCGTCGACAGGAGGAACTGGATGCCATTGTCAACAACCAATGCCGCTATCCAGGGGATGGTGGAAATCAAGGGCTCTATCAGGACATTTCTGTAGGATTGGGGGATGTGCAAGATCAGCCTGCTGGACATTTTCACGAAATTCCTGGAAACCCTTTTTGTGTGCAACGTAGAACAGTTTCCCCCGTCTCCGGGACCTTGTCTTGTGGGGAACAGAAGAGATAATCAGGGCGGTGTAAGGAAATATCAGGAGCAGGATTATGACTTTGACCAGGATGAAGATCAGTTTTCTGTTCGACGTTCAGAGCCGGAATTTCAGGTTAAGGATAGGAAGTATTGGTTGTTGGAAGAACGTTTGAAGGTTGTGGAAGGGCAAGGAGTCCTTGGTATGGATTCTAATGATCTCAGGTTGGTGTCTGGGGTGAACATTCCTCCAAATTTCAAGCCTCCTACATTCGAAAAGTACAACTGAACGTCTTGTCCTGTTACTCATGCAACTGCTTATTTTCGAAAGATGTCGGTGCATACTGAGGATCAGGGACTTTTGATTCACTTTTTCCAGGATAGCCTATCTGGGGCATCCCTGGAGTGGTACATGAAGTTGGAGAAAAATCATATTCGTTGCTGGAATGATCTTGCTCGGGATTTTGTCAAACATTATCAGTACAATGTGGATATGGCGCCTAATCGCACTCAGTTATAGAATTTGTCACAGGGACCAAGAGAATCTTTCAAGGAATACGCTCAAAAGTGGCGTGAGTTGGCTGCGAGGGTTCAACCTCCACTCATGGAGAGAGAACTCATTGATACGTTTATGAGTACCCTGCAAGGGCCATTTTATGAGCACATGATAGGAAGTACTTCGGCAAGATTTGCAGACTTGGTTATGGCTGGTGAAAGAATTGAGGTAGGTTTGAAATTGGGGAAAATTCAGGTTGGAGGTTCTAGTGCTCATCAGCGGGCAATAAGAAACCATTCAACACTTACCCTAAGAAGAGGGAAGGTGACGCAAGCGCGGTTTATTCTTATAGAGGAAGAAGAGAGGATCGTCAGCACCAATAAATCAATGCTGTTTCTATTCCTGTTAATGCTCCTCCGCAGCAGAGACCGAATTCAGTGCCTCAACAACAAAGACAGCAAGATGCTCCCCGTCAGTATAATAATCAACAGCAGAGACAGCCGAGAAAATTCGATCCCTTGCCGGTATCTCTTACTGAAGCACTCCACCATTTGCTTGATTTGAAGTTGATCGGTTTGAGAAGTATGCCACCACCCCCCGCAAGACTTCCTCCCAACTATGATGCTAACGTAAGATGTGAATTCCATTCAGGTGGAGTTGGTCATTCTACTGACAATTGCTTTGTGTTGAAGTGCAAAATACAAGACTTGTTGGATGCTAAGGCAATTGAGTTTACTCCAGTGACTGGTCTGAATGTTACTCAGAACCCGATGCCTAGGCATGGAGGGGGTGTTGTTAATATGATTGATGATAATGGTGAAGCGTTGAATTTAATCATGAATGTGGAACAAGTAACTACTCCATTGTGCTATATCAAGAGGTATTTTCTTGACAATTCTATTTTCCCGGGTTGTGCTTCAAAGTGTGCCAAGTGTAGAGAGCAACCGAAGGGATGTGATGATTTAAAATCCGGTATCCAGTTGTTGATAGAGGAGGGTTCCCTGTAGTTCGATTGAAAACCGAGCTACCGTAAGATTACCGAAGAAGATATTACTGTGGTATCTATTCCTTACACCCATGTGCGCATTCCTACCCCATCTAAGGAACCCCCTTTGATGATTATGGTACCTGGTCCTATGTTGTATACCAGTGAAAAGGCCATCCCATGGCATTACGGTGCCAATGTTTATTACCATGGGGTGAAGCAGGAGGTAAGTACCCATTCTTCTAAAGAAGAACATGCTGAAGATATTGAAGAGGAAGTTCATAACTTTTCTGGTGTGGGTCGAATGACTAGGAGCGGGAGAGTATTTGGTCATTCTAGTGTGCAAGATGCGGCAGATGCTTCTGCAACAGAAAAGGAAAACAGCAGGCGATGATTGGTAATCCAAGGGTTACGCCAGCCAATGTGACTCAACTAATTCCGATACCTGAAGCTTCTTCAGTTCTCGATGAGGTTGAAGAGTTAATGCGAATTATCAGAAAGAGTGATTATAGCATAATTGATCATCTGAGCCATACTCCTTCTAAGATGTCTATCCTGTCTCTGTTGATGTATTCAGAACCTCACAGAAATACTTTAATGAAGCTGTTAAAGAATGCGTTCGTGCCACATGAGATAACAGTCAATCAGTTTGAGAATGTATGTGCTAACATATCTGCCGAGAATGATCTGGGCTTCACAGATTTTGATCTTCCTCCGGAGGGGCCAGACCATAACAAAGCGTTGCATATTTCAATGGAATGCATAGGCACTACTTTATCCTGGGTTTTGGTGGACACAGGGTCGTCCTTGAATGTATTGCCTAAGTCAGCATTGATGAAGATTGATTATTCTGGACTGGAGCTGCGCCCTAGTGACTTGATGGTGAAGGCGTTTGATGGGTCTCGAAGGTCAGTGTTAGGGGATTTGAAGCTACCAATCAAGGTCAGTCCTCGCACCTTCACAACTACTTTTTTTGTGATGGATATACAGCAAGCGTATTGTTGTTTGTTAGGGCGGCCATGGATTCATAGAGCAGGGGCAGTCACTTCTACTCTTCATCAGAAACTCAAGTATCCTGTAGAGGGAAAAGTGATAACTATGTGCGGCGAGGAAGAGTACATCATAAGTTATTTGACATCATTCCGTTATGTTGAAGTAGAAGGCGAGATACATGATACTTTGTTCCAGGCGTTTGAGACAGTTCATGCTGTCAATTTTCCTCCTCCAGGGCAGAAAAGGAAACCAGAAACTGTTATGTCTTCTCTCAAGGATGCGAGAGCTGTGGTGGAAAATGGAAACCCTGAAGGTTGGGGTCAGATGTTGGAGGTTACCCCAAAATTTAATAAATTTGGTCTTGGTTTTAGCCCGGGTCAGCAGAGTTCAACTCCCAGAGCATCTAGTTTATCTACTCCTGTGAAGTTTTCCCGTCCTTGTGCTACTCAAGAAGGACATGCCAATGCAGTTGGCGATGATAGGGTCGATAGCTACAATATCGAAGATTGGATTCATCCGATTATTCCAGGCCAGACACTCAACAATTGGACTTCTGTAGATGTTATCCAAGTTTCAAGCGCTGAGGAGTAATTTTCTTGTTTCTTTATTTATCATATCATAATTCCTACGCTCTGCCCAAGGCGTAGTGGATCATTTGTAGGGCCACCGTGTTTATTTTCAAGTTTATGATGAAATAAAGGACGTTTTTGCATTCAAAATTTTTGCTCTATTTTCTTTTTTATTTAAATGACAATGTTTCTCTTTTCACACACTGTCACTAAAAAACTCCAAAATTTCATTCATGCAGATGCACTTCCACCATCGATCATATTGATAACGACTCTGCTATGGCTCATTATGACTTTTATACTCCTATTTATCAAGCTGAAGAAGAAGCATATGAGGATTGTGATCTTCCTGGAGAATTAGCAAGATTGTTAAAACAAGAGGAGAAGGTTATCCAGCCGAATCAGGATTCGATTGAGGTGGTAAATATTGGCACAGAAGAGGTACGAAAAGAAGTCAAGATAAGGGCTGATCTCGAAGAAAGTATAAAGGTCAGATTGATTGAGCTACTTCGTGAGTATTCTGATATCTTCGCTTGGTCTTATGAGGATATGCCTGGGTTGAATACAGACATAGTGGTGCATTGACTACCTCTCAAAGAAGGTTGTTCCCATGTCAAGCAAAAGCTCCGAAGAACTCATCCTGAGATGTCCAAGAAGATCAAGGAGGAGGTCCAGAAGCAGTTAGACGCGAATTTCTTAAAGGTCATTAATTATCTGCCATGGATTGCAAATATTGTGCCTGTGCCCAAGAAGGATGGTAAGGTCAGGATGTGCGTGGATTATAGGTATTTGAACAGGGCCAGCCCTAAAGATGATTTCCCTCTTCCACATATCGATGTATTGGTCGATAATACTGCTCATTCCAAAGTATTTTCGTTCATGGATGGTTTTTCGGGTTACAATCAAGTTAAGATGGCTCTGGAGGATATGGAAAAGACAACATTTATCACGCCTTGGGGAACCTTCTGCTATAAAGTGATGTCGTTTGGATTAAAAAATGTCGGGGCAACATATCAGTGTGCCATGTTCACTCTCTTTCATGATTTGATTCACAAAGAGATTGAGGTATATGTGGAAGATATGATTGCTAAGTCTGACACGGAAGAGGAACATCTTGTTGATCTGGAAAAATTGTTCGAGAGACTGAGGCAGTTCTTGCTAAGGTTGAATCCGAATAAGTGCACCTTCGGGGTGAGATCCGGTAAGTTGTTGGGTTTTATTGTAAGTGAAAAAGGTATCGAGGTGGACTCGGCCAAGGTAAAAGCGATACAGGAAATGCCCAAACCAAGGACAGAGAAGGAAGTACATGGTTTCTTGGGAAGGTTAAACTACATTTCTAGATTTATTTCTTATCTCACATCCACCTGTTTTGTTCAAGTTGTTGAAGAAAAGTCAGATAGTGAAATGGAATGAGGATTGTCAAAAGGCCTTTGACAAAATAAAGGAGTATTTGCAGGAACCTCCGATACTCGTGCCGCCAGTGGAGGGAAGGCGACTAATCATGTATCTAACTGTGTTGGAGGGCTCAATGGGTTGTGTCCTCGGTCAGCACGACGAGACAGGGAAGAAAGAGCAGGCTATTTACTACTTGAGTAAGAAGTTTACGGAATGCGAGTCGAGGTACTCATTGTTGGAAAAGACTTGTTGTGCGCTTTCCTGGGCCGCCAAACGTTTGAGGAAATACATGTTAACTCACACCACCTACTTGATATCCAAAATGGATCCAATCAAGTATATTTTTGAGAAGCCAGCTCTTACAAGCAGGGTAGCCCGTTGGCAGATGATACTCACCGAGTATGACATCCAATACACTTCTCAAAAATTAATTAAGGGTAGTGTATTGGTCGACCATCTTGCTCATCAGCCCATGAATGATTATGAACTGATGAAGTTTTATTTTCCAGATGAGGAAATTGTGTATATTCGAGATTCTAATATACCAGACCCAGACGAAGGACCCAAGCTGGGATCACGTTGGACGCTTGTTTTTGATGTTGCCTCCAATGCCATGGGCAACGGCGTCGGAGATATTATCACTTCCCCTGAGGGATACCACATTCCTTTCACGGCTCATATCTGTTTTGATTTCACTAACAACATGGCCGAATATGAGGCTTGCATTTATGGCATTGAAGCAGCGATCGACCTGCGCATCAAATTCTTGAAAGTTTACGGGGATTCCAATCTTGTTATCAGCCAAATTAATGGAGATTGGGAGACTCGCCGTCAGAACTTAATTCCCTATCATGAGCATGTTATGAAGTTGATCCCGTACTTCGAAGAGATTACGTTTGAGCACATTCCCAGAGAAGAAAACAATCTAGCTGATGCACTGGAAACTTTGTCCTCAATGTTCAAGGTTAAGTGGACTAATGAGGCACCTTCCATTACTATTAGAAGTTTGAGTGAGCCGGCTTTCTGTTTTGAGGCTAGTTTGGAATCAGATGGTAATCCTTGGTTTTACAATGTTAAATGATATCTTAAAACACAAGAGTACCCTAAAGAGGCATCCGTCACAGATAAGAAGTTTTTGAGAAGATTTTCAGCCAAGTTCTTTCTCAATGGTGGTGTGTTGTATAGAAGGCATCATGATGGTTTACTGCTCAGATGTGTTGACAAGAAAGAAGAAGCTAGAAGCATTAAGGAGATACATGAAGGTGATTTCGGGACCCATTCCAATGGGCATACCATGGCTAAAAAGATCTTGCGAGCAGGTTATTATTGGTCAACCATGGAGACTGACTGTTACAATCATGCACGGGTTTGCCACAAATGTCAAGTCTATGCTGATAAAGTGCATGTGCCTTCAGTACCTTTGAATGTATTGACTTCCCCTTGGTCGTTTGCAATGTGGGGAATTGATATGATCGGAAAAATTGAACCAATTGCATCCAACAGGCACCGTTTCATTCTGGTTGCCATCAATTATTTTACAAAATGGGTCGAAGCTGCATCCTATGCCAATGTCACCAAGCAGGTGGTAACTCGGTTCATTAAGCACAATATTATCTGTCGCTACGGAGTGCCTGAGAGGATCATTACCGATAATGGGTCTAATTTGAACAACAAAATGATGAAGGAGCTTTGTGATTCCTTCAAAATCAAGCATCATAACTCTTCCCCATACCGACCAAAGATGAACGACGCTATCGAAGCAGCCAATAATAATATCAAGAAGATTGTGCAGAAGATGGTGGTAACCTATAAAGATTGGCATGAGATACTGCCTTTCGCTTTGCATGGTTATCGCACCAGTGTGCGTACTTTAACTAGGGCAACCCCATTTTCATTGGTTTACAGCATGGAAGCAGTATTGCCGGTAGAAGTCGAGATTCCTTTTATTAGGATCATGAGGGATGTTGAGCTGGATGAAAGTGAGTGGGTACAAAATCAGCTGGATCAGTTGGAACTTATTAACGATAAGAGGTTAACGGTTGTATGTCATGGTCAGGTATATTGGCAAAGGATGAGGAAAGCTTTTGATAAGAGGATACAACCTCAGTGTTACAAGCCAGGTGACCTTGTGCTAAAAAGGATAATTTTCTTCCAGGGAGATCCCAGGGGCAAGTGGGTTCCGACTTATGAAGGTCCTTTCGTGGTAAGAAAAGTTTTCTCTGGAGGAGCGATGATGCTCACGACCATGGATGGAGAGTACTTCCCTCTCCCTGTGAATGCTGACGTATTTAAAAAATACTTTGCATAAAAAAAACCGCTAAACTGAAAACCCGAAAGGGCGGTTTAGGAAAAAGAAGGGTGTCCTGGTGAATCGAAAAACCGAAAGGGAGATTCAGGCAAAAGTTAGGGACTTAAAGCAAATGACTATGCTCAGCATGAGTTCCTTTGTTTCTTTCCTTCGCTCTGTCACCTGGCATAAGCTCAAGGCTAATCCAAGAGATATGTCTGAAAGCAGGAAGATGAAAGCATAAGAGTCATAGCAAAGTCGGGACTTGATGGATATTCACATTTACATTTCCATTTGTAAACACTTGTTCGTTTTGATTTTGTAATTTATTACTTCCATTTGTAAATGCCTTTTTCACAGGCTGATTTCTCAAAATCAATAGAATATCTTCTTTCAAGTATACGTATACGTTTCTTTTCTCCCTTTTTACTATTTTGTTCGCAAAAACGTCAAATATTTTTTATAAGCATGTGCATATAAACTTTGTGGGCCTTACACGGAAATGATAATCTAAGTAATGGTCAGTTGATCGCTTGAAATACGGATAACAAACACAACTACTACTGTGCAAGGGGCATGTTTGGTTCTATGTTTGATGGATTTCTCTTTCACTCTGTTGGCGGATGCCTTGCCATTTTATTTCACAGCTGCATGTTGTTGGTAAAGGTCATGGGTCAGGGTAATGTCAAGATTACGGCAGGTCGGCGAGATCGGCCAACCTAGTTGGATTTATTTCTTCCCCATAATGGCTTTTATTATGTTTCTTTGCCACACTTTCATGTGTTATCTTGATTGATTATTTTAGCATTTTCTGCATATAGGATTTTGTTTATGGCCGATTGTCAGTCTTGATGCATTGAATATTTTTTGCCTTGAAAGAAATTATTTCACTTTACTTAATTCATCCAGTATCACTCTTTAATCGTTTTTCGGGCATTTTGATACCAACTGTGCCAATTCTTTTGCTTAGCCAAGAGTTTGGAGGAAGGAGTTTAGCTAAAAGTGATGACTGTAATTGTATGCTTTTGAGTAGAACCCCATTGACGATGTACAGGCATTGTTTCAATCCCCAAACACCGGAGATATAAGGGAGTTAGACCCTCGTTAACCCCTCTGAGCCTTCGAAGTAGGAGTTTCTTTTCTGTTCAAGAAAAAACCCTTATTTTTAACCCGGGGCAGGGTAGATGTTCAATTAATTTGACCAAACATTCAAATTTCAGAAGGAATGTCCCATCTAAGGATCACCACATTTTAACTTTCGCATCATGAGATCAGGAAAAATATCAAAACCACGATTTTCATTTCCTCACAAAATCCTGAGGTCGAGATTGAATCGATACAATAATGGCTATCCCTCGCTGACCAAGGAATGAGGCATTTGTTTTCTTAAAAAAAAAAGAGAGAAAAGAGAAAAAGAGAAAAAGTTCAAAGACCTAAAGTCACATTGACCTGCTCGAATTGGAAAGCATGGATAAGAAAGAAACAAAAAGCCCCGCTAAGGCGAAACTTGAAAACAAGTCGCTTAGGAAAAAGTTAGGGCATCCCGTTGGACTTCCAAAATTGAAATTCAAAAGATTTTGCCCAGGAAAAAGTTAGGGAAAAGAAGAGCCTAAAAGGCCAACAACAAAAAAAGAGAAGGTTATCCAATAAAATTTTCATCAAAAGAAGAGGAACAATAATATCAAAATCAAAAGCAGCAAAAGTTTAGTGACAATCATGTTGGAGAATTTGTCGTGATCACTCAACCATTATAAATCCTTTTGAAATATGAATTCTTGTGAGAGGTCAGCTGAACTTAGGACAGGAGAATATCACGAAGGGGGTGGGCACCAAATAACTTGAGCCTTGAAAAAAAATTTTCTAAAAAAACTTCGAACTAGGCCACGTTACAATCTCTAAAAGTCCTAACTGAAACAAGGGTTTAACTCGAAAGCATACTACAACAGGATAGCTTTTCTTAAAAACCCAAGTATGTGTTGCATATCCATGTTGGTATCTTATCACCCGCAGCTTGACTCGTTTTTTTTTTAAAAAGAGAGAAGGGGAAGAAAAGTTTTGAAATTTTTGCATTCTAGCCAGTGATTCATTCACAATAGAGATGCGACACTTTGTTAAGGTTTTCAACTTCAAGGCTTAAATAATCGTCGCATTAGGTCTGTCATTCCCAAAATAAACATCTTCCTACATGCAAAACATTAGTTTGACATCAAAAAGAGTTTACACGTTGAACACCTGTAAAGAGCATAATGATGGTCAAGAAGGGAATATTTGGCTTTCTTCTGTTAGACAAAGCCCATGTTTGAATAGGACTTTACCTATCCCCAGTGAAGTTTCGTTTCCACAGCAAAGTTTTGTTGCCCTAGGAACCATCTTTTAAAGGCTTGATTCTGAGACTTTAAGTTTGGATATGTCACCCATCCCCAGTGCAGTTTTTTAAATAGGAACTCACATTTTGAATAAGTTTAAACTCTCTAACAGAGTTGCCAACAGAGAGCCCTCGCCATAACCTCTCATTTCCCAGCCGATCTACTGACTGGGGCATCGTTATGTTAAGACCTTTCCTTATCCCCAGTAAGGTTAATACTGTGTGATTAGCTACATGATCCATCCAATTGTTGCATTCCAAAATCTCCCTCCAACCAGAATCTTCAATAGAGTTCTGTATCCCCAGTGAAGTCCCGTCTCCTCAGCAGAACTTTATTTCCCCAGCAAAGGTTTTTCACCCCTCACGTCGGGTTTATTGTCTTGGTGTCATCCTTAATACGGTCGTGCGCTGCCTTTTCCAGAGATTGCAGTCTAGCCTTGATTTTCTCCCTCAATGTCTAATCTTCTCCAGAAGCTACAATGTCGATCTGATCTTCTTTAGGAGTTTGTAATTAATTTTTGCAGCTCCTCTCAATGTTGTGGCCCATTTCTACTGGTTGCTCGAATTTTATTCCCCGCGAAGCTTCATCTCTTCGAGGTTCCTTCTCCAGCAGTTCCCCGTATTTTCTCCTCTCCTTTGGATTTTGTAATTTATTTTTGTAAGTCTTGTCAGATCCTGACTTCTTGGTTATTGGCTTCTCAGTTGGCCACTCCCCATTGAAACTTTTAAACATGCATCATCACATTGCATCTACCAAAACACGTAGCATTTCCATTATATGGAGCATTGCGCTATATAAAAAGAATTCAAACATGCATCGGAACATAAGCCATTCTTGTTTCTGTTGTTCCCAGTGAATTTGCTAAATACTTCAGATTAAATCCCCAGCGAGGTCTTCGCCCTCATTATCTCAGTTTTCCCATATACCAATATCCTTTTGACGTTAATCATTTGTTTGTTTAAGTATCTACTCTTGACTATAGTTCAGTTTCACGCTGGCGCGGTCTTCTCGGGCTTAGTCTTCACTACCCTCTCTGGTTCATTCCAATGCCTATTGATGCACCTTTCGAATACCAGTTTCGTCCCGATATTCTCTTTCACCAGGTTTTTAGGTGTACACCCTAATCTCATTGCTTTGGGTTGAGCTCATAGTTTCGTCTCCTTACCTTGCGCGTGAAATCCAGTTTTGTCCTGGTGCTCATCTAGTTTAGTTTCACCTAACTAGTCTTTGAGTCGAGTTTTGTCTCGTTTTTGTTTTCATACCTTGGGCCCCTTGACGGTGTTAGTTTACCGAGTGTAGTGTTCGTACTGCATCCCTGGTTTGAAATCAGTCTCTTTTGTTCCTTGGATTCTTCTATCAGTTTTTGTCACTATTTATCCACGGATCTGAGACCAGCAGGTGCTCTGAGAAACATGCGCTCTCATCACTCTCGCTTTGGGTCGAGTTTCGCCTCGTCTCCTATGCATGAAATCTAGTGTCGTCCTGGTACTAATCTAGTTTAGTTTCGCCTAACTAGTTGTTGAGTCGAGTTTCGTCTCGTTCGTTTTTGCTTTCATACTTTGGACCCTTTGACGGTGATCGTTTACCGAGTGCAGTGTTCGTACTACGCCCCTAGTTTGAAATCAGTGTCCTTTGTTCCTTGGATTCTTCTATCAGTTTTCGTCATTGTGTTTCCATTGATCTGAGGCCAACAGGTGCTTTGAGAAACATGGACTTTCATCATTTTGCTATTGGCCGAGTTTCGCCTCGTTACCCGTGCGTGAAATCCAGTTTCGTCCTGGTACTCATCTAGTTTAGTTTCGTCTAACTAGTTATTGAGTCGAGTTTTGTCTCGATTTTGTTTCTCATTTCTAGGATTCTTTCAGTTCCTTCATACTGTCTATCTTAGTTGAGATTAGCAAGTGCTCCTAGAATCGTGCACTCTATCCACTTTGCTTTGGGTCGAGCTCAGAGTTTCGCCTCCTCACCAGCATACGTTTTCTTTTCCAGAGCTTAGTTTCACCTATACTCTGTTGGTTTGAGTTTTGTCTCACCTTTTTTGAAGCCCAGTTTTGCCCTGGCACATTTGTCCGGAAGTTTAGTTGTGTCTACTCTTCTTTTGTTTTTGTTCTATTTCAACCTGCGTTACAGCTTCATTCTAACGCATGTTTTGGGGGGTTTTCTGCCTTTGTTTCTTTCTTCTTCAAGAGTGTAAATTTTCAGGTTCTTTTGTATTCAATGATCTTCAACTCTAAATGCTCGAAAGTTGTCACTTTTCTCACTTATCATGTTGAATATATTTGAATAGGGGCAGCTGTTGCACCTCAAAATTTACCCTCTTGATTTTGGCTTATGTTTCATCATAAATATCATATTACATTGCATTTATACATTGTGATGGATCAAAGTACTTTGGTTATCAAGTCTTCCTCAAGCCTTGAAGGTTGGTTGCATTGACAAGTTGCTCAAGTAGAACCTTGTCATCTAAACCTCTAGATCTTTCAAGCTCAAAAGTTTTTTCATATCTCAAGATGTTTTATCCACCTCTTTGGATCATCAGAGGATTGAAGTTTGTGTTTGATTATAAGAGGAATCTCTCTTTTGATTCACCAGTCAAATTAGAGTTTTGCTTGATCATGGTTATTGATCAATGTACAAGTCTTGATTTGGAAGCTACAACATCTCTTTGGTATTTGGAAAGTATTTGTACAAGCAATTGGCCAAGATGTCCAGAGGTTTTAAAGTTTTAAAGATGGTTCATCACTCTCCTTTGAGGAATCAGTCAAATTAGGGTTTGGTCCAAGTTGAAGTAATTGGGGTCTAGATGAGCCAATTCATGAAGCATCACTATCTTATCATTATTAGAATCAAATTTGATCAAGGAGTCTCTCATGATACTCAGTGGAATTAGGGTTTTGAAGCTTGATCAACTATCTCCTAGCAAATGGTATAAAACTAGGGTTTTGGATTTAATCAGGATTTCTATGACTTTTTCACCCAAACTTGTTTCCATGATTCACCACATGTTATTGAGAAGTTAGGATTGAAGAATTGAGGTCCAATTTGGATTGGAAATAATTCAATTGATCAAAAGGGGCAAAATGGTCATTTTGGTCAAAATCAGAAGTTGACCAAGTGGACTTTTGGTCAACCATCAATTTAAGCATCCTCTTTTCATGTCCCATACCTAAATTCATCTTTGAATCATGAGAAATGGTGAATTTGAGTGTAACTTGTTCAAGAAGTAACTTACAAATTTAAAAAAAACTCTAAGTGCCAAGATGACTTCTCATGAGCAAGCCACGCGCGTAATTTCATCAAACACTTGGCATGCCATTTTGAGGAATAAATTTCTTGTGACTCAAGCCTCAATTTGTAAAATTAAAAAGTGCATTTTGAAGAGGGCTATGAAAGCTTCTCATTAAACATGGAATCACTCAAATTGGTTTGAAATTGAGGAAGTTATGGTTTGAGGAAGTTGGGTGGCAAAACCGGATTCTTGAAGGCACATGGGCAGGCCAGCGCGTGCGCAGTCTTCGGAAAGATTTACTTGACTTGCCCAGGAATCCTAATGTCCACATATCTTTCATTTCTCCACCATTTTTGATAAATCAAGGATCATTGTGAAGCTCATCATATGAATTTTAATTGGCTCAAAGAAATTTGGAAAATGCACGAGCCAATTTGAAATGGCCTCAGTTGGAAGTCAACTGATTTTTTGTGTATGCTTGGCCATGGAAATTTTCAGGTTTTGGTTCATTTTTTATTCAATCATTTCATAGTCCACTTGCACACGCTTCGCACGAATTGGACATCTCATGTGCTCACCCAAAAAGGCCAAACCTGGTGCATACCTCGTGTCTCTCTCATTTTCACATTTTGTCAAAATGGGAAACTTCCCACTCAAGAAAATCAGCCCCATAGGCAAAAGAGGACAACTCACCTCATCACTCTTTTTTCACTCACTCACACTCTCCTTTTGTTGCTCAAAACGACTGCAAGCATTGCCTAAATACCAAACAAAACGCAAATGGCCATGACACTTGTTTTGGTTTGACAGAAAATTTACTTTTGCCCTCCAACGACTCTCAACTTGAATTACCACTCTAACCTCACTCAAAAAACTCTATATAAGTTGCTCAAACTCTCCTTTCACACACAGAGGCACTGCATTGGAATAAGCTCCCTAGAATTTTCTCGTTTTTCTTGCTCTGCAACTTGAATCGAGCAACTCAATTCTCTTGATCCAGTCCTTATTTCTCAACTCAAATACCATCATTGGAGCACAAGGAAGCTATTTGGAAGGGTTTATTGCTAGATTTCAAAGGCACCAAGTGAATTTATTTTTCACTTTTGAAGGTATGCTCACTGAATCTGAACTTTGATTTGAGCATGAATTGAAGTGTTTTATGTTGTGCATTGTGTTTATAGTTGGCCAATCATTAGGATTGATGTATATTTGAGCTCTGATTCAAGCAGATTTGGTGAAATCGCGTTTCTGATTTTTTATGTTTGCAGTGTTTTTTTTCCAGTTTTTGAGACTTGATTTCTTGATCTATGCTTGATCTTTGAGTTTGATTCGAATTGCATGATGTTGTATGATATATCAGCTTTAATTTGAACTTAATTTCATGGATTTTGGTTGAGAATCGTTCTTGCTTGATGGATCTGAAGTGAGCATGTTGGAACTGATGGAAACAAGTATTTTGCCTAGGCTGGAGGATAAAGATGATGCGTGGCATCATCTCATTGGCCTTGTTCTTGCTTTTGTTATTTAAATTTTCATTGATTCTCTGATTTTATTTTCTTGATCAAAACTTGATGAAAAATTATGAAAAAATTCATGAAACTTTAAAATAATATTCCTGACCATGTGAATATTTTTGATAATTTTTGAAAATGTTTTGTTTGGTTTAGAAATTAATGAGTTTAATTAATTATTTGTTTAGTGTTTATTTTTATTTTAGTGTTTCTTTGATTTGAAACATTCCACAAAAAAAACATTTTGGACTCATAAGATAGTGTAGAATTTGATTCTGAAATTTGTTTAGAATTTTTTCTATTTTTGATTATGAATCTAATTTGAGAAGTTTATTTTGAATTTTGGCTTTATATTTTTAATTTTAATACTTCCATTAATTTAAAAATCCTCAAAAAAATCATGCAAGCTTGTTTTTAATCATAGAATCTGACTTTTTGTTTAGAATTTTATTTTGAGATGTGTTTATTGGATTAATTGATTAATTATTTGAATTTAATTTTATTTTTAACTTTTCCTTAATTCAAAAAATGTGAAAAAAATATGTATTCTCACATTTAGGGTTTCTTTGTGATTTGTATGATCTTGGTTTGAATTGTTTGAATTTTGATCTTACATAATCAATGTTTAAGATTAAAAGTCAAAAATTAGGGTTTTGTTGCTTATTGTGCAAGTTTCTTTTTCAAAACCCTTATGCCCTGGATTTTCAATAGAATTCAAGTCTTGATTAGGGTCCACGAATGTGTTGAGGATCTGAAAACCATTTTTCTTAAATTATTTGACTTGGTTTGACATTTTTCCACAAATTATTTTAAAAACTTGTCTAGTTTGGTAGTTTTGCCAACTAGTCTTGAACTTTGGGCCTCATTTGATCCCCTCCTCAATCATTCATGAACCTAAGGCTTGCTTTCTGACTTCTACACACTTCAAATATGCTAAGATATTTTTGGTTTGAATTATGGATCCTTGTTTCTATTTTTGATGTATTTTTGAAGTAAAGGTACCCAATTGATGTTGCATATATTGTTGCATATTTTTGATGTATAATTGGGCACCTAATGATCATTTTGAATATGTTTATTCAAAATAAACTCAAGTCATTTCACTTTTTGCCCCATGTTTGAATGTTTAAACCTTTTTGATGCATTATGTGGGCTTCATCTTCTCTTGTGCTTGTGAGATGTGGTTGAATTAATTGTACATGATTGAATTATGTTTGCTACTGACCTTCATGGTCTTTGATTGTTTTCTTCTCAATCTCCCATGATCCTTTATTGATATTCAATTGTCAACTCAATATGGTGATAGAAAGGAGCAACATTCCTCTAATTCTTTTGACCAATCTATGCACATATTTGTTTCTTTCTGTCTATCATGACTAATGTTTGTTAGTTGTTATCATGTTTTATCATTTCATTTTGGTGTCATCATCCATACCTTATGTGAATCATCATCCTATTTATGGGAATACCATCTTGGTTGTTGAATGTGCGAGGTACCTTGAGAAACGTTTTCCATTTTTGACTTGAGGCTATTGTGTTTCACTTTATTTGTGGAATACAATTTGTTATGTTTGCACTACTCTTGTGCTTGGCATATTTGATAGTCTATGCAGGATATACACATGTGATTATGAATGCTATACATTCCCCATGGTATCTATTCATATATGAAAATCTCAATACTTATATCTTGATGGCGTAATTTCTGACTTGATTTGTCTATTGATGCCAGCTTGCTTGAAGTTTTTGGGGTTTCTTTTATTCTTGCTCAGTTGCTACGGATAGTTATCCGTTTGTATTGCGCTATTTCCTTTCTTCCATTTTCATTTTTCATAATTCTCTGATTGCATGATGGGACCTCTGTTGCTGATATATGTCAGGAGGCCCTCTGTTTTTTTTGTCTGATACATGTGTTGTGTTTGCTTTTGATCGATGAGTCACTCAATTTAGAAATTGAGATCACGACTTCGCTCGCAGTGCATGTTCCCTATAGGATTTTTATTGCTTTTCTTCTTTAATTGTTGATTGATGAGTCACTCAATTTAGAAATTGAGATCACGACTTCACTCTCATTGCATGTTCCCTGTAGGATGTTTATTGCTTTTCTTCGTTAATTGTTGATCGATGAGTCACTCAATTTAGAAATTGAGATTACGACTTCGCTCTCATTGCATGTTCCCTATAGGATAGTTTTGTTAAGCTTCCTTTAACATGTTAATTAAGATAGGGTTTTCCTTTATCCTCAACCTTAGGGTCAACCATTGTATGATAACACTAGGGATAGTGCTAGGCTAGTTTCCCTTAGTTGTTTTTCTTCCTTTGCATTTTGCATCTTAAAACAAAATTTTTTTTCTTGGCAAATCATAAAACAACTCTAATAAACTCAAACTCTTCTTCAAGGTAAAAGATACAAATCAATCCTATTTGTTTATGCGGCTCTTGGCTTTGTTATCTTTTAGCCGATGTTTCGCCATCGCACATTTGTTTGAAGCCGATGTTTCGCCATCGCACATGTTTGTTATCCTACTTTGATTCTCAATATCATTGTTAGGTGTGATGTTTCGTCATCCGATTCATTGATGTTTTGCCATCTCTGCTATGATATTGTGCTATCTTTTAGCCGATGTTTCGCCATCGCACATTTGTTTAAAGCCGATGTTTCACCATCGCACATGTTTATTATCCTACTTTGATTCTCAATATCATTCTTAGGTGTGATGTTTTGTCATCCGGTTTAATGATGTTTCGCCATCTTTTCCATGATATCTTGTTATCTTTTAGCCGATGTTTCGCCATCACACATTTGGTTAAAGCCGATGTTTCTCCATCGCACATGTTTGTTATCCTACTTTGATTCTCAATATCATTGTTAGGTGTGATGTTTTGTCATCAATTTTATTGATGTTTCGCCATCTTTTCCATGATACCCCATTATCTTATAGTCGATGTTTCGCCATCTTTTCCATGTTATCCTACTTCAGATTTAAGGTAAGTCATCCTGAATTTAACCCTTTTCTTTCCAAGCATGTAAATAGCATTTGTTTATTTTTCATTTCTATCCTTTCGATTGTTTGCTTTTCCTATCCAAGTATATGTTAGAGATTAACCCGTACAGACCCTAAACGAAAGGAAAAAGTTTGTGAATCGAAGCCTTAGGCTTCACCCCTTACTGCTTCACAGTGCCAAACAAAAAAAGAAAGTGGTGTGAATCGAAGGTTACATACTTAGATACACATTAGTTGCAGGCCCCAATCGAAAGAAGGTAAAAGTGTAGGAGTCGAAAGGCACATCCTTCGATCCAGGATGCCTCTTCTTTCTCTCTTTTATACTATTTTTATTTTTATGTTTCTATATATTTACATTTTATTGTTAGTTAATATGGTTGTAATAATTATGACTTTTATTGCTTTTCAACCCCCACTTGTAAACTTGTAAAGCCGATCCCCCAAAAACATGTAATAGCGTAGGACATTTATTTTCAGTATTTTTATTGCTTTCATAAATGTTAGTAACTAGGGTGTGTAGGGCAAGATTAAAACCAATAATTAGACCACCATAAATTCAAGACAAAAATGCATGCAATCAAACACACTACACACACATGCACCTCTAGGGTAATCTCACTTGTTGCCTCGGAAAATAGTCACGTCCATCGAATATGGGCATTTTATAAAAGTCTCTCGATAAAAGATCATAGTCCCTCGATATCCCTCGATGTTGCCTTTGTTAAACAATCTAGTCCCTAAATGAAAATTGCTAAAACGCCTCATAGGTTGCCTTCTATGACTATACGATGACCCACGTCCATCCCTTCACATCTAATGATAGGGCTTCTTACCAATCAATAGTAAGATAGCAACATCTAAAGGAGGATGAAAAGAACATTAGACCTTTTGAGTAGGTAGGACGCTCGTAGTTTCTTCCTCTTGAACAAAAACCATTTTCCACACATACACTCATAAAACACCTTTAAAAACAAACATCTCTTTGAACTCAGTTAAAAACTAACACTTTGTACGCATTTTTATAGAGACGAGAATCATTACAAAGTTTGCCACAACAAAGGCATTTTTGCGAAATATTTTCAAACTTACACCACAAAGGATATTTTCAAATAAAGCAAGTGATCTAGCAAGCAACTAAGAGCCCGTAGATAACTACATATGAAAAGGGTTCTAATACCTTCCCTTTTCATAACCTACCCCCTGAACTCAAGAAAACATATCTAAAGGTATTTCCTGTTCTTTTCACCCTTTCCTATTTGGATAAAAGAAAAGTCAGTGGTGAATCTTGCTATCCCGCAACAATTGAGATCAAATTCAAAACAACCAAGTCATTTCTCCCATAGTATTACCGAACTGGCGACTCTACTGGGGATATATCTTAAAAGTGGGGTTAACTTAGAGCTAGATCACATTTACTTTCTTTCCTTGTTTGACTTGCTTGCTTTACATTATGGTCCTTTGTTTGGGCTTGTTTTGATCCTCTACCCGGATCTGGGGCACCTTTTAGGTAAGTAGCAATAGATTGTGGAAACTGTGCGGGGTATACTGACATGGTTGAAGGGATGGCTACATTAGTGTTACACATTTGTTGGTACCGGTAGCCCTTGCGTTATCAAGGAGAATACGAGGCCGTTGTGTGGTGTCATGAAGCACTAACTAACCTTAGAACCTTAATTGAACAACTTGGCCATTAGGAAATAGTGAGATAGACGGCTTGGGTGCAGTCCAAAGCTGTTTGATACTCAATACTACGCTCATTGAGATTAGACTTTTGGGATATTTTGGTCGCCAATAAAGAGGCTTGCGCTGAAACAATGACCGATGAAGAAATATCAGTGATATTGAGATCCCCTAGAACCCGATTACTTTCTAGGACAGGTTGAACCAACTAAACTTCAAGATGGTACTTACCTATGAACCTCATGCAAGCCTAAACATATGGACTCGTTTATTTTGTGTGTATATATTTAGTTATACATAACATCATGACATCATACCATAACATTTTACACTAACCATTTTAAGGATTTCAAGATTCATCTTTGTTTTGTTTTGTAGGACATGACTCCCACTCGCAGGAATACTATCCAAGTCAACCTCGTACGAGTACCTTTTCAACCCAAAGAATTAGCATCAAGGATTCTTGAGAATTTTCTGTTCACCAAAAGAAATGGACGACTTCTCAATCTGGTTACCTCAAGCCTTGATGAATACATGATGAAAGTTCTTTTTTAATTCTTTGACCCTTTACACCATTGCTTTACCTTCCCCGATTACCAACTTTTGCCTACTATGGAAGAATTCTTTCAACTCTTGAATTTCTATTCTTGATCAATTACATTTCAACGGTATTGAATGAGACCCGAGCCCATAGGAGATTGCTCGAGATTTACATTTGCAACAATCTGACGTCATGGCTAACTGGGAAATAAGAAGTGGTGTCAAAGGGTTTCTATCCAAGTTCTTGTTGGAAAAGGCTCAAGACCGTTGGGATACTCTGGATTTACAAGCCTTTGAAGAAGTTTTGGATCTTCTCATCTATGGGATGGTACTATTTCCTAATCCTGACCAACTTATAGATGTAAACACAGTCAAAATTTTTATATCTCGCAATTCGGTGCCTACTTTGCTTGGAGACATCTTGCATTCTATTTATTCTCGCACCATGAAGAGAAGGGGGGCCCTCATGTGTTGCACTCCTATAATGGATAGGTGGTTTATTTCGCACCTTCCCCGATCTATTGTGAAGAATGAGCAAGGCTTCACCTGGTCCAATAGGTTGATGTCACTCAGACATTTGGATATTCACTGGTGTTCTCAATCCTTGGAGGAAATTACTATCATCAACCTTTGTGGGGAATTATCTAATGTCCCTCTGCTTGGCATTAGGGGAGGTATTACTTACAACCCTTGCTTGGCTTTATGACAATTTGGGTATGCATGAAAAGATGATCCCTATGATGCGCTCATCCAAGGCGTGGTATTCGATTACGAGAGCAATGACCAAGGCTATCGTCAAAGGTTCATACGAGCTTGGAGAATGAAAAACAAAGTGGATAGTAAGACATTAGGACACAAAATTCTATCCCACTTGAACCTTACCTTAATTGGGTACATACTCATTCTCAGAGTCTCGTAATGCCTCATCCCTCCATCCTATCTATCATCATGGAGCCTGTTGCCGAAGGAGATGTTTCGTATACTTTCCTTTATACTAACATGCCTACTTCTCTTGAAGATTTGAAAAAAGATTAGATTCAGCTAAAGGAAGAGCGATACACCTTCGAAGCCTAGTTCCACACGAGTGAAAAGAAGGTTTTAGAGCTTACGAGATAGCTTCATGAAGAGAGAAGTTTGAACGCCTACATTGCACCAAAAAGGATGCGCTCGAACTTTTTGTATTAGGAGTTTATTTTGTGTTTATTTCCTCCATTGTAAGCCCAAGAGGCATGTTATAATCAATTTGGACTTATTAATACAATGTTTGTTTCCTTTTGTCTAAACAAATTTAAATCTCCTAGGTCCTTGAAATCATTTGCATATGCATTTTCATTCATCATAACACAAACAGGTTTTTCACAACAGGTTTCCTTATCTTTATACTATTTATTTCAGTAAGATGGATATTGAACAAACAATGAAGGATCTTCAAGCACAGAATGCTCAATTCCAACAGATGTTCCTGGCTCTGGCTAAAGGACAAGAGGACCTGAAGGCTTTCATGATCAAAGACAAGAAGAAGAAGACGAAGAAAATAGTGGGTGTCCTGAATATGGCAAGGAGGTTTGGAGAACCAACAAAGTGAGTTCTAAAATTCACAACTCTGTCAAATGAGGGAGACAACCAGGAAGATAAGGCAAAAGAAGGAGACCATAGTCTGGGGTCTGATGAAGAGGAGACTAACTATGCTGAAGAACAATATCCTCCTGCTGATGATAAATTTAAATAGCTGGAGGATCGTCTCAATGCCATGGAAATTCAGAGAGTACCTGGTCTGGATTTTGAAGAACTAGGTTTGGTTCCTGGGGTGGTCATTCCACCAAAGTCAAAGTTCCAAAATTTGCTAAATATGACGGTGTCTCCTATCCGAAGTTGCACTTAAGGTCGTAAGTTAGGAAGATTCAACCCCATATGCTGATAGGAACCTATGGGTACATTTCTTCCAGGAAAGTTTATCAGGGACGCAGTTGGAATTATTCTATCAGCTGGAAGGAACCAACATTCGTAATTGGGAAGATCTGGCTACTGCTTTTTATAGGCATTACCAATACAACACTGACCTCGCTCCAACCCGTACACAATTGCAAAGTATGTCTTTGGGTTCCAGCGAGGGTTTCAAATATTACACCAAGAAATGGAGGGATCTTGCGGGAAGAGTCCAGCCTCTTGTCTGATAGAGAGATAATAGGCATGTTCTTGGGTACTCTGTCTGGTCCATTCTTCAACCATCTTATTGGAAGCTCTTCAGCTGGGTTTACTGAGATAATCTTGACCGGTGAGCGGGTAAAAGCTGGTATTAAGAGTGTTAAGTGTTGTACCCCAAAATTTTCCCTCTCATTTTACTCAATACATACTCCTAGAGATCCTCAATTTGCTCAAGTTTGCCCAAGAGTTGACCAGACAAACTCTCCCCTAAGGCAGTGTGTCTCAAATTAGGGTTTCCATTTTCATCAAGATAGGTGGACTCTAAATACCTCATATGCTCTCCATAGTTCTAATATGTTCCCAAGATTCTCCATGTCAAATTTCAAGCCTTGCACAAGAAGTTTTCTCAGTCAACTGCTCAGATGCTTGAGAATCAACTGAACTAGGTCCAAAGTCAATTGTGACCAACATACAGTCAAACTTCAAGATTTTTGGTCAAAATCAAAATTTTGAAGTGATATCCATCATTTGATCAAGGGTTGATCATGATTCCTCAAGAAATGCTCCTAACTCATCAAAACCCAAAAGTTACTAAATTAGGGTTTCTTAGTAAAAGTCAACCTAACTTTGACAAAGCATAACTTATACATACTTTATCAGAAATTTTCCATCCAAATCTCATTTTGAAGAGGATACATTTCCCTACAATTCATATTCATCCCACAAGTTCAAAATATGCACTCACAAAAAGATATGAATTTTTACATTATAGGTCATTTTGAAAAGTCAACAAAAATACCTTTTGGGTCAAAGCTTCATATATGAATATGGAAGATCCAATTGAGATGAAACCAAGAGGGTTGTTTATAGGACATCCTAATCTTTCTAAAAAGTCTAAGAACACCCTCCTAGAGTTAAAATTGAGACAGTTGTGCATTGCCAAAGTTGGCCATTTTTGGAAAATTGTCAAAAGTCAACATTGATCAAATTTGCATTTTTTTCCAAAGGGGCCATGTTTTCTTGCTTGAAACAAGTTTCTAATAGGACCCACGACCCCTGAGCTCATTCACCTCTTATTTTATTCTTTTTGTCATTTATTTTGATTTTTTATTCATTTAAATCAAAATAAATCAAATTAAATGGTAAAATAACGAAAACAAATCAAATATTGAGATTTTTGTGCACATTTGGAGTCCATATACAGCTAGCATGATGATCAATTCGTGCAAGGCTCATTAGGGTTGAAAAACATTGGATTGAAGCTTATTTTAGAAAGATATCATACATGAAGCAAATCAAATCCAATTTTCATAATGCTCATAGATATGATACAATTTTGTTGACCTAATTCAGTCTACTATAAGTGCATAATAATTCCATATCAAAAAGAGAAGGATTGGAGGCGTGAAACAGCAAGAAGAAAACTCAAAAATTTGGACAAAAGTGTGAGATCAAAATCCATCTTAAAGCCATCCCCAAAATCATCACGGTTTGCACTAAGAACTCAAATTCGATTTCTATGATTTACGCATTATAAATGTATTTTACCCATATATTTGTGTTCACCATCATGTTTGCAATGTTTCTGGATAGTTTGATTTAAGTTACAGTGCAGGAACAAGCTTTTACCATTGCTAGGGTTTCGTGCTCCAATTTGGGTTTTTGTGATTTAAGGAAAATTAGGCCTAATGATGGATACCATGGTGGTCAGGGCTTCACACCCAGTTGATCCATGGTCTCCATTAGAATTTATATTGCGTGTATGTGATTTTTGAATGTAACAGGGTTATACCTACAAAAAAATGTTTGTAGGTAAAAGTTACAGGCCTAAGGCGACAGAGAAAGGGAAGAAGACAATGCGTGTCAGCCAACCATTTGCGCGTTTGAATTTCACGCATTTGGAATCAGCATCTTTTATTTTCCTTATATTATGTTTTGTTTTTATTATGTTAACAAGTTAACAACGCAACTCAGTTGGCAACGCATCGTTGGTAGGGAGTACAAGGACCTGGGTTCGATCCCAGGTCCCAACGAAATGCATTTTCTTGTTTTACCTTTGCAGATCCAATACAATACTTCCTCACACGCCTATCATGTACCATCAACGTCCATCCACTGGATGCCCAGCTAGCCAGATCCAACGTGTCAGCAATGAAGTTCCATGGTACACATACAAGTCAATGCTACGCCGGATCCAAAGGTTGACTGGGCTTGGAGCTTAATGGGCCTTGGAATTTCAGATTCATACCCCTCTCTTAGCCAGCACAAACCCATTTGGTTATTTTTATTATTTTCTTTAATTTCTTTTCTTTATTTCCTTTAATTTTTTAATTAATACAAAAATTATTTTTATTAAATTAACAAATCAAAAATCACAAAAAGATTTATTTTCTTAATAAATATATTTTAAATTAGTTAGTTTAATTAATTTAGGGCAACTTTAATTTCTTTCATAATTTAAAAACAATTAGAATTAGGGTTTGAGATTGTGCATAATTTAATTGATTTTCTTTTAAAAAATACATCAAAAATCATTTTTATCATAAATATTTATTCCTTTAGTTAATTAATTTAGTTATAAAATTAGGTTTATTTAATTTCTTTCATAATTTAAAAACAATTAGAAATTAGGTTTAATTAATTTGCAATTAAATATTTTCTCAGATAAAATCCAAAAAAATCTTTTTCTCTCAAATTAGGGTTTTAAATTATTTCAATCGTCCTTGCATTCAATTTGCCGCGCGCTTGTTAATTATTTTTGCCATTATTTTGTAACTGTTCCGGGTTTGTAATAGTTAACTTAGGGTTTTTTTTTTATTTTACTGTTTAAATCACCGCTTCTTGGTTATGTAATTAATCCCCCTCCCTGAAGCCTTATAATAGCTAGGTTTTACTTTCTCGCACTTTTAATTTCCGCAATCTTTAATTGTCTAGATGTATGGCTAATAGGATTGCATGGCAAGAATGTCTGGAAAATTAAAACAGTAGATCACCTAATGTGTAAAGATTAAATAACTAAAACAAATCATATGCACATATTCACTCCTAGTGTTTACCTAAATTCGGTTGCCTTCTGTAAACAATCATTAAGCATAGGAGATTTTAGTGGTTGCCCTCCAGTCTAAAAAGATCAAAATGTCCCATTCGAATATTGCCTCGGAAATGTTGCCTCGGAAAGATCTTAAGACTCTAGGGTTACTACTAAATTTTTATAACTATTGCTTTAATGATTGTACTCGTCCCTTTCGAATGTCCCTTACAACTCCAACGACGATGCTACCTACTCCTTAATAGTAGAATAGCGCTATCTAAAGGAAATAGAACGAACAATCCTTTTTTCGAGAAGGTAGAATCTTAAGTACTTGCTCAATAAAAACTTTTCACACAAACACCTTTCAAAACAGTTTTCCAAACAAAATTTTCACACCATTGAGGACTGATATTAGGGTTATCACGAAGTAAAACATTTTCAAGACAAACACACACAAGAAATTTGAAAAATGAGCAAGTACCTAAGAGCTCGTAGATAACTACGGATAGAAAGGGTGCTAACACCTTCCCTTTCTATAATCTATCCCCCGTACTCAGAATATCTCGAAAAAAGTTTTTTTCTGTTCTTTTTCCTTTTCCATGATTGGATGAAATAAAAGTCGGTGGCGACTCTTGCTTACCGCGACATTTTTCAAACACAAAACTCAAAATGCAAACCAGTAAAAACAGTCGGTTCTACCACCGTATCACAGTAAGATTCAGAGGGATGAATCCTTGAGTACAACGAAGAAACCCTTCACTGGAAAGAAGGAGGTTAATGTTGCTTATGGCCAGAGAAATCAAAACAAAACTGAAATTCGTCCGACAGTAGGGGCTGTTATGATCTCCAATCCTGTATCAAATCAACAATGAAAAAATTAACGCATGTCGGATGCGCCCAGAAGAGAGTTCACCCGGATCAACATGACCTTATCCCATGTTTTTCCACACTTGTTGAAGTCCAATCGGGTGACTCTAAAGGAAGCTCCCAAGAATCCTAATACTGCATCTCCCCTCTACAACCCAAACGCTCGATGTGCCTACCATTCTGAGAGTATGAGGCATGATACAAACGATTGTTAGGCTCTATAAAATAAGGTGCAGGATCTTATCAAGGTGAAGTAGATTGAGTTTTACCTTCCAGAGACACCTAATCTAATAATGCACCAATGCCCAAACATGGCCAGGGTGTCACTGATGTTGACAACGACCTATTTGTTTCCTCTATGGATGAATTATCCACTCCTTTTTTGATTGTTAAGGAGAATTTGTTGCGAGTCGGTTTATCTTCGGGTTGTGGTGAAGGTTGCCACTTATGTATGTCTCTACTAGATGTTTGTTTGTCGTTAAAGATGGGTGTCCAGTTCCTGATGATTAACAAAGAAATTCTGTTTGAGAAAGTTCCCTTTGCAAGAAATTTGTGTGAATAGGTCTCAATAATTACCATTTTCGACAATCCTCCCAGGGTCTCCACCAAAATACCCGTTAGGATTACATCTGTTCCCAAGTTTTCTCCTTTGATTATCACCCTTCCTGGGCCGATACCATATTCCTATGATAAAGTTGTTCCCTGGAATTATGGTGTTGACGTCTACTACCATGGAATCAAGAAAGACCTATTGGTTATTAAAGATAAAGTGGCCGAAGATATTGATCCTGACATCGACAACATCATCGGGACCAATAAAAGTACGAGAAGCAGAAGGGTTTTCTCTCCCGAAATTTCTCCCAAAACTGTTGCTACTTCTGTAATTATTCATGCTGCTACTCTTGGTAGTACTTCCATTGCTACTCCTACTATTATCCCTGTTGTTATCCCTACTACTGAGTCTGCTCAGACTCGGGGCAAAGAGGTACTGGTTGAGCCTGTCCGGACGAAGGCGCACAAAGAAGTCACTCCGGAGGCTTCTAAAAAAGAAATGGAAGAGATACTGAAGATAATAAAGAAAAGTAATTACAATATTGTGGAGCAGTTGTGGAAGACCCCTTCAAAAATCTGGCCTTACTTTTATGCTCTGAAGCCCATGCTAAGACTTTGGTAAAATTCCTGAAGTCTTCCCATGTGCCTCAAGAGACCTCTTCCGATCAATTCGAGAATTGATTTGCTTGTTTGACAGTTGACAATGGATTGGGTTTCTCTGACACAAATTTGACATCCAAGGGAATAAAGCATAATGATGCCCTACATGTCTCCATTGAGTGCAGGGGCACTACACTAGCTCATGTGTTGGTAGATACAGGTTCGTCGTTGAATGTCCTACCCAAGAATGCTTTGGACAGGTTGGATTGTGAAGGACTCACACTGAAGCCCAGTAATATTTTGGTGAGGGCCTTCAATGGTTCCAAGAGAATGGTGCACAGGGAGGTGGACATCCCTATCAAAGTTAGTACTCATACTTTTGATTCCACTTTCTACGTGATGGACATCCGCCCGTCTTACTCCTGTCTATTAGGTCGCCCCTAGATTCATGGGGCCGGTGTTGTTACTTCTACTCTGCATCAGATGTTGAAGTACCCAATTAACGGAAGATTGTCACAGTTCATGGTGAGGATGAATACATGGTGAGCCACCTGAACTCTTTCGGGTATGTTAAGATGGACGGAGAATTCATTGAGACCCCCTGTCAGAACTTTGGGGAGGTTACACGAATAATTGTCGTAACCAAGACTACTACTAGTGTTCCGAAAATTACCAGACCACCGTTGAAGATGGCTTATTTTTAAGGATGCCAAAGAAGTAGTCGAGGAAGGTGGGTGCACTATTTGGGGTCAACTCCCTGATATCCCTTACAAATCTGACAAATTTGGCCTGGGATTTACTTCAGGAGCCCAAAGAGATGTTCGTCGTGCTCGCGCTGGAGGACGACCACTACGCATCAGCAATCATGGAATCAATTCTTTGGTGGATAGTGATAGCGACTGCAATATGGACAAGTGGATCTTCCCAACTATCAGCGGTGGACTCAACAATTGGGAGGACAAAGATTTTGTTCCTATTACTTTTATTCAAGAGTAATTCTCTTTTTGTTTTTGGAATATGTAATATTTGAACAGTTGGAACTCTAAAGCCTTGTGCTTTACCCAAGGCACAATGGTCTATTTTGTGAGGGCTGTTACTTCATCTTCATATGTCATTAATAAATCATTGGATGTTTTGCATGCAAATTTTAAGCTCTCTGTTTTTCTTTTCTGTTTTTACTTTATCAAAATAGCTATGCTCTCTTACACACACCCATATATCAAACTACAGATCCACATCCACTCTGGATCCCATTGATAATGGTTCTACTATTGCCAATTATGACTTTGAAAATCCTATCCACCAAGTCGAGGACGAATGTGAGGAAGATTGTGAAGTACTGGGAGAACTGGCCAGAATTCTACAACAGGAGGAAAGGGAAATACAACCTTAAGAAGAGTCGGTTAAGACAGTAAACTTTGGTACTGAAGAGGATAAGAAGGAAGTTAAGATAGGTGCCTATCTGGAGCATAGCGTCAAGGAGAGGTTAATCTGATTGTTACATGACTACATTGAGATCTTTTCCTAGTCTTACAAAGACATGTCAGAAAAGATCAAGGCTGGAGTCATGAAACAGTTCAACACCAGATTCTTAGTTGTTACTTCTTATCCACATGGGTCGCAAACGTGGTACCATAACTAAAAAAGATGGCAAAGTACACATGTGTGTGGATTACAAAGATTTGAATAGGGCGAGCCCCAAGGATGACTTGCTGCTTCCCCATATTGATGTTCTGGTTGACAACATCGTGCAACATAAAGTTTTCTCCTTTATGGATGGTTTCTCCAGATATAACCAGATTAAAATGGCACCTGAAGATATGGAGAAAACAACTTTCGTTACGCAGTGGGGGACTTTCTTCTACAAAGTTATGCCATTTGGATTGAAAAATGTTGGGGAAACATATCAGCATGCTATGGTAGCCTTGTTTCATGATATGATCCATCACGAAATAGAGCTCTATGTCGATGATATGATATCTAGGTGTCAGACTCAAGAGGAGCACTTGGATCATTTGCAGAAACTGTTTGAAAGACTGAAGAAATATAAGTTAACACTGAACCCGAACAAGTGCACCTTCAGAGTAAGATCTGGTAAGCTATTAGGCTTCATTGTCAGCGGCAAAGGTATCGAAGTAGATCCTGCAAAGGTTAAATCTATTCAAGATATGCTAGCTCCCTGCACCGAGAAGGAGGTTAGAGGATTCTTAGGACGTCTAAACTACATTGCCAGATTCATTTCCCAACTAACCGCTACTTGTGATCCGATCTTCAATCTACTAAAAAGGGATCAAGTGGTGAGGTGGAATGATGACTGCCAGACTGCCTTTGACCGAATCAAGGAGTACCTTCAAGAGCTTCCAGTTTTGATGTTGTTGGTTGAAAGAAGACCTCTGATCATGTATTTAATAGTATTAGAAAATTCAATTGGGTGTGTGATGGGGCAGCATGACGAGTCTGGCCGAAAAGAGCACGCAATATACTACCTGAGCAAAAAGTTTACTGATTGTGAAACCAGATATTCACTGCTCGAGAAAACCTGCTGCACTCTGGCATGGGCTGCTCTACGGCTAAGACAGTATATGCTGACTCATATTACCTTATTGATATCTAAAATAGATCATATCAAATACATAATCGAGAAGCCCGCTCTCTCTGGAATTGTTGAGATCATATATCCCTAACGCTATCATACTCGTTTCACTGCCAGGCTATGTTTCAATTGTACCAACAATATGGATGAATATGAAGCATCTATTATGGGTCTCAAAGCTGCTATCGACTTAAGGATCAATTTCTTTAGTGTATTTGGAGACTTAGCCCTTGTAATCAGTCAAATCAAAGGAGAATGGGACATGAAGCATCCTAATAACATCCAACTCTCATTCTTATCCTTAACAACTTATATTTACAAAGCATTTGTGTTGATACAAGAAGTTTGTTCAAAATTGTCAAAGTTCCTCAAGGAATTTTTCTTGATCTAGGAGATAGGGTTTTGAACTTCAAAGAAACATATCTTGCTCATCTTTTTGTATTTTTGAGTGATTACAAAAACATCCTTCTATTCAAAGGGTTATCAACAAATCACTTCAAAAGTTCTAAGGAGTTTTCATGTGGAAGAAGCTTGATGATGAAGAAAGATTACAAGTCTTCTAGATGAACCCCCATTTTCTCATGTGTGACTTCAAATTATCATAACTTGGTCAATTTTTATCACCTTGAGGAAATTATTTTTCCATAATGATCTTGAGGATGGGAAATTTATGCCTTCTTTTATGTGAAAAGGGATAAAATGGATGGAATATTCCCTAAGGATACAAAATATTATAGGTCACTTCATAATTTTTTGCCAACTTCAACAATTCATAACTCTCTCAATTTTTGGAGATTTTGAATGGTTCAAGTTTCAAAATGTCATTCAAGAGGTTTATTGCATGCTATATTTTTTGGTCAAGAGAAAATTCCAAGTGGAAAGCCATGTTTGGATGCAAAAAGTATAGGTCAACTTCTTTTTCCAACCTTTGACTCATTGCAAATTTCAGCTCAAGCATCCATTTAATTCCATTCTTTTTCCATTGCAAACCTTGTAACCTCACCTTTATAAAGCATCAAGAATTATTCCTTAAGACCCCTTGAGCTGAGAATGCCATTGGATTAAATTTGGTAACTTGGAACTGAAGTTTCTTCATAAGTCAGAATTTGAAATTCATGTTTTGGCCTCTAAACATCAAATTAGCACGCGTTTGTGATCTAAAAATGATTAACCAAATTTCCAAAGTGGATTAGAGCCTTTAAACGCAAGGAATGTATGAGTTTTGATGAAAATCAAATCACACTTTGCTCGTGTATCAGGTTCACACGATTTCCCTCCAAACTTCATTGTTTCACACGCTTGAACATTCCATTTGATTCCCTATAAATAGAGGGTCATCCCCCATTCATTTCCTCAAGCTTTGAGAGCCAAAAACACTCTGTCAAAACCTCATATGAGCTTGAAATTTTTGAAATCAGTTTATGAGATTCCAGCCTTTCTCTCCAAAATTCTTTGCACATTCATCTTCCTCAAGCATCATACAAACTCTCTAGCATTTAAACCAAGAAAAACGAGCCATAATCCAAGCTACAGAAATCCAGTTTCAGAGCTTCTTTCTTGAAATTAGAAAAGTTAGAATTATCATTCATTTGGATCCAAATAAAGCACTAACCTGTTCTACTCATTCTCCTGATTCTATTGCTTCTTACAATTTTTAAATCCATTAAGAATTGAGAGAGAAATCTCAAATTGAAGGTGCTCGCTATTTTCTGGATTTTTGATTCATATCTCTTTGTATACTTTATATAAATTTGGCGCGATGGTGGTGTTAGGATCGTCTTGATGAGACGAATCCAATGATACTGGTCTGGGATCCTAATTTTACCTTTTGAAGGATCTCACGAAATCTCCATTGCAGGGTGGCTGGAGGTTGAAGACGATGACATGTCTCGTCTCAGCCAATGATAGCGTGCCAAGCGTTTTAATTTCATTGGTTGCCTTTTTCTGACTCCATGCGCATCCCACTAAGGTCCATATCAAGCACAACACGTCTGATCCATTGGATTAGCTTACTAACGCGTTTTGACTATGATATAATGGCCCATATAATTTTGGTTTTATTTTATTTTCTGATTTTATATTTTAATTGATTTAGTTTTCAAAAATTCATAACTCTTTTATTTTTTATCCAAAAATTATGAAACAATTCACAAAAATACTTTAAATTATTTCTGATCTCATAAATACTTTTTCATATTTTTATGTTGACAATTGATATTTTTTATATTTTTTGCATTATTTGCTTTGTTTTATTTACTTTAAGAATACTTTCTGACATTTTTTAATTCTAAAAAAATTCATAAAAATAATTTTGCATATTTCTGAATTTATGAAAATTTTATGGAATTATATATTGAGTTTTACTATTTTTTATCTATTTTCTATTTTCTTTGAACAATTTTAATTAGTTTTAAAATAGTTTCTAACTTTTAAAAATTGCCAAAAAATTTAAAAAAAATTTGAGTCCTTTTCTGATTTTTCTATGGGCTAATTAATTTTTCTTGATTAATTTGAATATAGGTGATATTTTCTTTCTTATTTCCATTTTAAAACTCTTTTTTAATGTATATACTAAATGCAATATTATTTTTTGATTATTTTCTGGTTGACTTGGGTTGAATTTTGATCATGAACTTTATTAACATCATTGGATCCATAGTGTTGAGTCTAACTCCACATAAATGGATGAATGGTTTTAATAATAGTTTGATTAAAATTTAACTTAAATGTGGTTTGCATATCCTTCCTCACCCCTCTCCATCTCATCCCTTTCTTATTGCACTAAGTGTTATTGGAGCTTGATCTCTATATCATATCTCCAAATAAATGGTGCATAGATTGATATTGACCGACCTCAAAATAGGTGCGACTTCTATATAAGTCCACTTACGATTGCTTAGCATAACGCTAAATTTTTTCCCGGTTCGAATAAATGATCATTGGTGACCCAAACCTATGTTTGCAAGCCCAAGTATGTTAATTTGATCCCTTTGATCCAATAACATTGAGATTCATTGTGTGGAGGCTTTGGTTCTACCAATCCTTTAATGGATCTACAACACTTTTGATCAACGCGGATCACTTAAACATCGTTGATCATTAAATGGTGCTTTTGAGGATTCCAAATGGATGATATACTTGACAAAAAGAAAATGCAACTTGTTGTGTAGAGGCTTTGGTTCTACCAATCCTCTAATGAGTTCCAAATGCAAGTTTCAAGATGATCATCCAACTAACCACTAATCACTAATAATTGATTTTACCTTTTATTTTTACTTTATGCCCTTTATTTTTTATGCTTTATGCGCCATTTACTTTTAAGCATTTACATTTCATGCTATCTTTATCTTTTCTCAGTTGAGCCCCTTTTTTTTCTCTTCTTCTAAGACACCTAATAATCAACATAAACCATAAAAAACCTTAATGATACTTGAACTATTTGGTTACTATCCTTGGCATTATGGAGTACTGGACTTCTTGGACTTAGAATTAGAAACCTTGGCCTATGTTGGAGACCTTGTGATCTTAATTGATATTTTGTCTAGAGTTCTTGAGGTTTACCTCAAGATATTGGGTTGTTTGATTGTTTTATGTGCAGGTTATTATGATTACATTCTTTATTTGTAATCTGGAATTCACCCGTATAAAGCCGTTACTCTACCTAATTTTTATGAAGACTTAATACACTTGAAGTTTGGTTCTCTCAAGAGGTCTAGTATCTTTGCTTGCTTGGTCTCAATCCAAAGAATGAGAATTCTATCTTGACTCATAATGTCATGTATTGGCTTCTTGTTTGTTAGATGGTTCCCCTCCCTAGCTTTTACCTCATGCTTTAGGATAGTCTCTTCTTCTCCTCCCATCTTCTTTAATTTCAAAAATCTTCTCCCTCCTTTTGAAAACACTTCTTGTCTTTTTAAACTTAGGCCACTTTCTTAATAAACTTGGACTTAGGTTCATGCATTTTCAAACATTTTCATAAATAAACTTCAACCAACTTAATAATACTTTTACATTTTTGTGAGAAGACTAAAAGTCAATCAATCTAATTCAAACCATTTTGCCATTTTGGCTTTTACTTTAAAACTTTTCTCAAAAGATTGGACTCTTGTCAATCTTTGTAGTGATGCAAACAACTATACTTTTAGAATATATAGTGAAGTGGGATATTTTCCACTTGTGTGTTGAGTGAGGCATTGTTGATTTTAAAATCCAAGTCATATCCTTCACTTTGAGATGATGCGACTTCTCCTTTCTCATGATTGTGGGTAGTAAGTATGTTTTCCACACGGACAATGACGATGATGTCTTATCTCATAAAGTTAACCAACACACTTGTATTTTAAAAATTTTAAAGAGGAAATACGTGTACCCTGATCCCCTATTGCACGAAAGGTGATACGTAGGCACTAAAGGTTCACAACCGCGGCAGCTGCAAAAATCATAAAAAAATATATTTCTTTTCTCACCTTCACCATCTACTTTTATACAAAATTTTATAGCCAAAGTATACAAATTTTTTACAAAGAGGTTCTTGCGGAGTACCATAAATGTTTAGGGTGATAATACCTTCCCTTTGCATAACCAACCCCCTTACCTTGAATATTTCCCCCTCTTTTGGGTTATTCGCTATTTTCCCATTCCTTTGGAAACAATAAAGCGTGGTGGCGATTTTTATTTTGATCTGTATAAATCTAGTCAATCTAATGGATTAGTCTAAAAACATTTCTACCGCTACATAAAAATGGCGACTTCACTAGGGAAAGATTGACCTTTTGCAAGTCCATCCCTAAATGGGTTTAACCTATCTTTGTTTATATCCGTATAAGTGTTATTGTTGTTTATGTGTTATATTATTTGTTGTATATGTGTTTGCTTGGATTTTCCTGGTTTTCAGGATGCTTGGTGATTACTCATAATTCCTATACCCGGACTTGGGCAAACTTTAAGATAGGATAGGCGGTATAGTCATGTTAACTTTGAGGGAGTAATCCCAAAAAAGGAGGGATGAGATCCCCCACTCAGTGGAGGCCCCTTTGAATGTAGTGTTGTTTACTGAGTAATCAGGAAGACGTACTGCTTTTGACCTGGGAGCCTGCTGCAATTGAGGACCGTAGAATACCAAACTCATCTTGGCCTTTTAGGTGTAGTGCGAAAGCTATGACGGAGTAATCCGAAAATAGTTGTCACGCGATACTACACTTGGATGAGTCTTTCTTGAGAATATTACTAATTACCGAGTTAATTGGGAAGTTGGTAATATCCGAAGGAAAGATGTAGACTCTGGGAACCTTTAAAACCTTGTTCAGCAGGTGATAACTTTTAGACCAATACCTTATGGGTAGTACCTTCGACCTCATGCTCGTGATGTTGAACCTATGAACCCTATATGTGTGATCTTGTGTGTGATTGTTGCATCATGCATCCATACACTCATAAGCATCTTTTGAAGAAATCTTATTTCAAGGGATTTAAAATATTGACCATTTGTGAATATCTCAGGTACTTTTAACCATGGATTCTGGAAAAAGAAAGATCAGGAAGTACAGTTTCAAAGATCCCAAGATAGATGAGTTGATCAGTCTAATTCCCGAGATTGAGTGTTCTGCAGATTTTCAGAAGAAGTATGGATCCATCATTCCTCTTATGAAGCTTAGGATGAAGGAGGGTATTCTCTTGACCTTGGTCCAGTTCTATTATCCGATGTATCATTGCTTTAATTTTCCCGACTATTAGTTGATGCCTACGCTGGAGCAGTATTCTTATTTATTGGATTTACCTGTTTTCGATCGTGTTCCTTTTACTGGTTTGTAGGGTGAGCCAAAACCACATGAGATTGCTTCTTTGATTCATCTGGGGAAGTCTGAGGTCGAAGCCCATATGACTATTAAAGGAGGGATTAGAGGATTACCAGCCCAGTTCTTATTGGAGAAAGCTCATTACTTTTCCAGGACGAAGAGTACAGTCGCTTTTGAGGCCATCTTTGCTCTACTTGCTTACGGGTTCTTCTTATTTCCTAATGTGGACAAGTTTGTTGACATTAATGCTATAAGGATCTTCATGATTGGAAACCTAGTTCCTACGTTATTGGGAGATGCTTATTACTCTATTCGTCTTCAGAATTCTTATCATGGAGGGATGATTATTTGATGCACGCCTCTGTTATATCGGTGGTTTATCTCTCATATGCCTCAGTCTGATGCTTTTTTGGGATGTCAAGAAGGAACCCCGTTGGGCTTCTAATATCATGGAACTTACTCACTCGAATATTGATTGGTATCATCTAGCTTACACATGGAGGAATTAACTATAACCCTGTTCTTACACGAAGACGGCTTGGTTATCCGATGAGGGATAAACCAAATAGTATTCATTTGAGTAGTTTCTTTCTGAAGGAAGGATAAGACCATAGGGAAGCTAAGGAGCAGATCGCAAAGGCCTTGTGTCACATTCATAAGAAGAGTAGGAAAGACTTGGGACCTATAGGTGTTGTTTATTTGGAGCCATATCTTTAGTGGGTCCAAACGAGAGCTATGCTGTTGAAGATGCCGTATTCCCAGAAAAAACCTATGCCTGATATATTTGTGAAGACCACTTCTCCCTTATTGGATGATCTAGAAGAGCTGTAGCTTGCTTTAGTCAGGATGCTTGGAAGAATAAATGCCAAACTTTAGAGATTTCCTATAGAGCAGACTTGAAGGAGAAAGATGACTTGATTGAGATCCTTGAGAGATGGGCTGTAGAGACCATAGAGATGCAAGGGGGTTTATTTTCTCCCAAGCCTCAGTCAGATGCTATTTTCTCACTCCTTGATTCTGGTGATTGGAAGGAGGTCACCACCAGATAGGCAGAGGAAAACCAGAGGTTGAAGGCTCAGATTTCCAGGATCACAGCGAAGCGCCAGCGTGTAGAGTGATCTCCACCAGCTTCACTTTTTAGGGTTTTAGATTTTATTTTCAACTTGTAACCCATTTTGAAGTTGTTATAATAAAAATTTCAATATCTTCAAACGCGTTATTACTTTGATATTTGAAATATATCTATAAATTTTAAATCCCTTGGAATATGAAATAACAAAATAAAATCATGTGCGTTGCACATCATGCATCATATTGAACATATTTATTGCATTTGTTATGCACATCCAGGTGTCTTACCAAGCTTCTTTACTTCGTTCAACAAGCTGACTCATCACTATAACACTCGGTCTAATCTCAAAAAGAAGATGGACAACTTAGAACAAGAGAATCACGAACTGCGCGAAGAGGTTTCTGCTTTGAAGGTCGGCATGGAAAATCCTACTGCTCAGATGGAATCTATGGTGGCTGCTCAGAATCAGCCAACGAGTGTCCAACCTCAACCAATAAGGGTTACTGTTGAAGCTCCGACTGTTCCTACGTCTGCTACTCCAACTGTTGTTCAGAATCGCATTCCTCAAGGTTACGCATTGGGAATGCCAGAGAATTTGGTGCATGAAGGTTTCCACCTTTGTCCTCAAGATACTCTAATTATTCAGACTATTGTTACTCCTGCACCTCTTGTGGTGCATGTTCATGTTGCACCACCTTCGGTGAACATTGTTCCATTTGTTAACGATAATGTGTGTCGTTCTTTCTCTCAACCAAGTGAAGACTTGGGTCTTTATGACAGAATGGATGATTTTCAAGAGCAGTTTGACAAGATGCAGAGGGAGATGAAAGCCCTCAGGGGAAAAGAGTTATTTGGGCAGAACGTGAATGAATTATGCTTGGTCCCGAATGTCAAGATACCTAAGAAGTTTAAAGTCCCGGAGTTTGAGAAATACAAGGGAAACACTTGCCCTCGTGCCCATATGGTGATGTATTTAAGGAGAATGTCTACCCATACTGATGATCAGCGTCTGCTGATTCACTTTTTTTAGGATAGTTTGACCGGTGCTGCGCTGAAGTGGTATATATGTTTGGACATTGTCAACATCCATACTTTCAATGACTTGGGAGAAGCGTTCATCAAACAATACAAGTACAACATGGATATGGCGCCTGACCGTGATCAACTAACGACCATGGTTCAGAAAGACAGGGAACCATTCAAAGAATATGCTCAGAGAAAGCGTGAGGTAGCCACCCAAATGATTCCTCCCATGGAAGAGAAGGATATGACTAAGATTTTATTGAAGACTCTGGGTGCTTTCTACTATGAAAGGATGGTAGCAAGTGTGCCAAGTGACTTTACTTAAATGGTAGGCATGGGTATCTTCTTAGAGAAGGCTGTAAGAGAGGAACGTTTAACGAAATGCGAAGGATATGGAGGTGTGAAGACGCCATCTTATGGATTTACCAAGAAGAAGGAAGGGGATGCAAATGTTGTCATGCAAGAGAGGAGGGTTAACACTCCTAGAAGGAGTTCTCAGCGTCATCAGCAAGTCTCTTCAGTTACTCCAGTTGTGGGTGTAGCACCAACCACCGTTTCTTATCAGAGACCATCCCAACAGGGGAATCGAGGATACAATCAGAAAAGGGCGAGTTATGACCTTATTCCCATGAGCTATATGAAATTACTGCTAGCATTGATTCAGAAGAAGTTGGTTCAGACCCGACCACCTCCCACTGTACCATCACCATTGCCTTGGTATTACAAGGCAGACCAAACGTGTGCTTTTCATCAGGGAGCACTAGGGCATAATGTTGAGAATTGTTATCCTTTGAAGAATGAGGTGCAGAAATTGGTGAAATCTGGTATTCTATCTTTCAAGAATGTGAGCCGTAATGTGAAAGACAATCCTTTACCCAAGCATGTAGGAGTAAATGCTTTGAATCTGGTGGCCGGTTGTCCAGGCGACTTCCGGATTTTTGACATTCATCTAGTTAGAGGAGATTTGGTAAAAATGCATGCAGACCTCTGTGAATTTAGCTACTATACGCATGATCATGCTGGTTGTGCTATCTGCAGTACAAACATACATGGTTGCGACAAGATAAAGGCTGGTTTGCAAGAGATGATGGATGAGGGCCTCATCCATATAATCAGGCCTTGGGCAGAGTATGAAGAGGAGGTGAATATGGTTTCTGGATGTCCTGGAGAGTTTAGAATCTTTGATGTAGAGTATATGAATGAAGACCTTGTGCAATTGCATGCTACTATCTGCCACTTGGCTGTTTAGGTGGAACATCAGTATGGATCTTTCCGAATTTGCTGTCGATACTCCTGAGGATGTTCAATCGTGAGGAAAGGTGTTCAGATGTTGTTGGACAATGGAACCATCAAGATTACAGGTCAACGGGATGATTACCATGAGGTTGATATGGTTGAGGTTTATTTGGCCGAAGACGAGTCGAATGAAGAGTATGCCTCCGCAGATGAGTATTTCTCCTCAAATGAGGATTTTTTTGCCAGAAATGACTCAATAATGATTGATTATGTTGAAGAAGGGGTAAATGTCATTGTACCTTGTTTTGGTGCACCCGTCCCTTTTGAAGTTGAATATTATAGCAAGCCACCTGTTACCCCATTGGTGATTAGTCTACCGGGTCCTATCCCTTACAAGTCGGATAAGGCAGTACCCTACAAATACAATGCTACAATCTTAGAGGATGGAGTGGAAGTCCCCATCCAGCCAATGCCTGATGTTGGAAATATTGCTGAAAATAGTAGAGTCACCCGCAGCGGTCGTGTGTTTGCACCAGTTGTTCGAGGAAATGTTAGTGCTGGAAAGAAAATTGTTGAGAATGTTGAACCCAAGAAGGTTACGGGTGAATCTAGAGAAGCTACGTTAGAGAAATAAGTGGATGATATTTTGAAAATAATCAAGATGAGCGACTATAAAATTGTAGATCAGCTACTGCAGACTCCTTCAAAAATATTTATCTTGGCTTTATTGATGAACTCATCTGCTCACAAAGAATCCTTGATGAGAGTATTAGACGAAGCTTTTATGGAGAGCGACATGCCTATAGACCAATTCAGCAGTGTAGTAAGGAACATTACGTCATGTAATAACCTGAGTTTATGCGATGAAGAATTTCCAGATGAAGGAAGGAATCACAACCTGGCCCTCCACATCTCTATGAATTGCAAGAAGGATTCTGTATCCAATGTGCTGATTGATAATGGATCCACTTTGAATGTTATACCAAGGAGCACTCTTATAAAGTTGAAATATCAACGAACGTCTATGCGCCTGAGTGGCATCATTGTGAAAGCGTTTGATGGATCAAGGAAATCTGTTATTGGTGAAGTTTACTTGCTTATTCATATAGTACCACATTTGTTTCTGATTACTTTCCAGGTCATGGACATTGTACCCGTTTATAGCTGCTTGTTGGGACGATCGTGGATTCATGAGGCAGGGGCTGTCACTTCAACTTTACACTAGAAACTGAAGTTTGTATATGAAGGGAAAGTAGTGATCATAAATGGGGAACAAGCATTATTAATATCTCATTTGTCCTCTTTCAGCATTGTGGAGGCGGATGAAACTGCTGTTGGGACTTAGTTCCAAGCTTTATCTATTGAGAACATAAGAGGAAATGAGAATTCCATGGTTTCTCTTAAGGATGTGGAGCTGGTTGTGCGTAAGGGTCATAGTGAAGTATGCGGACAAATTGTGGATCCACCTATAAAAAAGAACAAAACCGGCTTGGGGTTCTCTTTGAAGAATGATAAAGGTAAGAGCATGAAGTCGAAGTCTGCTGCAGGAAAGTATCAAGACATTTTCCATGGCAGAGGTTATCTTTATCCGACTGTTTCCAAGATTAATGCCATTGTGGAAGATGAAGCAGAGTAAGTAATGCCAAATTACATGACGCACGGAGTTAGGGTTCAGAACTTGATCACCATTTATGTTCCCTCTTGCATACATGTTTCAAAGTAATCTGATTTGTTAATCTTTTTGAAAAGCTTTCACTCTTCCCGAGGTGGAAGTATTAATGTTGTAGGGATTATCTATTTGTTGTGACTATTGAAATCAATAATAAAAGTTGTCTTTGTTTCCCAAATTGTGTATTTATTTCCTGCTTTTTTCTTGGAAAATGGTAATCAGAAAAAAACCTTTCAAAAATAAATAATAACTGAAATTTAATCTGCATGATCACTTGTTATATGTGTTAGTTTCTAAATGTAATCATAAATCATATGTGCAGATTAATTAAAAAAACCGTTGAATACAATGACCCTGCACCCTCTCCCGACTTTGAATGTCCTGTGTATGGGGCCGAGGAAGAATACTATGATGAGATTCCAGAAGAGGTCTCGCGGTTGCTTGAGCGCGAGGAAAATGCCATTCAGCAATATAAAGAGCCATTGGAAGTGATCAATTTGGGTACATAAGAAGATCCAAAAGAGGTCAAGATCGGAGCATTGTTGCATCCTGATGTGAAGAGAAGATTGATCGGGTTGTTGAAAGAGTATGTGGATATTTTTGCTTGGTCTTATCAAGATATGCCTGGCCTAGATACAAATATCGTAGAGCACCATTTGCCGTTGAAGCCAGAATATCCGCCAATCAAACAGAAGTTAAGAAGAACTCACCCAGATATGGCAGTGAAGATCAAAGAGGAGGTTCTAAAGAAGATTAATGCCAGTTTCCTTGTGACGTCAGTTTATCCTCAATGGATCGCCAATATTATCCCAATGCCAAAAAGGACAGAAAAGTCCGCATGTGCGTAGATTACAGAGATCTAAATAAAGTTAGTCCAAAGGATGATTTTCCATTGCCACACATTGATATGTTAGTGGATAGCACAGCAAAATTCAAAGTTTTCTCGTTCTTGGACGGATTTTCCAGTTATAATCAAATAAGAATGGCTCCAGAGGACATGGAAAAACCAACGTTCATCACACCCTGGGGAACATTCTGTTATAGAGTATGCCCTTCGGGTTGAAGAACGCTGGTGCAACGTACCAGAGGGCTATGACAACCCTATTCCATGATCTGATGCACAAGGAAATCGAAGTATATGTTGATGACATGATTTCTAATCCCAGATGGAAGAAGGGAATGTAGAAGATTTGTTGAAGTTGTTTCAGCATTTGAGGAAGTATCGTCTCCGCTTGAATCCAAATAAATGTACCTTCGGTGTTCGATCGGGGAAATTGTTGGGTTTCATTGTTAGCCAGAAATAAATTGATGTTGACCCTAATAAAGTCAAAGCAATTCAAGAGATGCCAGTGCCAAGAGCTGAAAAGCAAGTCAGAGGGTTCCTCGGGCATTTGAATTATATTTCCAGATTCATTTCCCACATGACTGCAACATGTGAACCGATCTTTAAGTTGTTAAAGAAAGATCAAGGTTATGTATGGATAGATGATTTCCAAAGGGCATTTGAAAGTATTAAGGAATATCTACTTGAACCTTCTATCTTGCTCCCTCCTGTCGAAGCAAGACCATTGATTATGTATCTCACAATGTTAGATAATTCCATGGGTTGTATTCTGGGACAACAAGATGAAACAGGGAAGAAAGAGTATGCCATTTATTATCTCAGTAAAAGTTTACTGATTATGATTTTCGGTATTCCATGTTGGAAAAGACATGTTGTGCTCTGGCCTGGGCGGAAAAATGTTTGGGCAGTATATGTTGAATCAGACTACTTGGTTGATCTCCAAAATGGATTCAATCAAGTACATTTTTGAAAAGCCTGCTCTGACTGGGAGAATTACCCGCTGGAAGATGTTGTTATCTGAGTATGACATTGAATACCATGCTCAAAAGGCTATTAAAAGCAGCGTGTTGGCAGATTATATTGCTCACCAACCAGTGGAGGATCATCAGTCTATGAAGTATGAATTCCCCGATGAGGATGTGATGTTCCTGAAAGTGAAAGATTGTGATGAACCATTTCCTGAGGAAGGTCCTGATCCTGAATCTCGTTGGAGTATGATATTTGATGGAGTTGTGAATGCTTATGGTAAAGGAATTTGTGTCGCGATTGTCACTTCCCATGGATCACACATTCCTTTTACTGCAAGGTTGACATTTGATTGTACAAATAATATGGCAGAATATGAGGCTTGCATCATGGGTCTAGAAGAAGCTATTGGTCTCAGAATTAAAATTCTAGATGTATATGGTGATTCAGCTTTGGTAATAAACCAAATTAAAGGAGAATGGGATACTCGTCACCCCGGCTTGATCCCTTACAAAGATTATGCTATAATATTTCTACCCTTCTTTGACAAAGTTGAATTCCATCATATTCCAAGAGATGAAAATCAAATGGCAGATGCTCTGGAAACTCTGGCTTCTATGTATCAAGTGAATACTTGGAATGATATACCTCGAATTATGGTTGGGTGACTGGATAGGCCCGCTCATGTGTTTACAACATAAGAAGTAACAGATGAGAAACCTTGGTATTATGATATCAAGCATTTTCTCCAGACTCAGGAATACCGGATGGGTGCTTCAAAGAAAGATAGAAAGACAATGAGAAGATTGGCTGGCAGTTTCTTCCTCAGTGAAAATGTGGTGTATAAGAGAAATTATGACATGGTCTTGCTCAGATGCGTGGATAGACACGAAGCAGACATGTTGATGCATGAGTTTCATGAAGGTTCATTTGCACTCATTCCAATGGACATTCGATGGCTAAAAATATGCTAAGGGCAAGTTACTATTGGCTGACAATGGAATCCGACTGTTACAAATTTGCAAAAAAGTGACATAAATGCCATATTTATGCGGACAAAGTTCATGTGCATCTGACACTTCTCAATGTGATTTCCTCCCCGTGGCCTTTCTCTATGTAGGGTATTGACATGATTGGGATGATAGAACCCAAAGCTTCAAATGGACACCGTTTCATCTTGGTAGCAATTGATTACTTCACCAAGTGGGTGGAGGCTGCTTCGTATGCTAATGTCACTAGGCAGGTGGTTGTGCTATTCATCATGAATAATCTTATATGTCGGTATGGTGTGCCGAGCAGAATTATCACCGACAATGGCTCGAATCTAAACAACAAAATGATGACAGAACTGTGTGAAGAATACAAGATTGTCCATCACAACTCATCTCTATACAATCCAAAGATGAATGGGGTTGTTGAAGCTGCTAATAAGAATATCAAGACGATTATCCAGAAGATGGTTGTTACTTATAAGGATTGGCATGAAATGCTCCCTTTTTCTTTGTATGGATATGAAACATATGTCCGCACCTCAACAGGAGCAACCATGTTCTCCCTTGTGTATGGAATGGAAGTTGTACTCCCAGTCGAGGTTGAGATTCCCTCTTTGCGTGTGATAATGGAAACCAAGTTCACAGAGGATGAATGAATCCAGAACCGGTTTGATCAATTGGATTTGATTGAAGAGAAGATAATGACAGCTTTGTGTCATGGACAGTTATATCAGAAGAGAATGAAGAAAGCTTTTGATAAGAAGGTCAAGTCTCGTGAATTTAGAGAAGTCGACCTCGTGCTCAGGAAAATCATGGCTTTTAACGTTGATTCTAAGGGAAAGTGGACTCCCAATTTTGAAGGCCCATATGTTGTCAAGAAAGCCTTCTTTGGCGGTGCATTAATTATTGAAACTATGGATGGCGAGGAGTTCCCACGACCCATGAATGCTGATGCAGTTAAGAAATACTTTGCCTAAAAGAAATAAAAGAATAGCTCGCTAAGTTGAAAACACGAAGGGGCGGCTTAGGAAAAAAAGAGCGTCTCGGTAGGCCAAAAACCCGAAAGGGCGGTCTAGGAAAAAATTAGAGACATAAACAAAATAAATTTCCCGCTAAGTTGAAACCTCGCAAGGGCAGCTTAGGAAAAAGTTAGGGACTTTCTTGGCAAGTAACTTCATCAGACAAGACTTGATCGTTGAAACAACAATATTCTCGGATCCTCATCATACTTCAACAGAAGCTTCTGCTCAGGATTTCAAAAGTTTTTAGAGGGGATAGTAGTCATTGTATCTTAATGTATCTTTTCCATTATATATTACCATTTTTCGAACTTTGTAATTATCCACGGGGTCTCTCCATTCACAGACTACAATTTTATTAATGAAATTTGAGCTTTTACCCATTTATTTGTATTTCTTATTTTATTTAGCTTACAAAGACTCCATTTATTATTGATTATAACTTTCAAAGCGAAAATATTAAATAACAAAATTGATTTTCAAAAAGAACTTACAATTTGCTTTTACTTCAAGACTTGTGACACAAGAGAAAAACAAAAATGGTGATCCCAGGAAGGAACGAACTCCAGTTTCTTTTAAGAATTTTTGTTTCCCAGAGAAGTCTTGCTCAACATGTTTCGTCGTATAGGGTTTGTAACTCCAGTACCCTCGGTCAAGTTCTGCTTCAGTTCTTCTCCTTCCTGAGTTTGCATGATATGAAGATTCAATCCAAGATTTCTCCAGTGAAGGTTTCGTTTGTTAGAAGTTCTTTCATCCAAGAGAAGTTGGTACAATGATTACTCTCGAAGAATACGAGCCTCTATTTTCCCCAATGAAGAATGTATATTGATTTTCCCTTTGTGAATGTGGTGTTTACCTTCCCAATGAAGTCGGCACGAATTCCCCAGTAAATGTTTTGATGATTTGATGTTTGTCTGCCCTACTTGAAATTGATTTTTCAAATCCCCGATAGAGGCATCAATTTTGAAAATTTTGATTCCCCGTTGAGGTCTGAATTCTACTTCTTGGTGAATCCTGGAGAAGGATGTTATGTCTCTGTATTTGTACTATTTCATCACTATACTATGTTTCTCCCCGGTAAAGTTAAGCCATGCAATAGGATTTTGTTTCCTCAGTTGGCGCTTACTTTTTCTTGGAATGTTCATCTTGGATGTAATTTGGCCGAGTGTTGATTGTGCCCGAGTTGGTTTCGTCTAGTTACTCCTAGTGTTATATATCTGTTTTGTCATCATATGCGCGATAACACTCATAGATTCATACATACATCATGCATAGCTAAAATTGGCAAATCATTTCTCCTTCACATTCGTCAATATTTTGTTGACATATTGTCCTGTTTTGCAAAATTGTGTTGTCCTTCCTCCAATAGAGTGTCAGTCATAAGCAGAAAGTGTATGTTCTTTCAAGTTCCCCATTGAATTATCCCTCGTGGAAAATTTCTTGCTTTAGCTTTGCTGCACAACTCTTTGTCTGGATGATTTGGATTTCCCTCTTGAGTTTATTTCTCAAAGGATGTATTTTGGACGACGGTCTCATTCCAATTTATTTCTGGTTTGAACCTTTGATCCTCAACAATTTTATTACTCATGATATCTGTAGACTTCGAGCCTTGGTTTGAGAATATGCATTTAATTTGCACGAGAAGGCTTTACCTCCTCAGCAGAAATATATTGGCATCTCCCTAGGAAGTCATATTTCTTTTCCCAGGAAGTCATATTTCATTCCCCAGAAAGTCATCTTTTTACAATCCTCCATAAAAATCAAGTACCAGGTCTCTTTATTTGAGTAACATATACTTCCCCGTAAAAGTCGGCATTACCCTTTTTTCTATCTTCCCTATGAGAAAATAGTTTGCAGTTTGTTGCCAAAATTACTCCAGTCGATGGCAAGTCTTTCGATATTGCAGAAACAATTCATTACGAAGTCTCTATAAGTGGTAGTCTCTTTATTTGAGATAACTTATATACTATCCTTTCCAGGAAGAATGCCTTGGTTAAAGAAGAAGTTGAGACCCGTTCTAGGGGATGTGCCAGATTGTTTGGGGAATCTTGTTATCTTTTTGCTACCTTCAATGAATATTGGTAGTTCATCGTCAGTGAACAGCGATGTTATGATATATTTTCTCTTTACCTTCAGTGAAAGTTGGTAGTTCACCTTCAGTGAATGTCGGTGATTGTTATATTTTTTCTACCTTCAGTGAATGTTGGTAGTTCATCGTCACTGAACGACAATGCTATGATATATTCTCTTTCTACCTTCATTGAAAGTTGGTGATTGCTATCTTTTTGCTACCATCAGTGAACATTGGTAGTTCATTGTTAGTGAATGGGGATGCTATGATATATTCTCTTTCTACCTTCAGTGAAAGTTGGTAGATCACCTTCAGTGAAAGTTGGTGATTGTTATCTTTTTGCTACCTTCAGTGAACGTTGGTAGTTCATCGTCAATGAACGGCGATGCTATGATATATTCTCTTTCTACCTTTAGTGAAAGTTAGTGATTGTTATCTTTTTTCTACCTTCAGTGAACGTTGGTAGTTCATCATCAGTGAACAGAAATGCTATGATATATTTTCTCTCTACCTTCAGTAAAAGTTGGTAGGTCACCTCCAGTGAATGTTGGTGATTGTTATCTTTTTGCTACCTTCAGTGAACGTTGGTAGTTCATCGTCAGTGAACGGCGATGTTATGATATATTCTCTTTTTACCTTCAGAGAAAGTTGGTGATTGTTATCTTTTTTCTACCTTCAGTGAACGTTGGTAGTTCATCGTCAGTGAACGGCGATGTTATGATATATTCTCTTTCTACCTTCAGTGAAAGTTGGTGATTGTTATCTTTTTTCTACCTTCAGTGAACGTTGGTAGTTCATCGTCAGTGAGCGGCGGTGTTATGATATATTCTCTTTCTACCTTTAGTGAATGCTAGTGTTTGTTATCTTTTCGCTACCCTCAGTGAACGTTGTTAGTTCACTGTCACTGAACGACAGTGTTATGATATTTTTTGTTCTCTCTACCTTCAGTGAAAGCTAGTAGTTCATCACCAGTGAACATCGATGATTTCTTCTCTCTACCTTCAGTAAACATTGGTAGCTCACTGTCAATGAATGTCGGTGTTGTTATTTCTTTCCTCTTTCTACCTTCAATGAACGTTGGTAGTTTTTCCTTCAGTAGGGGTTGGTGTATCCTTTGACCATTTTACCATCCTCTCTGAGTCAGGACTTTTGATCCACCAGTGATTTGTTTTCCTGGTCGGGTTTCTCTTTTGTTTCTGTATTTTCTTTGTTACATCCTCGGTGGTGTTTTGCATCTCTTTGATTTTTTTTGTATGTATTCATTCCCATAAGCACTGCATGGCATCTTATGGCAAAAAATAGGGTTTGTTTTTATATTTAAGTATCTTCGATCGCGTCGACACAAAGATTTTTAACCTTTGTATCTTCGGATAGAAGAAACTTAAATAAGGGAAGCTGTTGTACCCCAATTTTTCCCCTAAGATCCCCTCATCATACCATGTTGATTCCATCACAATAAGATCACATTAGGGTTCTTGATTCCCCTCCCTATATTTAGTTTTTCTCTTTGAGGAATCACCAAGCACATTGACTTGTGTCCTTTTGTGATCGTGAATATTTTTGTCTTGATTTCTTCTTTTAATTAATAAAAGGCAATGTTGGTTTGTCTTGCTTGTTACTTATGTAGATAAAGGCAATTACATTCAGCAAGTTGCTCCATGGGTTCATGAGTTTATTTCCATGCCTTAGTCAATAAATTTGAGAAGTTCAAACCTCATAATTGGATTTGTTTTGAAGGAAATGGCATGGCAAGGTTATTTTGGTTCATCACATTTCAAGATTATCAAATTTGGTTCAAAAGTACAAGGGATTGATTGGAGAAGTTGTCAGGCTTGGACAAGGCTTTATTCCCATTGGTCACAAATGAATATTTCTCTCAATTCTCAAGATATGGAAGTGGTTTTGGTGACTACGAGTTCTAATTCTTATCCTCAACAAATTATATTTACAAAGAATTTGTGTTGATACAAGAAGTTTGTTCAAAATTGTCAAAGTTCCTCAAGGCATTTTTCTTGATCTAGGAGCTAGGGTTTTGAACTTCAAAGAAACATATCTTGCTCATATTTTGGGTTTTTTGCGTGATTCCAAAAACATAATTCTCTTCAGAAGTCCATAATCCAAGCTACAGAAGTCCAGTTTCATAGCTTCTTTCTTGAACTTCAAAAAGGTATAATTCTCCATCATTTGGATCCAAATAAAACACTAACCTGTTTTACTCCTTCTCCTAATTCTAGTGCTTCTTACAATTTTTAAATCCATTAAGAATTGAGAGAGAAATCTCAAATTGAAGGTGCTCTCTATTTTATGGGTTTTTGATTCATATCTCTTTGTATACTTTATATAAATTTGGCGCGATGGTGGTGTTAGGATCGTCTTGAAGAGACGAATCCAATGATACTTGTCTGGGATCCTAATTTTACCGTTTGAAGGATCTCACAAAATCTCCATTGTAGGGTGGCTAGAGGTTGAAGACGATGACATGTCTCGTCTCAGCCAATGATAGCGTGCCAAGCGTTTTAATTTCATTGGTTGCCTTTTTTCTGACTCCATGTGCATCCCACTAAGGTCCATATCAAGCATGACGCGTCTGATCCATTGGATTAGCTTATTAACGCGTTTTGACTATGATCTGATGGCCCATATCATTTTGATTTTATTTTATTTTCTGATTTTATATTTTAATTGATTTAATTTTCAAAAATTCATAACTCTTTTATTTATTATCCAAAAATTATGAAAAAATTCACAAAAATACTTTGAATTATTTCTGATCTCATGAATAATTTTTCATATTTTTATGTTGAGAATTGATATTTTTTATATTTTATGTATTATTTTCTTTGTTTTAATTACCTTAAAAATACTTTCTGACATTTTTTTATTCTAAAAAAAATCATAAAAATCATTTTGCATATTTCTGACTTTCTGAAAAATTTATGGAATTATATATTGAGTTTTACTATTTTTTATCTATTATCTATTTTCTTTGAACAATTTTAATTAGTTTTAAAATAGTTTCAGACTTTTAAAAATTGCCAAAAATTTAATAAAAATATTTGAGTCCTTTTCTGGAATTTTTTTTATTAATAACCATGTATTAAAAAAATATTTCGCAAATAACCGGGTTTCGGAAAAAATTACGCAAATAACCATGTTTCAGATGGCTCCACAAAGGAGGAGCCATCTCATTTGGCGCATGCACCTAGGGTTTTTCCCTAGGCGCCATCTCACTTGGCGCCTCCCTTGGCATTTAGCCAAGTGAGATGGCGCATGCTCCTTAAAAAGAAGAGGAGGCGCCATCTCACTTGGCGCCTAGGGCAAAACTATGGTTTTTTGTTGTTTTATAAATAATTCGTCCGTTTCTTTGAAATTTCTCACACTTTCTCGCACTGTATTTTTATTTTGTACTCCCTTATTTACGTAATGACGTCGCCTATGATTTTTAGCAGAGATGGTTACGTTATATTCTCCGCCACGAAACCTGGGATGAAAATGAAATTCTGGCACATTCACTCCATGGAGCGTCTGAAGCGGGAGTTGATGCGGTGGCTAGATGGAGACATCGCCGAGGGGGAAAAATTCGAAGGATCCAACGAAAACGAACAACAACCTCGCATGCGACAGGAAGACCTAATGTGTGGTTGGAGGAAGTCAAAACAGACAGTGATGTAATGCTGATGATGCATGGGTCAGATGAAATTGTGTTAACAGTTGTAATTTCCTAGATTGAATATCGTTAATCATTGTTGTACGCGAAAACCCTAATGTAATTTCCTATATTGAATTTCTTAAATTGTGTGAACAGTTTTATTAACGGAAAACCCATAATGTTTACAACACAAATATTGAAAAGATTTAATGTATTACAAAATTTATGTGGTCGAGCCAGACGCCCGATTCGGACAGTTTTTGCGATTGTGTCCGACCTGACGGCATAAACCACACTTTCTTTCCAACCTGTCAAGATCGTCCATTTCTGTTGTTATGCGCCTGCTTTTGGGACGACCCTTCTTGTTCCTTCGCATTTGGTCATTGTGCCAAACTATATCACCGTTGTATTCAGGCCAATAGTCCGGTTTTGCCACCAAAGGAAAGTTGTTGTTGTAAACAGTGAGCAACGTTTCAGATTTATAAACGTTTGAGAGCAGTTGAAGCGCGTCTTGATGGGTATGCGCACAAGCGGCAATGACATGATAGCAAGGCATACGAAAAGCTTGAAACCTGCCACAATCGCACCATTGAGAAGGTAAAATGACCCTGTATTCTTGTCTTGCCAGGCCTTCATTGTGGTCAATTGTCTCTTTCACAATGAAGTTGTGGCTATGGCAGTCAAACCGTGTAACCATGTGAGTGTTGGCTTTAGCACTTTCATCCTTAATGTATTTCATACAGCTTTCACTCCATAGTTGTCCTGATTGCAAGACCGCATACCACATTTCACCTCTTTTGGCAAATAACGCAGCCATCCTAAAATACGTGGATTTCACCAAGGCAGTGATGGGGAGGTTTCGTATGCCCTTGAATACCCCATTCATTGATTCAATAAGATTTGTTGTCATATGCCCCCATCTTTGGCCATTGTCGTATGACCTAGTCCACTTTTCGACCGGTATATTGTCGATCCACGTACCGGCTTCTGGGTTAGACAAACGGATCTCGTTGCGGTAATATTTGAATGTGGGCTGTGTCAGTGCGTATCCCGCATTCATCACCGCTTTCCTCAATGTTTTGTCCTTGACCTCCCTCGAGAAATTCTAGACGATATGCCTGACGCAATAGACATGCGTAGAAGGAGGGTCATGCCAACCATTTGCCGGATTATTATAGGCACTTTCAATGGAGGCATGTCTGTCCGAGATCAAACAGAGATCTGGTTGAGGAGCCACGTGTGTACGAAGATTTTTCAGGAAAAAGCTCCAAGCACCACCGGTCTCCCCCTCGACAAGGGCAAATGCAACGGGGAAAATGTTATTGTTGCCATCTTGTGCAACTGCCATCAAAAGCGTGCCTTTGTACTTCCCATACAACCAAGTCCCGTCTATTTGTAGAATTGGTTTGCATGAAGCAAACCCTGTGATGCATGGTTGAAATGCCCAAAAGACGCGACTGAATATTCCGTTGCCATGTAGTAGACTACCATCTTGGGCGTACGCTGGCAATGTTTCCAGAACATAAACACTACCTGGAGAATATGTCTTGAGTGCATTTAGGTAGCGTGGAAGTTCTCGGTATGACTCCTCCCAGTTCCCGTACACCCTTTCAATCGCCTTAGTCTTTGCTAACCACGCCTTACGGTAAGACGGAGTGTAGTTAAAAACCGTGGTGATGTGGGAGATGATTGTTTTCACCTTCAAAGAAGGGTCGTTGCTGACCAGGGGTAGGATTTCTTGACAGATTAGATCATGGTTGAGTTTTCGGTGGTCTTGTGATTGAGTGGAACTTACACAAGTATGGGTAGTCATGGAACCTATGACCCAGCAGTCACCCCTTAGTCTGTATGAAGCGGTCAGCTTGAACATACAGTCAGGGTGGACACACTTGATCTTGTACCTTTCCGGGTTTACACGATCCACCTTATAATCAACCGAGTTGAGCATGTGAATTTTTTTGATGGCCCTTATGCATTCCTCTCTATTACGAAACTTGTCCTTCTCTTTTAAATTTTCATCCGATTGCATATACGGTTGGAAAAACAAGTCCGTAGAAGGTTCATCTCCGCCCATGTTGAAGTTTGTCATGTGCGTAGGTGGTGTGTAGATTTTGTCGGTAGGAATACTTGGGATGCCATCATCGTCAGAATCGTCGTTCACCATTTCATCAAACTCTAACTCGTTATCTTCTTCTTCATCATCAACTGCATCCACCTCATCTTGCTCATTCTCCAAAGGATCAACCTCCTGTGTCACCGGAGGCTCTACCTCCTGTGTCACCGGAGGCTCTTGAAACAGAACGTACAACTCAATAGAGTCGTTTCCAGAATATACATGGCTGGAAATCATGTTCTGGAAATCCTCGTCATCTTGAATTGCAACCTTATAAAAAATAACTTGGTTGTTTCCAAAAAAGACTGGACTCTGATAAAATATCTGGGATACTGGGCCTCGTTCAAGTTTGGCCTCCAATCTTTTCTTAAAGTACGAGAAATTTGCTTTCCCGTTTAAGAGAAATCGGACAGTGTCGGTGTTTCTAAACAAAAACCCAACTGTGGGACACATGTATGTCTCACCGTTGAAATGTGATTTGACAACAAATTGTGGTGAAGAGGCCATTGTGTAGAATTGTTTTAGGTATGAAGGTGGGAATGTTTTGGGTTTATTGATTGTATGAAGGTATGAATGCTGGAATGTTTGAAGGTTAGATGACTGATTCGAAGGTTGGAAAATTTTACAGTTTATGTGAATGAATGTTATGTTCAACGTAAGGCAAAAAATTTCAATTAAGTAAGTGATGCAACCCCCCAAGGCTGCCAATAATATTACATGCATGGGCTTATGCAGCCACCTAGCCTGCCACCCATCAACTCCAATGGCCTTGCATGCAACAAAGAAAGGAATCCCAAAGGCTGTCACGTAGCCTGAGCCAATGCTGTAAAACGTGACACCTCTTATTCGCCAAATGGGGTGGCGACACCATTCATTTTTGTACTATTTCGCCAAGTGAGATGGCGCCTCCCTTACTGTCCAATCGTGATACATGCATGGGCTTATGCTGCCACCTAGCCTGGCCCTATTCTGCACACATAAATGTTTTGTGTAAGACTCCACCCATCAACTCTAATGGCCTTGCATGCAACAAAGAAAGGAATCCCAAAGGCTGTCACGTAGCCTGAGCCAATGCTGTAAAATGTGACACCTCTTATTCGCCAAATGGGGTGGCGACACCATTCATTTTTGTACTATTTCGCCAAGTGAGATGGCGCCTCCCTTACTGTCCAATCGTGATACATGCATGGGCTGCCACCTAGCCTGCAAGAGTGACACCTTACATGTTTTGTAAATGCATGCATGCATATGTGTAACACCCTAAGCATGCAAATGTGACACATCGCAGGCATGCAACCACTACATCAAACTTATTTGACTATAAATACATACCTTATGAAACATCTCTCACACCCACACAACTCTCTCACTCTCTGCTACGAAATATTTCTTAAGTCTATCATACTCTCTATTTCTTCCTAAGTCTTTCATTCTCTCAAGCGTTCTGAACAATGGCCCTTCTAACAATGGGAGATACTCACAGAGGCACAAGGGAAAACATTGCTGCATTTGTAAGTCTCTTCTTTGGTTATACATTTTTCATACTTCAAATAACGTGTTGTTCATCTTAATTAATCTTACTCTTGTTTAATTATGATCTCAGGATACACAAAGATTCAGAATCCGTTCGCACAAATACCTTGCTCCCGACCCATTGATCGTCCCTTATCTGGAATATGCAGGTTTCGGACACGTGATAAAGATCTCCAACTGCACCATTGACTCCAAATTCATTCTTGCAATGTTGGAGAGGTGGAGACCGGAGACCCATACATTTCACCTACCAATAGGTGAATGTACCATCACTCTCGAATATGTTTACATGCTACTGGGCCTCCCTATTGACGGTAAGGCGGTGAACGGGTCGGTTCAACAACCGAACTCACAGTGTGAAGAACTGTTGGGTAGGGACATGGTAGAAGGTGGTGGAGCAAGAGGGCAGGGAATACTACTCACTGACCTGAAACGGCATTATGCAAGTATGGAATTAAATGAAAATTCCTCAGAGAATGACCGAGTAGTAAAAGCCCGAACGTATATTATGATACTTTTTGGTACATTTTTATTTCCCGAAAGTACGGGAAATAGTGTAAATTTCATGTACTTACATTTACTAACAAATTTTGATAAAACTAGAAAATTTAGTTGGGGTTCTGCAGTATTAGCCCACCTGTACAGTTCCTTGTGCAAAAACGCAGTCAAGGAAAAATGTACATTTTATGGGTGCGCATTTTTACTACAAGTCTGGGGTTGGTGGAGGATGGAGTCCTTAAACCCCATCAACAACAACACTTTTGGTTTCCCTTATGCAACAAAGTAAGTCATTAAGTTATAGCATTTATAACTATTCTTCTCTTTCCAAAATATATGCTAAAAATAACATGTTTCTCATTTCCTTTAGGTACTGCGTGAGGGGTATGGATTACGGCAAGAATCCCAGATTCAATGTCGCACTCTACCGGAATCTGTTGGATCACTTAGGCCCAGATGACGTACGTCGTAGCTTTTAACTTTTGTTCATTTTGATTATTTATACATTACTTTTGCGCTTACCTGATTTAAATTTTATCGCAGTTCGTCTGGAGACCATATTTGGGTTTGGACCATTCTCCAAATCCAGAGGATGCAGCAACTTGGACTGCAAAGACTGCACTCATTCGGTTCAACATTGTGGAGATGCACCACAGCGACCGTGTGCAGATGCAGTTCGGAATGATCCAAGAGATACCAAGTGATCCAACAGATTTGTCCCCCTGGCATCTAAAAAGGGTCGACGCCCAGTGGAATCTTACCAACTGGAAAGACTTTGCTCCAGAATGGTGTAAAATGTGGCAAAGGCGTCACCGCTACATCTTGCAATCCCCGGTTTTCCTTACTCAAGGTAACATGCGACACACCGATCAATATATGTCGTGGTACAGGTCGGTTAGTAACCCAGATATGCACGTGTCTCATCCGAGGTACTTGGTTGACCCACGCACACAATGGGCACAACCCTCGATTCCCCACCAACAAACCCAAAATCCATCAACCTCAAACCAACCCCCAAGAAGAAACAGACCAACAAACACACAACCACATTCCCCACCACAACACAACTACAACCAAATGCCGTACTACCAACCACAATCACCGCCAAACTACCAATACCCGGAAATGCCTCAAACCCAACCACAATACCAACCCCAATACCAGCAAACCCACATACCCCATACACAATTTCAGTCTTCCACATATCCCAATATGGCGCCCTCAACATCCAGCCTTAGCCCTGATATGGGAATGTCAGAAGATTATGACCAACCCGACCAAACCTACCATCAACCACCATATCACCAAACAAACCAACATCCACAATACCAAACACCCCAAGATCCATTTCCTTTCTACCCCCCATACTCAGACGACCAATGCTACCGACCAACCATGGAACCCCATCCACCGCCAACACGACCAAACTTCGAGGGTATGGGTAACCGACTGTACCAGAGCGGATCTTCGAGATATGGAGATCTTACTGATTTTATGGATTCGGATCGCATTGACTTCGCTGGGCCATCGACCTTGCCGCACCAGGAAACGAGACGGAACCCAGCAAGAGAAAGGCGGGGACGGGGATGCGGAACTGGGGGTCATTACCGGGTTCCTGGGGATCACTGATGTATCTTTTTTTTTCCCAGTATTTTTTGTATCTATTTTTTTACTGTTCTTTAAATGTAAAACAGTTGAATGTAATTAATTTTTTTTAAATAAAAAATCCATTTTGTTTATCTCTGTCTAATACGCAACGCACAGGAAAGAAAAAAAAAATTTTTTTTTGACCTAATTTTGTACATAGGCGCCATCTCACTTGGCTTAGGGCTTGCCCTTTGCCCTTAGGCGCCAAGTGAGATGGCGCCTCCCTTAAAAAAAGAGGAGCATGCGCCAAATGAGATGGCTCCTCCTTTGTGGAGCCATCTCAAACATGGTTATTTGCGTAATTTTTTCCGAAACCCGGTTATTTGCGAAATATTTTTTTAATACATGGTTATTAATAAAAAAAATTCCCTTTTCTGATTTTTCTATCGGTTTACTTAATTTTTCTTGATTGATTTGAGTATAGGTGATATTTTTATTTCTTATTTCCATTTTAAAACATTTTTAAAACTCTTTTTTAATGTATATACTAAATGCAATATTATTTTTTGATTATTTTCTGGTTGACTTGGGTTGAATTTTGATCATGAACTTTATTAACATCATTGAATCAATAGTGTTGAGTCTAACTCCACAAAAATGGATGAATGATTTTAATAATAGTTTGATTAAAATTTAATTCAAATGTGGTTTGTATATCCTTCCCCATACCTCTCCATATCATCCCTTTCTTATTGCACTAAGTGTTATTGGAGCTTGATCTCTATATCATGTCTCAAAATAAATGGTGCATAGATTGCTATTGACCGACCTCAAAATAGGTGCGACTTCTATATAAGTCCACTTACGATTTCTTAACATAGCGCTAAATTTTGTCCCAATTCGAATAAATGATCATTTCTGGCCCAAACCTATGTTTGCAAGCCCAAGTATGTTAATTTGATCCCTTTGATCAAATAACCTTGAGATTCATTATGTGGAGGCTTTGGTTCTACCATTCCTCTAATAGATCTACAACACTTTTAGTCAACGCGGATCACTTAAACATCGTTGATCATTATATTGTACTTTTGAGGATTCCAAATGGATGATATACTTGACAAAAAGCAAATGCAACTTGTTGTGTAAAGGCTTTGGTTCTACCAATCCTCTAATAAGTTCCAAATGCAAGTTTCAAGATGATCATCCAACTAACCACTAATCACTAATAATTGATTTTACCTTTTGTTTTTACTTTATGCCCTTTATTTTTTATGCTTTATGCACCATTTACTTTTAAGCATTTACATTTCATGCTATCTTAATCTTTGCTCACTTGATCCCATATTTTTTCTCTTCTTCTAAGACACCTAATAATCAACATAAACCATAAAAAAATTTAATGATACTTAGACTATTTGGTTACTATCCTTGGCATTAAGGAGTATTAGACTTCTTGGACTTAGGATTAGAAACCTTGGCCTATGTTGGAGACCTTGTGATCTTAATTGATATTTTGTTTGGAGTTCTTGAGGTTTACCTTAAGACATTGGGTTGTTTGTTTGTTTTATATGCAGGTTATTATGATTACATTATTTGTTTGTGATCTGGAATTCACCCGTATACAACCGTTACTCTGCCTAATTTTTGTGGAGACTTGATACACTAGAAGTTTGGTTCTCTCAAGAGGTCTAGTATCTTTACTTTCTTGGTTTCAATCCAAAGAATGGGAATTCTATCTTGACTCATAATGTCAAGTATTGGCTTCTTGTTGGTTAGATGGTTCCTATCCCTAGCTTTTACCTTATGCTTTATGATAGTCTCTTCTTCTCCTCCCATCTTCTTTAATTTCAAAAATCTTCTACCTCCTTTTGAAAACACTTCTTGTCTTTTTAAACTTGGGCCACTTTCATAATAAACTTGGACTTAGGTTCATGGATTTTCAAACATTTTCATAAATAAACTTCAATCAAATTAATAATACTTTGACATTTTTGTGAGAAGACTAAAAGTAAATCAATCTCATTCAAACCATTTTGCCATTTTGGCTTTTACTTTAAAACTTTTCTAAAAAGATTGGACTCTTGTCAATCTTTGTAGTGAAACAAACAACTATACTTCTACAATGTGTAGTGATGTGAGATATTTTCCACTTGGGTGTTGAGTGAGGCATTGTTGATTTTAAATCCAAGCCATATCCTCCACTTTGAGATGAAAAAAATTCTCCTTTCTCATGATTGTGGGTAGTAAGTATGTTTTCCACACGGACAATGATGATGATGTATTATCTCATAAAATTAACCAACACACTTGTATTTTAAATTTTTTAAAGAGGAACTATGTGTACCCTGATCCCCTATTGCACGGAAGGTGGTACGTAGGCACTAAAGGTTCGCAGCCGCGACAGATGCAAAAATCATAAAAAATATATTTCTTTTCTCATCGTCACCATCTACTTTTATACAACATTTTATAGCCAAAGTATACATATTTTTTACAAAGAGGTTCCTGTGGAGTACCATAGATGTTTAGGGTGCTAATACCTTCCCTTTGCATAACCAACTCCATTACCTTGAATCTTTCCCCCTCTTTTGGGTTATTCGCACTTTTCCCATTCCTTTGGAAACAGTAAAGCGCAGTGGAGATTTTTATTTTGATATGTATAAGTCTAGTCAATCTAATGGATTAGTCTTAAAACATTTCTATCACTACAGGTACCAATCTCAATAATACTATGATCACCGGAATTCGCGCGCAATTCAAATTCCAGCATCATAACTCATCTCCTTACCGAACAAAGATGAATGGCACTGTAAAGGATGCTAATAATAACATCTAAAAGATCATACAGAAGATGATAGTGAAATACAAATATTGGCATGATATGTTACCATTTTCTCTTCATGGTTACCGTACCATAGAGGGCACATCAACATGGGAAACTCTTTTCTCTCTGATATACGAAATGGAAGTCGTCCTACCCGTGGAAGTCCAGATCCCTTCCTTGAGAATCATGAAGGACGCAGGTTTGAATAAAGACGAATGGGTTCAGACTCGACTTGACCAATTGAACTTGATTGATGAGAAGAAGCTCATGGCTGTCTGCCATGGTCAGATGTACAAAAAATGTATGATTAAAGCTTTTAACAAGAAGGTCAGACGTCAGGTATATCAGGTTGGTGACCTAGTAATCAAGCGCATCATATTTCCACAAGGTGATCCTAGGGGAAAATGGAATCCTACATATGAAGGACCATTTGTGATCAAGAACATATTTTCTGGTGGAGCCATGATCTTAACCACTATGGATGGTGACGACCTTCCTCACCCTGTAAACGCGGACATAGTTAAAAGGTACTACGCATGAACAAAGACCCGCTAGGTTGACTGGCCTAGGAAAAATTAAGGGCATCCCAGCGAACCAAAAGGGTTCGGGAAAAAATTAGGGATATGCATATGGAAAAAACATGTACACCTGGCAAGTCGAAAACCTGAAAAGGCGGCTTGGGAAAAAAGGGTATCTCGGTGGACTGAAAACTCGAAAGGGCGGTCTAGGAAAAAGTTAGGGATTTAAAGCGTATAACTATGTCTCGTTGGATCACCTTACATCCAATATTCGAGAACAACTATTAAGCTCAAATGGTAGTAATCAATCCAGTCAGCTTCGGACGAGCAACAAAAGAGATGAGACACTCAAGGACATAAAGGAAATAACAGAATGGGAACCCATTGGGATCAGTTCACATAATTGTTTTTCTTTGTATACTATTTTTGTATAATTTTCATTCTTACGACGACATTCTCTTACTAGGATGTTTGTCTTCTTGTACAAAAACGCCTATTATAGGCAAAACCTATTCTAATTAATACAAATTTACCTCTTTGAAAGTGAAAAACTATTTATTTTTATCTTTCTATTTTGTTGGCAAAAACGTCCAGTGATTATTTTTGAACATTTGCATTTGAATATGATTACCGTTTACAAATACACGCATAAAAAATAGAAAGACAGTTACTAATGGCTTCAAGAAACGGGGCAGTGTCTAACGACCATCCATAATATCCCCGCAGATACTTTCTCCAACAGGTACAGAGGCAGGGGCATCCTACTATAAAGTCACTACCATATCCTCAACATACATTCTAATGATGTCTGATGTTCTTATATCCCCGGAAAAGTAAGAATCTCCAATTACTACCCCGACATCTTAAAGAATTCCCTAACCTGGTTCATAAGCTTTTCAGGACCCCCAGCAGGATTTCAGAAAAATCCCCAAGCAGTTCACAGAGTTTCCCTTCCTCAATAGAGTTTATTTCTCTAACAACAGAAATCCATCTCCCAGCATTTCCACTTCAACAAAATTTGAATACATACACTCTTCATCCCCAACAATAATCAGGGATTTACTTTTCCTAGTTCAACAATACAGTAATAGAACGACTGACACGTTCATACATTGCATTCATACACCATTTTAAAAGCGTCATATCATATGCAACATGATTTCATATATCATAATATTATTTAATTTTAGAGCATCATTTTCACTTCATGCATCATGACATTGCATGCAGCTAATTCTTTACCTTTTCAGGAAAGATCGACAGATGAATATCGTCAACAATTTTCAAAAGTTCCAGATTAATACCTGAAAAAAGACAGGATAGCTATCTGTGAATGACTGATTGTAGATTAATACCTGAAACCAGAAAGGGAAACTATCTACATGAGCAGGTTAAAGATTAATACCCAAAACCATATGGGAAAACCATCTTTCTCTAAGATCAGAGATTAATACCTGAAACCAAATAGGACAACTATGTCAATGACCAACAAAAGAAAGTTCCAGATTAATACCTGAAATAAGACAGGACAACTATCTGTGGACGACTGATTATAGATTAATACTCGAAACAAGACGAGAAAACTATCTTCCTCTCTCTTAGGTCAGAGATCAATACCTAAAACCATACAAGACAAATATCTCAACGACCGACAAAAACAAGTTCCATATTAATACCTGAAAGAAGACAGGACAATATCTGTGAATAACTAATTATAGATCAATTCCCGAAACAAGACGGGGTGACTATCTACACGACCAGATGAAGAAATCTTACACGGGTTTTCTTCTCTCCAAATGCAGCTTTACATGAGCTCATCCTGAAGCAATCTTACACGGGTTCATATATTTCTAGATGGAGTCTAACACGCACTCATCCTGAATCAACTCTACACAGATTCCCTCTCATCACTCTCCTGATGCAGTCTAACACGGACTCATCCTGAAACATCCATACACAGGCTCCTTCTAATACATTTCTAGGAAACAGTTAATTTCATTCTCCCCAGCAAGTTGCTATTAAGCCAGGATTTCAACTAGAAAACAATAAACTTTCATCTTTCCATTCTAGAGATAATTCCTCAGTAGAGCCATGGATAACTAAAGCTCCTAAACTCTATTCCCCATAGAGTTTTTCTCAAGCTAAAGAACAACAGAAATCAACATTCCCAAGTGGAGTCCTCCTCAGACAACGGGAACAGGAATTCCCACAAAGAGGCCTCTTATCGAAGTCATTGTCTACTTTGGATGGCATCTCTAAGACGATCTCCGACAACTCTTCATCACCTCTCCAAAATGGCATCTTTAAGCCCATTCCTCACACAATCAATTAATACATCATGAAGTGAAAAATTTTCGGCACTCTAGTGTTCAATTATCTTCCACCTTCAAGTCACGAATGGCGGACTCGCCAATCTAACTCTTCAGGTTTAAGAAGATTGAACAGGGGCAGCTGTTGTACCCCAAAATTTTCCATCTCATTTCTCAAGATTTTTCACACAAAATTTCTACTGGGTCAAGACTTCACAAGTATAATTAGATCATATTGGATTTTCAAGCATCAAGTCAAAGAGGAAACTATTGAAAGAGAAAAGAAGATAAATTTGATTTTTTTGACAAAATTGAAAAAAAGCAAGCTTGCTTCGATTCATACTAGCTTCGGCTGAGCATTGCTTAGATTCATGCTAGCTTCGACAACTCCTTCCTTCATGCTTGCTTCGACTGGGCAATGTCTCCCTTTGAAATAGCTTGCTTCGATCTAGAGATTTCGATTGGACATTTGGCCTCCTGCATGCATGTTTCGTTTGGATAATGGATATCTTGATTCCAAACTTTGATCAGACAAAAGACTACCTTCACAACAAAGCTTCGATTGGAGTATTAGTTTCCTTCAAAGGAACATACTTTGAATCCAACTCTGGTCCTCTTCGAGCAAGCTTTGGTCCACAAGCTTCATTCAAGTAGTGGCCTCCTACATGCATCCTTTGATTCACATGCAGTAGCCTCCTACATGCATCCTTCGATTCATAAGCATTATCCTCCTGCATGCTTGTTTCGATTCACAAGCAGTACATTCTTCATGCTTGCTTTTGATCCACAAGACAAGTGCCTCCTTCGTGCTTGCTTTCGAACCACAAGGAAATGGCTGCCTTTGTGCTTGCCTTCAATGCACAAGGCAATGGATTCCCTTCATGCTAGCACCCATAAAGCTAGTGGCCTCCTGCATGCAAGATTCGATTGAACAATGACCCCTTACATGCTTGCTTTGATTCACAAAACAATGGCCTCTTATAGTGTTTGTTTCGATTCAGGAAGCAAGGGACTCTTTCCTGCTTGCTTCAATTTCCAAGGCAGGAATTTCGCTCATGCTAGCACCCACAGGACATTGGCTATTTTGATACTAGCTTCGATTGGACAATATCTCCCTTTGAAATAGCTTGTTTCGATTCCACCCTTGAAAACCTTTAACACACATAGTTTCTACACTATGGCACACAATGGGTGTCCCATTCGAAGGACATGCCTTGGTGGACATACTTGGGTGTCCCATTCGACAGACATGCATTTGAAGGACATACATGGGTGTCCCATTCAATGGACATGCATTGGTGGACATACCTGGGTGTCCCATTCGAAGGACATGCATTTGAAGGACATACCTGAGTATCCCATTCAAAGGACATGTATTGGTGGATTTGAAGAACATACCTAGGTCTCCCATTCGAAAGACAAAAAACTGGCACATTCGAAGAATAGGCATATGGTCCATTCGAAAAACATGCATTTGACCCCTTTGAAAGATACACATATGGTCTATTCGAAGGACACACTTTGGTTGGACATAAATATTGTTGTCTGAAGAAGAGTCTGGTCGAAGGTTGGATCTATATGGTCAAAATAAAATGGTGAAGTATTCAAGAAGCTTACTGACCAAGGTCCTATATGCTTCCAAGCTCAAGCCTGCTATACTGGCCACAACACTCCAAATATGCCGTAAAGCAGTCCTGCTATGCTGCTCCCATATTTGCACCAAATAGGCATACAAAAACTGCACCCCGAAGGCCATCAAGACAACATACCCAATTTGTTCAAATCTCATTCCCCCCCCCCCCCCTCAAATCTCAGCTAAATTCCCCTATAAATAAGATGTTTCACAACACATCTAAGGGTGGCTTTTTGGTAGCTGGAGAAACTTTTGTTGTGTGAAAAACCATTAAACACTCTCAATCACTCAAACTCACAAAAATCTCAAACCCCTTTTATACATTATTCAACCTAGAAAAAAAACAACACTTTGTTCTTTCTTTCGAATCCAGAAGAAACACAACACTTGTTTCCTTTTTCTTTCAAATCCAGAAGAAACACAACACTTGTTTCCTTTTTCTTTCGAATCCAGTCAAAGAAACACAACACTTGTTTTTTCTCCCTTCGAATCCAAGAGCATCCAGGACAATCACTCAAAGTCCAAAAGCACCAACTTCAGATTCAAGGTAAGTCATTCTGACTTTAACCTTTTTCATTTCAAGCATGTAAATAGCATTTGTTTATTTTTCATTTCTATCCTTTCGATTGTTTTCTTTTCCTGTCCAAGCCTTAGGCTTCGCCCCTTACTGCTTCACAGTGGAAAACAGAAAAAGAAAGTGGTGTGAATCGAAGGTTACAGACTTCGGTACACACTAGTTGCACGCCCCAATCGAAAGAAGGCAAAAGTATGGGAGTCGAAAGGCACATCCTTCGATCCAGGATGCCTCTTCTTTCTCTCTTTTACACTATTTTTCTTTTTATGTTTCTACATATTTACATTTTATTGTTATTCAATATGGTTATAATAATTAGGACTTTTATTGCTTTTCAACCCCCATTTGTAAACTTGTAAACCCTATTCCCCAAAAACATGTAATAGCATAGGACAATTATCTTTGGTATTTTTATTCCTTTCATAAATGTTAGTAACTAGGGTGTGTAGGGAAAGATTAAAACCAATACTTAGACCACCATAAATTCAAGACAAAAATGCATACAATCAAACACACTACACACACATGCACCTCTAGGGTAATCTCACTTGTTTCCTCAAAAAATAGTCATGTCCCTCGAATATGGGTGTTTTAGAAAAGACCCTCGATGAAAGATCTTAGTCCCTCGATGTCCCTCGATGTTACCTTCGGTAAACGATCTAGTCCCTAAATGAAAATTGCTAAAATGTTTCATAGGTTGCCTTCTATGACTATACGATGACTCATGCCCGTCCCTTTACATCCAACGATGGGGCTTCTTACCAATCAATGGTAAGATAGCAACATATAAAGTAGGAGGAAAAGAACATTAGAACTTTTGAGTAGGTAGTACACTCGTAGTTGCTTGCTCTTGAACTAAAACCATTTTCCACACATACACTCACAAAACACCTTCAAAAATAAACATATCTTTGAACTATTTTCAAAACCAACACTTTGTACGCATTCTTATAGAGACAAGAATCATTACAAAGTTTTCCACAACAAAGGCATTTTTGCATAATATTTTCAAACTTACACCACAAAGCACAATTTCAAATAAAGCAAGTGATTTAGCAAGAAATTAAGAGCCCGTAGATAACTACAGATGAAAAGGGTGCTAATACCTTCCCTTTTCATAACCTACCCCCTGAACTCAAGAAAACATCTCTAAAGGTCTTTCCTGTTCTTTTCACCCTTTCCTATTTGGATAAAAGAAAAGTCGGTGGCGACTCTTGCTATCTGCAAAAATTGCGATTAAACGCAAAACAACCAAGTCAGTTCTCCCACCGTATTACACTTGTGTCCGACATGAACAGGATCATTACTAGGACGGATTTCTATATAAAAGATGAGAAGAGCAACCTGAAAAAGGACCACAGACGCCCCTTAGAGAAATAAGACCAAAGGAGAAGGATCAAGAAGGAAACAGGAGTCCTGCCGGGAGAACTCAAGAGACAGGCCCTAGGAACGCATGACTCAGAGATCTAACTGATGTCCATTTGATTCAGGTGATCTAGAGACACCTTTTAACATAATAAGAGGTGAAATCCTGCATGAGGTAGCACACCTCAACCTGATCCCGGAAGCACCCCGTATATGGAATGTCAATGTCGTGTTGGGAAATGACATCGAGGCTTGGTGTAACTACCACCAAAAATTGCTTGATGAAAACAACATTGGATAAGACTCTTTCATCTGACCCTCACATTCCCAAGTTTAACTTTCACCAGTTGTTCCACCCCACAACACCTTCACTAAGGCAATCTCTTTGCCTCGCAATTGTTTCACTTCCCGGCCTTCTATTCGCACTGGTGATGCCTGAACAATCAGGTTATCTCTCACCTGTACATCATCCACATCAATCACATGCAAAGGATCTAGAATGTATTTCCTCAATTGAGAAACATGAAACACATCATGAAGATTCACAATTTACAGTGATAAAGTAATCCGATACGCCATCTCACTGACCTTCTCTAAAATATGGTATGGGCCAATAAAACATGATGTAAGCTTCCTCGACTTCAAAGCTCTACCAACATCGATTACCTGAGTAACCCTAAAAAATACATGATCATCTTTTTGAAACTAGAGATACCTCCTCCTTTTATCATGGTAACTCTTTTGACGGCTCTGAGAAGCTTTCATCTTCTCTTGGATTATGTTTATCTTTTTAGTTGTCTCTCGCACAACCTCAAGTCCGAGTACAACACTCTCGCCCGATTCATACCAACACAATGAAGTCCTACACCTCCTACCATACAATGCTTTGTATGGTGCCATTTAAATACTAGAATGAAAATTATTATTGTATGTAAACACAATTAATGGCAAGTGGTTATCTCAAGCACCTCTTTGTTCCAACACAAAGCCCTCAGCAAATCCTCTAATGATTGAATGGTTCTTTATGTCTGACAATCTGTCTGAGGATGATATGTGGAACTCAACCTTAACTTAGTACCAAAATCATTTTGCAAACCTTTCCAAAACTTCGATGTAAACCTTAGATCCCTATCCGGCAAGATACTCGGAGGTATTCCATGTAATCTAACTGTTTCCTTAATATACATCTCAGCTAACTTCTCCATCGGATGCTTAATCTTCATCGGCAAGAAATGAGCCTACTTATTCAACCTGTCAACAATCACCCAAATTTAATCATTTCCTTTAGTAGTCTTTGGAAAACCCGACACAAAGTCCATGGAAACACTATCCCACTTGCACTCGGGAATATTCAATGGTTGCATAAGACCCATCGGCTTCTGATGCTAAATATTTTAATTTTGATAAGTCAAATAGACATAAACAAACTTAGCAATTTCCTTCTTCATACCAGGCCACCAAAAAAACATTTTTTAAGTCCTGATACATCTTTGTAGCACCGGGATGAATACTTAGCACACTTCTATGTCCTTCCTCAAGAATACTCTTCTTAAGTTCGAGAACATCTGGAACGCACACTCTATTACCAAATCTCATCACGCCATTCTCATCAATTCTGAACTCAGCTCTATTTCCTTTGTTAATCAAAGTCAATTGGTCCACTAACCTCAAATCAGACTTCTATCCTTCACGGATTTCTTCTATTATGCCACTGTTCATCTTCAACATTCCTAACTTCATGCTATTAGGAGTCTCTTCACACACTAAGCTCATATCTCTTAATTGTTCGATCATTTCTAACTCTCGAACCATAAGCATCGACATATGCAACGACTTCCTACTCAATGCATCTGCAATCACATTTGCTTTACCATAATGGTAATTTAAATAAAAGTCGTAGTCCTTCAATAATTCAAGCCACCTTCTTTGTCTCATATTCAATTCCTTCTTGTCAAACAAATACGTCAAAATTTTGTGATCACTAAACACTTCGAATTTAGAACCAAAAAGATAATGTCTCAAAATCTTCAACACAAACACCATTGCTGCTAATTCTAAGTCATGCATAGGATAATTCCTTTCATGAACTCTGAGTTGTCTAGAAGCATAGGCAATAACTTGTCCATTTTGCATTAGCACACAACTAAGACCCATCTTAGATACATCACAATACACCACGAAAGATTCACTCGAATTAGGAAAAATCAATATCAGAGCGATCGTCAATCTCTTCTTTAATTCTAGGAAGCTTTCTTCGCACGCTACATCCCATACATATGTTTGACCCTTTAAAGTCAACTGAATTAACGGTAATGCCAACTTAGAAAATCCATCTATGAACCTTTGATAGTAACCTGCCAAACCAAGAAAACTGTGAACCTCAGTTGCAGACTTTGGAGCCTCCCACAGTAATACTACATCAACTTTAGAAGGATCCACAACAATCCCAACACTAGAAATTACATGACCAAGAAAACTAACTTACTTTAGCCAAAATTCACACTTCGACAACTTTGCATATAATTTCTTTTCTTTTAACACTTGCAACACCATTCGTAAATGCTCAACATGTTCTTCTTCTAACTTAGAATAGATCAGAATATCGTTGATGAAGACCACTATAAATTTATCCATGTAGGAATGAAATGTTCTATTTATATACTCCATGAAAACACCTGGCGCATTGGATACATTGAACGGCATCACAATGTACTCATAATAACCATACCTCATTTGAAAATATATCTTCGAAATATCATATGGTTTAACTCAAATTTGATGATAACCCGATCTCAAATCAATATTGCTGAACACACAAGCACCTAACAGCTGATCCATTAAATCATCAATTCTTGGTGTGGATACCTATTCTTAATCGTCACTTTGTTCAACTGTTGATAATCTACACACAGCCTCATACTTCCATCTTTCTTCTTGACTAACAACACCGGAGCACCCCACAGTGAACCACTCGGTCGAACAAACTTCTTCTCGAGCATCTCTTCCAGGTGTTTCTTCAACTCACTCAACTCTGAAGGTGACATCCTGTAAGGAGCCATCGACACCAGACTTGTACCAGGCACCAAATCTATAGAAAGTTCCTCTTACCGCTCTGGAGGTAAATCACTGATGTCATTTGGAAACACCTCTGGAAATTCAAAGACAACTGGTAATTTCAAATTCGTATCCTTATCATCAAGTTGAACCGATGCAAACATCGCAAACATCATTGCTTCATCTTCTAATAACTCATTCACTTGCTTAGCGGACAACAACATCAACTCTCCATTATCATCAAACTTAGGAAACCTCAAAGTCTGATTATAGAAATTGATATGAATATAGTTAAACTCCAATCAATTCATTCCAAGAATAACATAAATTTGGTGTAAGGGTAGACACACCAAATCCATCATAAAACTCTTACCATAAATGGTCAGATGGTACTTCAAACAAACAAGAGCAGTAGTAATAGAACCACTAGAAAGAGTGTTTATTACCATACTACCATTCATATCAGACAACTTCAAACCCAACGCATTAGAGTATTCACGCAAAATAAAAGAATGGGTAGCACCAGTATCAATAATAGCAACCAATTCAATATTGTAAATAAAACAAGTACCTCGAATCAGGTTGTCCTTCTTGGAATCCTATGAACCACTCAAAGCAAACACTCTACCATTGGTCTAGGCAGAAGCTCCCTTCTTCGGCTTCTGACATTGGGTACTGGTATGACCCTGTTCTCCGCAAGCCATTCTCAAACTTAACGCACTTAGAAAATTCAACAACCTCCTAAGTGTAATGAGGATACTAGTTTGTCAATTCCACGAACTTGGCAGCTTATTCAGTCACCGATAAGTCTCCTTGTTTCAACTCCAGGTATTCAATCTCCTTCTTCCTGTGTACATCTTTTGGGTAATACTTCCTCAGGAACTCCCTGTGAAACACAACCCACATAATAGCCTCACCTATGCCTTTTAACCTCTGGCGAGTAGCAACCCACCAGTCATCAGCCTCTCTTTCCAGCATATGCGTACCAAAACGAACTTTTTGTGCATCAGAATAGTCCATAACTCGGAAGATCCTTTCAATGTCTTTGAGCAGCTCATGTGCTCCTTCAGGGTCATGCTTCCCTTTGAAAGTAGGTAGATAGTTCCTCTGGAAAGTTTTCAAATTACGAGTTCCATCGTTCCACCCAGTATTAGGCGGATTCTTCATTGACTGAGCCAAAGCCTAAAACGCATTAGCAATTGCACAATTGCCTCTTCCATCCATTACTCTGTTTTGCATCACAATATCAAATAATAGTTAGATAGAAAAACATCGACAATATTCCACTGTCACACTACTCTAACGACTCAACAACCTAGCCAGATGGACCGACCTTCTCTAATACCACTAATATAACACCTTTCTACACCCAAGGAATTTTCGTAATTATTTGAATAAATAAATCCGAGTAATATCACCAACAAGGGTGTCACCTCTTCACAAACCATCTTAATGATACATCATGCTCCGTAACACGGGTTGCAAAACTATAAACCAAATTAAATGGATTTAGAATCTCTAAATCATTGCAGCGAAAATCATACTTCTCAAAACATCTTTAATCCAAGTACTTCATATAAATCATCAAATTAGACATCATGATCCAATTCGGATATCAATACCGAAATAAGGTAATTTTGAAAACATCACAGTAAATAGAGACATATAGTTCTCAACAAACGATCCCAACCTCGTTGTTACATATTAGAGCAAGACTCCCTTATTCTAATGAAAAATATAATATGCATCCTAAATCTATCCTCTAAGCTCCTACGGACTACTCTTAATCACCTACGCGTTACCTACGTGGAGGCAACATTCAAACAAAAAGGGTGAGTAAATCATAATTATTATATAATGTGTAAGGAATAGACATAGCGAAATGTACACATAAGTAAGGTATCATGCTTCATCACACTTCACATTATACTCACACCTTCATCGACTCACCAAGATATGACCATATACATCACCATATACAAGTATCACCATTCATCAATAAAACACATCAATATGCAATGTCACATAAAATATAATGCATCACCATAGACTGATGCATGTGGTACCAAAATATCACTGATGACTCAATCATCTTCAATCTCCAAAGATCCCCACCAATAGGATCGATTCCCACTTGGAACCAGAGCATTTCACTGTTATACCCAATCCATACTATGGGATTATTGCCTTCACTGGACAATTGTCCTACCATAATCACCGGATCGTACTCCTAATCACCATCATTGGACCGAAGTCCTAATCACCATCAGTAAATTGAAGTCCTACTATGCCATGAATGCAATTATACACAACATCATAAATAACACGACCATGGCTAGTCAACATGTATCACCATTCATGAATCATCACAAATATCCTTATATCATGAAAGGAAACAAAACAACATCATAACATCATCATATAAATTAACACAACATCATATACATCATTAAAACAAACTACACAATCAATATGACATCATGTAATATCATAGTACCATCAAACTATTATCATAGTACCATCACATCATCATTTAAATCAACACAACATCATAACATCATTAAAAAAAACTACACAATCAATATGACATCATGTAATATCATAGTACCATCAAAGTATTATCATAGTACCATCACATCATCATCATACTTCATTATCACAAAACACCATTACGATTCAGCGCAGGTAAATAATTCTATCCTAACTTAGGTATTACAATTATCCTTCTTATCCTCCATTTTATTCCTCATAATTATAGTTCATCGCGTTAGCTATCCAAAACTTTAAATAACACTTCATTTTGAGCTCCAGAACTTAAGTTATGATCATTTTAAGATTTTCAAAATATCCCTTCGCTTCTTCCATCCATCGCCCAATGACCACCTTTGTCGCCTGGCGATCTTCTGTTGCATCCCGATTCTCCGGGCGATGCTAGGAGAGACACACTCCAGGAACTAGTATCAATTCTGCCTCCCTTCGCCTTTATCTTCGCCCGGCGAAACAACCGTTGCCTGGCGTCCCATCCCCATCGCCCGACGATCTTCTAAAACTAGGATTTTCCTGTTGCTATTCCTGCACTACACCACTCTAATTTCTATCGATTTCACCAATTTACATGTATTAAAACATCATCTAATCACAAGTAATCATCATCTATTGTCAACCTATTTTACTACATCAATTATACCTCAATTACAAGTCATTGTTCATCATTATTTTACGAATTCTTCACTAAAACTCACCAATTCATCACCTACCAATACTTAGGGCAATCCCACCAAATCTAAACCTTAAAATCAAACATAATAAAAATGATAAGCCCCATTACCTTATGATTATAGCAGCAAATTTGCAACTCCTCTTTAGTTCTTCTACGGATTTCCCTTGTCTCTTTGTGCCCTAGCTTTGCCTCCTTTCTTTTCTCTCAATCTCACATTCGTATGAATAGAGTAATATTCCTATTCCTCGTGTAACTCAATTAGACCCCTAATATCCAATCTACCCTATCTTTTCCTCACTTACTCCTTCTCAATTGACCATCTTTCCCTTACTTCCTCTACACTAAAATAACTTTTATTCTTCTAATTATAATTCCACTTATTATTTTAATTATTATAAATTATCCTAAATTACTCCAAAATCTCTCAATACACCTAAGCATCACATAAATCATCACAACATCACATGAATCATTTTAAAACATCACATAAGTCTTCATATTCATCATAATATCATGAATATATGTCATCACAATAACTCATCTAAAGCACCAAAACATCATAAACTCCAATAATTCACCATGACTCATATAATCATGCTAAATTAATTAATTAAACAATTAATCTAAAATTCAGGGTGTTACACAATGAATCCTTAGCCAAGAAGCCTGTGTCCGACATGAATGAGATCTTCACTAGGGCGGATTGATATATAAAAGGAGAGGAGAGCAACCTGGAAAAAAGGACCACAGATACCCGTTACAGAAACAAGACCAAAGGAGGAGGACCAGGAAGGAAACATGAGTCCTCCCCGGCGAACTTAAAAGATAGGACCTGGGAACTCACGACTCAGAGATCTAATCGGCGTCCATTTGATTCAAGTGATTTAGATACACCTTTAAACACAAGAAGAGGTGAAATCATGCATTTGGTAGCACACCTCAACTTGATCCCAGAAGCACCCCGTAGATGGAAGGTCAATGTCATGCTTAGAAATGACACCGAGGCTTGGTTAAACTACCACTGGCTCCGAGGACATCACACTAATGATTGCGTCCAATTGAAGAAGGAAATCAAGAAATTGATACATAGAGGGAACTTGCTGACTTATGTCAAAGATAGCAACACCCCAGCTGGTAAAAGAGATACTCGGCAAAAGGATACATACCCAGAGGAACCATCCCCAAAGAAGGGTAAAGGTCTTGAAGAAGTGCACGAGACCAAGACAACTCACCACATGCTCAACACTATCGTTGGCGGTGGCGAAACCAGCTCAGCTAGAAAGAATTATGCCTGCATCGTGATGCATCTATCTGAGGACACAACCAAGGTCCGGGAATAAGACCTCAACCCGGTTAGCTTCTCCAAGAGGGATGCAATCGATATTATGGCTCACTAAAACGACCATATGGTTATCGAATTACAAATCCAGGACTGGAGCATGAAAAGAGTACTAGTGGACCATAGTAGCTCAGCTGATATACTCTATTGGGAAGCCTTCAAGGGAATGGAATTCGATACATTTGAGCTTATAACTTTCAACAGCACTCTGGTCGGGTTCTTTGGAGAACAAGTACAAGTATTGGATCATCTCCCGGTTCTCACTAAATTCAGAAGCGGTGCGAATTCCAAAACTGTTAGAGTAAGATACTTGATCGTCAATGCTACCCAACCCTATAATGTTATCATATGGGGGCCTTCCTTCAATGCCTTAGAGGCTTCTCTATCCACCATATACCTTACTATGAAATATCCCCTGGGGAACGGTCGGGTCGGGGTGGTCAAAAGAGACCAAGGGTTAGCCAGGAAATGCTATAAGGATAGCCTGAAGTTAAAAAAGATATAGTTTGAAGGGCCCAGAAGATCCAATGAGCTAAAAATCAGCATTATTGACATAGACCCTCAGGATGATACACGGAAAGAAATCCTTACCCCTCACAATGAAACAAAGAGGGTCCAAATCGAGACCGCGCCCTCCGAGATAACTTACATAGGATGCAATATTTCCCGAGAAGATAAACAGAGATTATGGAGCTGTTGAAAGAAAATGTAGACTTGTTTTCTTGAAAGCCTTCAGATATGCCCGAGATAGACCCTAACTTCATGTGCCACCACCTAGCCTTGAATCTGGACACCAAAATGGTATCTCAGACGAAGAGGAATGGTGGAGAAGAGAAGAATAAGCCATAAAAGACGAGGTCGAGAAGTTACTCGATGTCGGCTTCATCAAAGAGGTCAAATACCCTACCTAGTTGGCCAACATGGTAATGGTAAAAAAGAAAACAAGAAAGTGGCCATGTGCATTTACTTCACAGATCTTAACAAAGCATTTCCCAAGGATCCATACCCGTTGCCACAAATAGATCGAATCATTAACCAAACCTCAAGGTATAGGCTCCTCAGCTTCATGGATGACTACTCGGGTTATAATCAAATTTGTATGAGCCCGAAATATGCACCGATCATTGCCTTCACAACAAACAAGAGTAATTACTAGTACAAAGTGATGTCGTTCAGTCTCAAGAATGCAGGATCCACCTTAATGGATAATGTGTTCGCCACTTAAAACGGAAGGAACCTAAAGGTGTACGTAGACGACATGGTCGTCAAAACCACTATTGAAAAACAACATTTAACATATTCGACATAAAGGTTTTCATCTGTCGTACCCCAAATTTTCCCTATCTCTTTTATTTTTGTCTAGCTTTGAAGTTTGTGTTCCATTTGCATCATTTTATCATTCAATCATTTGCATATCCCGCATTTCAGGGAATCAGGCGCTTTGGTTTAAAGTTTTAGGGTTGCGCCCTCTTTATGTCTAATCTTGTTTTGAGGTTTTCTTATCAGGTAAAAAGGAAACGCATCTGGTTCTCGATTAGTGGATCATGGAATGAATTTTTTCACCATGTTACAAGGTTGGTTCTCGCTCAAATGTATCAAATCCTGGATTAGGGTTTATTTCCCTATGTTTGTTGGTCAAAAGGCTAGGGTTTTCGAGTCTCTGGTTTCTGGGAAGATGTTTCTTTCGCCCGTCTCGAGGATGGCTCAAAGCTCAGTGCATTAGGTCAAGAGTGTCATCTCCTCGCATTTCAAGTTTTGTTCTTAAAGTCTCTAAACCATTAAGTCGAGATTTTGAAGTTTAAATTGGCAAATGTGGAGTTTGGGCACAAGAAATGAGGCTGAGGGTTCATGATGATCAAGACATTGTTCTTGTTGCTTAAGTTACAAGTTATTGTGGGCTGAATATCAAAAGTTGAAGTTCTAGTCAAGAAGTGCAAGTGTGGTTCAGGCATGATATAAAGATCAAGGTTTAAGCGACCGGTGTTTTAAATTCGGATTAACCAGTGGAATTAAATTCCTAAGCATTCATTTTGTTTGAGAGTCTGATTGGATTTTGAAAGATAAGGCGTGTGATTGTTTGGAATACAAGTTATAACAATTGCTCACAATTTCTTGAAGTTTAAGTTACAAAGTCGAAGGGTGCATTCGAATTATTCAAGAGATAATTTCAAAATTTAAACAAGATTCAAGAGTTATTTGATTTCCATACAACAAAGCTCATCATTCATAAGATTCGTTCAAGTTTGGTATTCAAGTTACATTCTTTTGGGCAAATTGCAAAGGAGACACAAATGTGAAGTGTGAGTTAAAAATATTGTTTTTTTCTTCAAGCCTCTTTGTTCCATCTTCAAGCCACTCGTCCTCACTCCTCGCCATGGCCTCTTACTCTTTCAACCTCGCTCTCCCTTCAACCCTTGTGCTCATGAAACAAGATCAAGAAAACAAAAAGTTAGCGATCAAACACATGAAAAAATTTCCAAGCAAGAATTAATTGATTGGTATCTCATCATAAGGGTTTGCATTTGGAATCAGTTAAAGAGGTATTTATTTTTAATCATGGACCATTTTTCTCCCAATTGCAAATCACAAAAAGCTGGTGCCTTTTGGTTCACAAAAAATAAAAAAATAAGAAGTTTGCAAATATTTTTTCTACAGCAGCAAACAAAAAAGTAACAGCAAACAAAGCATAGCACAAAGAGCAGCAGGCCATCAGGCCAAGCAGAGCCAAAACAACAAGCATAGAAGGCTAGCAAACAAGCAGCAGCGTGATTATGACAAAGCAAATGTAGCATTAAACAAAACAATAGTGCAAGCTCATTAGCCCAAACACCCTAGTGCTTCATCATTTTCCAAAAGAGGAAAACTCTTCAGAGTTTTCAAGGAAAAAAGCAATAAGCTTTACATCACAGAAAGTTAAAAGAGGAAAAGAAAAAACCTACATCAAATCTGCCCAACACAGTCCAAAAACCTGTTCAAAACTTACACCAAATAGGCAAGCTGAAAGCAGCAGAAAAAGTAACGAAGCAGAGCAACAAATATGTTCAAAATTTCTCTGATTTCCCTCCCAATTCCTACTGCTATTTCACTATAAAGAAACACACCACTGTTTCATTAAGGAGGATCCTGGACATAGGCAGCATAAATAAATAAAAACCAGAGAGGTCTTTTCACACAACATGAAACCAGCCAGCAAGTTTTGAAGGAGATAACCACTAAGAAAAAAAAAGAGTGAGAGAACCATCCGGCCAGAAAACCCATAAAGAAGGAATCAGTAAAAAAACATAAACCAGTGAGAAAAACTGTGAAGCAAACAATGCATCGCCCCACATCTCTTTCAAATCTAAAGTAAATGGAATAAGGAGAAATAACATAACCAAATAATAAAGTTTTCACGCATCGGCTAGAGGAACAACAATAAGAAGAAGGGATACCAACTACGCACATCAACATCTACAACTTTCTTCCAAAAAAATATCACCCAGCAAGATCTGCAAACAAAGATTCAACGAAGTATGCATTCTCAACAAATACAACCGGTATTGCATAAACGAATATTTTCAGAAGTATAAAGAAGAGGAATTTGAAGGAAAGAAAGTAAAGCTACCCGAATCAAAGCTACTTCTTGTTCTTAGCATAGTCGAATCGCCGTCGGAGCATCTCCAATCAAGTATGCTTTTAAAATTTTCTCTTCCTTTTTCTATATCTGCACTTTACTTTGCGTTACAACCCTCTGAATCTGTTTGTGGCTAAGTTTGCTTTAAGTTGTTTGTGTCGAACTCTGAATAAATCGTGAAACCCAAATCGGTATAGTACACTTGATATCATTACTGTGGAATCCAAAATGAAATACAAGAACAAAGCCATGTTAGTGAGAGAGTGTAGCCAAAAATCATTTTGTTGTTGTTGTTGGGCACAGTGGAATAGTTCGAACCGTGAAAGTTTTATTGAATGCTCCACTATTTTCTTCTGATGTTGCATCGTTTCCACCCTTTAGGGTTTTAGGGTTTTTGATTCAATCAATTCTCATTTGGGCCTTAACCCAAGCGTGCCCATCCAAATTAAACTTTGTCCACCCTCCCAGCTCGCGGTTCTCGATACGTACCTCAACTCTGTAACGCAAGAACAATGACATTAGGTCATAAACAGAAAAGGACATTAATCATACGGAAGCATGAAATCGAATATCACAAAAGCGAAGGCCCAAGGAATTACCTGAAGACTGGCGGATCTCCTTTCTTTTATATTTGCATGTACATCGCGACCTTCTTTAGTGTGGTGCTGATAGTGTTGAAGAGGAATGAGCGAATTGCGAGGTTGAGAGGGACAGTGCAAAGCCAAGAAGAGGGACAGAAGACTGAGACATTGAGAGGAGGAAAATGAGCTTAGAAGGATGGGAATCTTGAAAAGAGGAGCGAGGTTCTGAGAGAAATTGGTTGAGAAGTTTGGACATGTTGATTACCGTTTTGATGAGAGGAGAGTTTGAGAGATTTTGTGCACAGAGGAAAACACGTTTAGAAGGAACAATGTTGTGCAGCGGCCGATTGTGGCATTTTGGGATCTTCATGAACCGTTGGTTTGGTTTTAAACCGGGTCGGACCTGAGTCTGACCCGATTCGGTCTGTTTAGGCCCGATTCCCTTGTTTACTTTGTTACATTTCATCAAACTTTAGGCTTTGCTGTTTCTTTTGTTGAAAATATTTTAGCCCAATTAGAATTTATGGATCCACACCCTGAGTTTCTGGTGAACACCCCTTGTGTCCTCTATTTGATTTTCTTTTATTTTTTTAATTTTGTTTCATTACCTTTTAATCAAAATTCTTGCATGATTTTATTAGCATAATAAAATTAAAAAAAATGTTAGAATTAGGATTTTTAATATCTTTTTGTTTTTAGAATCTGTTAATATAAGAAAAATATTTTAATAATAATAATAATTATTATTATTATTATTATGTTAATAGTAATAACAAAAAAATATTTAAAAATTAGTTTTAACTTTCTCTTAATTTTCTCTTTACTAAAAATCACAAAAAATATTAGAATAAGAAATAGGTTTTAATTTACTTTTGAATACATTATTTAACTTGACAAAACCACAAAAAATATTTAGAATTTAAATTTCTTTTTATTTTCGTTCGCGCGTTCAAGTCTTGATAATATACTCCTTTAGGTAGCTCTATGAGGCGATTAAACCCCGTTTCGATCGCCTTATGTCGAAATAGACTTTTAACTCAGCACTAGTACATAATAACATTAGGTTAGAATTTCCTGTAATTGCAAGCTTCTCGAGTCATATTTAAAGCATTTATTTTGATGAAGACAACATGGATATCAACATTCAAAGGATGTGCAAAAAGCTTATCAATATCATATACAAGTCTTGAAGATTAGAAGAAGAATTATTAAAGAATCAACAAATGTCAAATGGTATAAATAATTCTTAAACTTGAATATAGATGTTCACAAATATGCATTCATAATCATATACATATCCCACATTTTTAATGTTAAGAAAAACCTTGTTTGAAATCTTTTTCAAAAAGAATTTTTGGAAATAAACTTTCAGGAACCGGTTCCTACCTAACAGGGAACCAGGTTCCAAACTTGTTCAAAAAACACCTCCCTTGAATTTGTACCAGGAACCGGGTTGTACCAATAGGGGAACCGGTTCCTGCATGGTATTTTTGAATTCTGAGTTATAACGTTCACTAAGAACCGGGTTCTGCCTGTGTCGGAACCGGTTCCCAGCGAACCAGTGCAGCTTTTCTTTTTGTTTTTGAACATATTTCAAATGGTATTCTTTCATGAATGCATTGCATCTTTTCATATCAAATGGCATGAATGAAGAAGTACTTGTGACATTATAAATATGCAAATTTTCAGATTTAAAAAAACCTTCTTCAATTAACAATTTCTCATCATTCAAATTTGCATACAAACTTTCAAGTGTTCATAAATTTTGTGAAACTTGCCATATACATTTTCATTAAGAAATCATTACAAGTTTCATACATACATTGTGAACATTTATAATCATTGCTTGAGAATTGTTTCTATCTTGAAGAAGAAGATCAATTGAAGATTGATAAGTGCTCTCCATCTATTTCAAATAAATCATTGTATTACAAAAAGAAATTATTCCCTTACTATCCAGGATTGTTGGAAGTAAGTGTTGTGATTTGAAGAGGATTGTTCTTCATTCACATTAGTGTTTGTTTGATCTTAAAGGTGTTAAGAACCTTTGGTCACCCTATAGGTTAGATAGTAAGCATAGGCTGTACAATCATTCTAACTATAGTGAAATCTCTTTCGTGTTGGAAAGGGGACTGGAGTACTCTCGAATTGTGAGGGGAACCAGGATATATCGCCGTGTTCTTTACTTTTCCGCTTTTATCGCTTTCATCACCATAATCAAGAAAAGATAAGATATAACCAAAACCTTCAAACACTTAACCAAAATTTCTTCAAGTATTCTCATAAAACCGAATAAATTTTTATATACCTAATTCACCCCCCCCCCCCCTCTTAGGCACTCTTAGACTTACAATTGGCATCAGAGCAAGTTATAGGTAACTTGTTCCTAAAGATCCAGAATGGCTTCCGCAAATCCAAATCTGGTTTTCAAATATGGTGGTAGTAACAACAAGCCTCCATTGTTTTGTGGTGAATACTTTGACTTTTGGAAAATTCGCATGAAGGCTCATCTTGAAGCGCAAGGAGAAGAAATATGGAATGCTGTTGAGAATGGTCCATTTACTCCGGTGTGTCTTGTCAATGGTGTTGGGTCATCAAAGCCTAAAGCATCATGGGATGACGATGACAAGAAAAAAGTTCTCTTTGACAAAAAGGCAATCAATATTCTCCAAAGTTCTCTTAGTATGGATGAATTTTTCCGAGTATCGGCATGTACAACATCAAAGGAAATTTGGGATACTCTTGTAGAAACTCATGAAGGAACCGTTGAAGTTAAAAGATCAAGATTAAATACTTTGAGTCAAGAATACGAACTATTCAGAATGCAGCCCCGAGAATCAATCCTCGACTTGCAGAAAAGATTTGTACACTTGACAAATCATTTGAAAGCGCTAGGTAAGACTTTAACTAATGATGAGCTTAATCTTAAAGTGCTTAGATCTTTATCCAGGGAATGGCAACCAAAAGTGAAAGCAATATTCGAGAAGAAGAATCTATCCACAATGACTTCTGCCACTTTGTTCGGAAAACTTCAAGAATATGAGACGAAACTTGCAAGACTCGAAAAGCATGAAATCCAAGTAAAAGACTCAAAAGACATGGCTTTGAATACAAGGATAAAAAATCATGATAGCAATCAAGAGGATGAATCCACTAGTAGTGAAGATGATGATCTTATCAAGAAGATTAAAAAGGTTCTCCGAAAAGAAAGAAAAAGAGAAGCACCAACAAGGAAGGTTATATGCTTTGAATGTGGAGAAAAGGGACATGTTAAAAGTGAATGTCCTACACTTGAAAAGAAGAAGAAATATTTCAAGAGAAATAAAGATAAAAAGTCAAAGAAAGCATATATAGCATGGGAAAGTTCATCTTCCGATTCCAAAAACAATCAACGTGCAAATCTAGCATTGATGGTCTCACACCATTCCAATGATGAAGACAATTAGGTTAGTAATGAATTTTCTCTTTCTGATAGTGATGCACAAGGTGCTATAGATGAACTATTGAATGAATGCAAAATTTTGTATAAAACCATTTCATCACAAAAGAAACAAATTTCATCCTTAGAAGAAAAATATGTTTCAATGGAAAAAGATTTCAAAGAAGAAAAACAAAATTCAAGTGATGAACAAAAACAGAATTTTGTATGCAAAAATTGTGATTCACTCTCTTTCCAAATTGTCCAATTAAAAAGAGTCATTGAAAGATATGAAAAAGGGAAAATTGGATTGGAAGGTGTTCTTAGCCAACAAAGATACTCCAATGATAAAAGTGGACTTGGATATTCAAAGTTCTCAAAACCAAGTTATAACAAAACTATCTTTGTTAAGGCAAGTGATCAATCTTCCAAAGAGAAAGTGAACAAACCTAAAATAGTTCGTCACTATCCGAAAAAGAAAACATTTCCTAAGAAGAAATCTTATCCTTCTAGATATAGAAGTAACTTTGAACCTACTTGTTTTTATTGTGGTATTAAAGGCCATACACCTAATGCTTGCTATGTTAGAAACTTTAGTATGGCAAGTGGGCATTATGTGTGGGTTAAGAAAGGAACTAACTATGATGGACCCAAAGCACATTGGGTACCAAATCAAACTTAATTTGTTTTGTAGGTATGCTTGAAGACCATATACAATATTTTGTATCTTGATAGTGGTTGTTCAAAGCATATGATGGGAGACATACACTAACTTTCAAATCTAGTTCAAGTCCAAGGATTATTTCACATATGGGAAATACCTTAAAGGAAGAATTCTTGGCATTGGCAAAGTTGATACACTAACTTTCATATCCATTGAAGATGTACTTTATGTTGGAAAACAAAAGACAACTTCTAAGTACAAGTCAACTTTATGACAAAGGCTTCAAGATCAAATTTACAAAAGATGAATGCTTGATTATTGATGAAGTCACCAATGAGGTAAAACTCAAAGGTAAAAGAATTTGTTTCACTCTTTTTCCCCATCCTTTTTGATGTTAACAAAGGGGGAGAAGAATATGCATATGTGTTGTTTTGTTTCAAAGAAATTGCAGGCCAACTCACTCTAAAATTCAAAGAATCATGGACTTAGGGGGAGCATACAGTTTAGGGGGAGCCTTGCATTTGCTTAACATGTTTGCTACACAAAACAACATAAACATTTCAAGAATTGTTTTCAAGACTTGGTTGTCATCATCAAAAAGGGGGAGAATGTAATTGCAAGCTTCTCAAGCCATATTTAAAGCATTTGTTTTGATGAAAACAACATGGATATCAACATTCAAAGGATGTGTAAAAAGCTTATCAATATCATATACAAGTCTTGAAGATTAGAAGAAGAATTATTAAAGAATCAACAAATGTCAAATGGTATAAATAATTCTTAAACTTGAATATAGATGTTCACAAATATGCATTCATAATCATATACATATCCCACATTTTTAATGTTAAGAAAAATCTTGTTTGAAATATTTTTCAAAAAGAATTTTTGGAAATAAACTTTCAGGAACCGGTTCCTACCTAACAGGGAATCGGGTTCCAAACTTGTTCAAAAAACACCTCCCTGGAATTTGTACCAGGAACCGGGTTGTACCAATAGGGGAACCGGTTCCTGCATGGTATTTTTGAATTCTGAGTTATAACATTCACTAAGAATCGGGTTCTTCCTGTGTCGGAACCGGTTCCCAGCGAACCAGTGCAGCTTTTCTTTTGGTTTTTGAACGTATTTCAAATGGTATTCTTTCATGAATGCATTGCATCTTTTCATATCAAATGGCATGAATGAAGAGGTACTTGTGACATTATAAATGTGCAGATTTTCAGATTTAAAAAAACCTTCTTCAATTAACAATTTCTCATCATTCAAATTTGCATACAAACTTTCAAGTGTTCATAAATTTTGTGAAACTTGCCATATACATTTTCATTAAGAAATCATTACATGTTTCATACATACATTGTGAACATTTATAATCATTGCTTGAGAATTGTTTCTATCTTGAAGAAGAAGATCAATTGAAGATTGATAAGTGCTCTCCATCTATTTCAAATAAATCATTGTATTACAAAAAGAAATTATTCCCTTACTATCCAGGATTGTTGGAAGTAAGTGTTGTGATTTGAAGAGGATTGTTCTTCATTCACATTAGTGTTTGTTTGATCTTAAAGGTGTTAAGAACCTTTGGTCACCCTATAGGTTAGATAGTAAGCATAGGCTGTACAATCATTCTAACTATAGTGAAATCTCTTTCGTGTTGGAAAGGGGACTGGAGTACTCTCGGATTGTGAGGGGAACCAGGATATATCGTCGTGTTCTTTACTTTTCCGCTTTTATCGCTTTCATCACCATAATCAAGAAAAGATAAGATATAACCAAAACCTTCAAACACTTAACCAAAAATTACTTCAAGTATTCTCATAAAACCGAATAAATTTTTATATACCTAATTCACCCCCCCCCCCTCTTAGGCACTCTTAGACTTACATTTCCCCATTGATTTTTCTGTTGTAATTAAAACTTCTCATTCATAAATCAAAAATCAAAAAAAAATTCTTTAATCATTACTTGAATTTATTTTAAAACCCGCAAAACACTCAACAAATCAAAACCTCCCCCAAAGGGCATGTTATCTCCGTTCTACCGCGATAACTGAGATAACTGATTCTAAATGCAAACCCTTATGATGAGATACCAATCAATTAATTCTTGCTTGGAATTTTTTTCTGGATACCTTGTGATGTTGGGTTTGGTGATTACTTTTGATAAGTCCTATACCCGGACTTGGGTTACACATAGGATTAGGACGGGCGGTATAGTCATGTTAACTTTGAGGGAGTAATCCCGAAGAAGGAGGCACGAAAATCCCCCACTCAGTGGAGGTCCCCTTGAAAGTAGTGATGTTTACCAAGTAATCGGGAAGACGTTATTGCTTTCGACCTGGGAGCTCGAGAAACTGAGGGCCGTAGAACCATTAACCCATCCTAGCCTTTTAGGTGTAATGCAGAGACTTTAATGGAGTAATCCGGAAGTAGTTGTCACGCGATATTGGACTCAGACGAGTTTTTCCTGCGAATATTGCTGATTACCAAGTAATTGGAACGTCGATAATATCCAAAGGAAGAGTGTAGACTTCGAGAACTCTTTAGAACTTTGTTCGGTAGGTGATAAACTCCTAGTACATACCTCATGGGTGGTTACTTTGACTCCATGCCTGTGACGTCGTACTTTTGGTCCTGTTACTTTAAGCCCGTGCAACGGACTACGCAATGGTTATCCAGAATATGTGGAGCTGAGACTTCATGCCATAGCATACCATGACATCATATCATCATGTATATATATTTCATATCTAGAGAAATCCAAAGACAAGTCTCATCGATATAGTTTTTCAAAAAAAAAAAAAGAAATTTTAAAAAGATAGACGAGTCTTTGGGGCTCATTAGAAATGAAGATAAAGCATTCATCCATATTACCATGCATTCATTTTTTCACAACAAAAACTAATTGGGGTCACCTTTCTCAGAATCCAGATAAACAACAAATATGACTCATCCACATCCTTACCGTACCAGAGGCAACCAGCAAAGGCTAATGGATCTTTTTGAAGAGAATCAGAATGCACTCTATTGGGATATGGACACTATGGGTACTCGCATGGATCAACTTATGGAAACTCTTCATGCCGTGATCAAGGGTCAAGAAGAACTACACCAAAGTGTTGCTAAGCTTACTAATGCTCCTCCTTCCACTTCTGCTAATGGGAGAAGTGACAATGCAAATGTTGAGACTCCTACTGGTGCTCCTAGGAATGATGTCGACGATCATCATGATTTTATTGATCTCGATGAACCCCAAGTGAACCTTGCTGTCGGGGTTGCCGAAACCACGAAAGTGTATCATGCTCTCGAAGAGCGACTTAGAGCCATGGAGGGTATCAAGGCTTCCGGATTCAATACTGCTGCAATGTGCCTCGTGCTTGGGGTAGTTATTCCTCCCAAGTTCAAAGTCCCTGAGTTTGACAAATACAAAGGAACTTCTTGCCCAGAGACTCGTCTTTGTTCCTATTGTCGCAAAATGGCGACCTATGCTGAAAATGAACGTTTACTCATGCATTTCTTTCAAGACAGTTTGACCGGGGCATCGTTGGATTGGTATATGCAATTGGAAAGATCCCATGTCAGTACTTGGGGAGAGCTTGCTGATGCTTTTTTGAAACATTACCATTACAATACTGCCATGGCTCCTAGCCGTACTCAGCTCCAAGGGATGGTACAAAAGTCTGAAGAGGCTTTCAAAGAATACGCTTAGAGGTGGCGTTAACTAGCTGCAAGGGTTCAACCTCCTCTCTAGGATTGCGAATTGATTGATCTGTTTATGGGTACTCTACGAGGCCCTTATCTCCAGCATATGCTCAGTAGCACTTCTACTTCTTTCTCGGATATGGTCATTATTGGTGAACGTGTTGAGACGTGTATTAAGGCTGGGACGATTCAAGGTGTTCCAAACAATGCTAACAACAATACAAGCCTGAGTAGAAAACCATTTTCTGGTTTTGTCAAGAAGAAAGAGGGCGAGACCAGTTCCATCACCATCAACCAAGGAAGAGCTCCCGTAATTCCTCAAGTCCGATTCCCTTATTTTCCTACACCTGTTGCTGTTCCCAACCAATTTGTTCCTCAAGTATATGCTGCTACAACTCCAGCACCCTGGATGGCCCAACAACGACCTTTCTCTCCATAACCGCATTATGTTCCGCAACAACAGTTTGCACCTCCTACAACTTATCAACAACCGAATCAACATCTACAAGGCCCGAGAGCTCCTCAGAGATAGAGAGCCCCTGAAAGAAGATTTGACCTCATTCCCATGTCCTACGCTCAGCTTCTCCAACAGTTACTTGCTAGTCAAATGGTTCAATTGTGCAAACTCGGTCCACTGCCAAATCTTCTCCCTAAGGGATATGATATTAATGCTCATTGCAAATTCCATTCTGGTGCCCCAGACCATACAATTGAAAATTGAAGAGCATTCAAGTGTAAAGTTCAAGATCTCATCGATGCAAAAGCCATCAACTTCAACCCTGTTGGTCGGAATATTCAAAATAATCCCATGCCTCCTCATCAAGGGGGAACAGTCCATGATATTGAAGAAGTTAATGAACGGGTTTTGGTATCAAAGGTTGATGAAATTAAGATATCTTTGGAAACTGTTAGAGAACATTTGTTGAAGCATGAAGTGCTACAAGAACTCCATGACTTCTGCTTAACCTGTTCTTCCAAACCAGAAGAGTGTGATTAGTTGAAGACGGCCATCCAACAGTTGATCGATGAAGGTGTCTGTGATACGGTGGGAAGAACTGACTGTTTTTGGAATGCTGGTTTGCGTTTTGCGTTTTGTGTTTGCAAAATGTCGCGGTAAGGAAAAGTCGCCACCATATTTTATTTTATCCAACAAGGAAAGGAAAAAAGCACAGAAAAATTCCTTTTTCGAGATATTTCTGAGTACGGGGGGTAGATTATAGAAAGGGAAGGTATTAACACCCTTTTTATCCGTAGTTATCTACGGGATCTTAGGTACTTGCTCATCATTTTCAAAATTGTTTTCTTTGTGCTTGTGGGTTTGAAAAAGTTTTTATTTGAAACTTCAATTTAACTCTTGCTTCTGTCCTCAAGAGCGTATGAAGTGTTTTTGAAAACTTTGTTCGAAAAGGAGTGTAAGTGTAGAAATTTTTGTTTTTGTTTTGAATGAGCAAGTATCTAAGAACCATCTACCTACTCGAAAAAGGAATCGTTCTATGTTATTTTCCTTTAGACAATGTTATCCTACTATTAGTGAGTAGGTAGCACCGTTGTTAGAGTTTGAGGGTCAATTCGAATAGAGACATATGGTCACTAAAGCAATGTTAGGACGCCTTAGCGGTAACCCTAATATCTTAGATCATTTGTTTGAGGCAACAATATCTGAGGCAACCATTTCGAGGCGACTATGATCTTTTAGACAAGAGGACGACCTCTAAAACGACCTATACTTAATGACCGCGTACGAAGGTAACCAAGTGGGGTGTACCCTAAGAGTGCGCATGTGCGAGTGTGTCGTTTTCAGTTATTTTTATCTTTGTACATGTTAAGGATGATCTAATTTGATTTTAAGATTAACATTCAGTCTTGTCATGCAAACCCTATTATCAAACATCTAGCAGTTATAATTTGCAGAAATAAAATGCAGAATTTAAATTACAAGGCGTCGGGTATTTACATCGCCAAAGACAAACCCTTTGAAAAATAAAATAAAGCAATAAAAAATAATTAAAAGTCTTATTTAAACTATTACAATCCTGAAGCAGATACATTATTGGATAAGGAAAAGTAAATCGCGGCGCGAAATTAAATCGGACAAATGATTAGGGTTTTAACCCTTTTGGTTAAACAAGATATCTTTTTTAGGTTTTTATTATTTTTATTTTAAGAAAGAAATAACCTAAATTAATCACTAAATTAAATTAAATAAATTAATAAATAAAAATAAATTATTTTTGGAGTTTTTTGATTATTTAGGAAAGAAAAAATAAAATTAATTAAATTGGTGTTTAATAACTAGTTAAGTCTAATTTTATTTATTTTTTTCAAAAGGAATTAAAGTTCTCTAAATAAAACCTAATTAATTAATAAATTTATTAAGAAAAATAAACGATTGAAATTGGATTTGAAATAAGAAAAAATAAATATTTTTTGTGATTTTATTTGCAAGAAAAATTTATGATTGGTTGGAAATTAGTAAAAATAAAATAAAACAATAAAAATAAAGTAAACAAAAAAAAATAAGAAGAGAAGAGTATGAGCCTGATTATGTGGTGTTGATAGCAATTCCATAAGCCCAATTGTGCTGGCCTTCTTTGACTTTTTGGATCTGGTATGAGCATGTTGACTGGCCTCTTGATGGACCTTCAGCTTTGAACCACCAGATCTGGCCTTTGGGCATCTGGCACTTGAGTGGATGAAGGACCATGGTATACTGCAAGCTTATGCACACATAGGAATACCTAAAGAGAAAAAATATTGAGAAAGTGGAGGACCTGGGATTCGAACCCAGGTCCTGAAAGAGATTATACTAACACGCTTGCCACCACACCACTCTACTTCATTTGTTAATATAATGCAAAGAATATATAATATAATAAAACAATTGCTATGCCAGCAAAAACAAAAAAAAAAGCGCACTTGGTTTGAATCCACCAATGGATAGATGACACGAAGTTATCCCTGTCCTCAACCCTGTAAAAGAATACCTGCGGATTTGAATCCGCAGCTAAAAATGCAAGCCTATTCCAAAAGTCTCTCTAGGCCATATAAATCTATTCCAAGAACATGGTTTGACTCGTTATGGCCTCCTGATCAAAGCCATGTTCTTCTTGAGTCTCAATTGTGCCTGAAACAAGAAACCCTAAAAACAAAATGAAGAACCCTAGCTATGGTGGTTCTCCATTCAGGTCAGATAAACACAGTTGAATAATACCAATCGCTTGCAAATGTTTTGTAGATTCAAAATATGGTATTAATTCATGAAAAAGATTCTTAAATTCAGAATTGCGAAATCAAGAACAGGGGTGGCTATCACGCGACTTACAGTGCGTTTGGACGTCTGGAAATGCTTGCTTTGGATCTAGATAGCTCGTGTGAATGGTCAGGAAGCGATTAAGACCACTCCTGTGTCCTGAAACAGCCTCTAGCTTGAACTTTGATCTCTCACTTTTTTGTGAATTTTTTAATTCTTGTTCTGCCTCTCTCTGCACTTTCCAACCCTTATCACGTATCCTTCTGCTTTCTTATGTAATGTGCTTTGTATTAGGGTAAGAATCATGGACTGAATCCCTTCATATCAATGCACATGAATGTGATTTGATCTCCATTATTAAACCTTTCCAAATTTGATTCAATTCAATCTTTTTGCACATGATTTTCTTTTATACGAGTTTGGAGATGTGCTAGCTGTCCATTGAAGCCTATAATCAATAAAAAATCTTTGGTTATCAATTTTTTGATTTTATGTGATTTAATTTGATTTAAAATGAATAAATTCAAATAAAAATCAAATTAAATAATAAAAATGATATATGGACACATGGCTGAAGCTAGGGCACGTGGACAATGATGCAAACTCAAATCAAGTGGAAAATAATGGGCCCACTTGACAAAATTTGAAGTTTTGGGGATAGTTAACTTTTGGCAATTTTTCAAAAAAGTCCAACTTCAACAATGCATAACTTCTTCAATTGTAAACTTTTGGAGGTGTTCTTTGACTTTTTAGAAAGATTGAGATGTCCCGTAACCAACCCTTTTGGTCTCATCACATTTTGATATTCCATGCTCAAGTTATAAGCTTTGGCAAAAAAGGTGTTTTTGTTGACTTTCAAAAATGACCTATAATGTCCAAATTCATAACTTCTTGTGAGTGCATTTTTTGATCTTGGGGTATGAAGATGGATTGTAGGAAATTACTTCCTATTCAAAATTAGCTTTGGATGGGTCATTTCTCATAAACTATGAGAGAGTTATGCTTGGTCAAAGTTGAGTTGACTTTTCCTACAAAACCCTAATTTAGCAACTTTTGAGTCTTGATGAATTTTGAGCAATCCTTGATGAATCATGATCAACCCTTGATCAAATGATGAAATATACATCAAAATGAGAATTTTGACAAAAACTCTTGAGGTTTGACTGTTTGTAGGTCACAGTTGACTTTTACCCTAGCAAAGTCGATTTTTGGACCCTTTGAGCAATTGACTGGGCAAACTTCCTCTGCAAGGATTGAAATTTGTCATGGATGATCTTGAGAGCATATTAGGACATTGGGTAGAACTTGAAGTCATTTGGACTCAAGGATCTTGATGCAACACAAAACCCTAATTTGGGGTTGACTGCCTTAGGAGATAGCTTGTCTGACCAACTCTTGAGCAACCTTGAGCCACTTGGAGATTTTTCCTGCAATGTCTTGAGAAATATGGGAGGGAAAATTTTGGGGTACAACAGCTTCCCCTGTTCAATCTTCTTAAACCTGAGGATATAGATTGACTTTCGTGCCTTTCGTGATCCGAAGGTGGAAGATGATTGAACACTAGAGTGCCCAGAAATTTGCACTCACATGAAGTGGCATTAGCCTTGTGATGTCGGGAATGGGCTTACAGATGCCATCTGCAGGAGTGTCGATCGCATAAGAGATTCCTTAGCGAGAACTTGCATACCTGTTATTGTAGAAGATTCCGCTGGGGAAGTCTGATCTTTGTTGAGATTTAGGAGCTTGCCTGTACTTCAACTGAGAGAACATCTCTGCTGAGTTTTAAGAACTTGTCTGTAATTCAACAGGGGGAACTCTGTCGAGATTTAAGATTCGGCCAGTGCTTCGACTGAGGAGAACGGTCGAGATTTAGAACCTTATCTGTAATTCAACGGAGGGTAATTCTATTGAGATTTAAGAACCGGTCAATACTTCGACTGAGGAGGATTGCCGAGATTTAGAACCTTATCTGTAATTCAATCGAGGATAATTCAGTTAAGATTTAAGAACCGGTCAGTACTTCGACTGAGGTAAACATCTTCATCGAGATTTAGGACTTGTCTGTAATTCAACGGAGGATAATTCTGTTGAGATTTAAGAACTCTCAGTACTTCGACGGAGGAGTTTTGCCGAGATTTAGAACCTTAACTGTAATTCAACCTAGGATAATTCAGTTGAGATTTAAGAACCGGTCAGTACTTCGACAGAGGAGGATTGCCGAGATTTAAAACCTTATCTTTAATTCAACCGAGGATAATTCAGTTGAGATTTAAGAACCGGTCAGTACTTCGACTGAGGGAAATATCTTCATCGAGATTTAGGACTGTCTGTAATTCAACGGAGGATAATTCTGTTGAGATTTAAGAACTGTCAGTAATTCGACAGAGGAACTTTGTCTAGATTTAGAACCTTATCTGTAATTCAACTGAGGATAATTTGGTTGAGATTTAAGAACCGGTCAGTACTTCGACTGAGGGAAACATCTTCATCGAGATTTAGGACTTGTCTGTAATTCAACCGAGGATAATTCTGTTGAGATTTAAGAACTTTTCCATACTTCGACGGAGGAAAATTGTCGAGATTTAGAACCTTATATATAATTCAACCGAGGATAATTCAGTTGAGACTTAAGAACCGGTCAGTACTTCGACTTGAGTAAGAGCTTCATAACTGAGAACTTAACTGCATCCTTCCTGAAAGGTAAAGGTTGGTCGTATGCAATGCATGATATATATCAAGCAATGATGTTCTCAAAATAAATGAGATTGTGTTATATGATGCGTATATGCATGTGTCGTGATGTATGGAAATGTAATGTTTTTAGCTAGGGAAAATAAATCCCGGATAGTTGCTGGAGAATAGAGTTGGATTCTTCGTTTTCGCTGGGGATAGCGAATGAAGATGATTGTGAGAATAAACCTGCAGGAGAGGATAACTCTGTTGGGGAATAAACTGATGAAGAGATTACTCTGGGGAAGAGATGCTCTGTTGAGGATTCCACCGATAAATTACGCTGGGGATGAATTACCATTGTTGGAGATACTGAATCCTGTTGGGGATTTGAATTCCTGTTTGTGAAAGGAAAGAACTCCGCTGGGGATGATCTTTCAGTTGCAACTTCACTGGGGATAACCCTTTAGACTCTTATGGGGATAATCATTTGAACTCTGCTGGGGACAATCTTCCAAAGTTTACTGGGGATGATTCTCCAAACTCTACTGGGGAAGCTTTTTTCAGGATGCACTGGGAAAAATTTCAAACTCCACTGGGGATACTTTGTACTCTACCGGGGAATTTCCTTACACTCTGCTGGGGAATATTCTTATACTCCACTAGGGAATATTAAGACTTTTCAATGCTGATGGTGAATAAACTCTGCTTGGGGAGAATATTACCGATTCATTCACAATTGCAAGTCTTAGCTGGGGAGAGATATCATTATTGTCTTTTCTTACTCTGCGGGGAGTAAACGCACCTTAGCCATATTCTCCAGCTGAATCTACCTTTCTACCTGGTAGATAGAGCAACTGTAAAGCTTGGACAATTTTTATTGCCCCTGTTTCTGATATTACCAGTAATCGTCTTTTGTTTCGCATATAAATATTTATGAGCAGCAATTAATGTCAAATGCATATATCAAAAATGAACATTGGACGTTCTTTGCAAAATAAAACAGATAAAGGAAAAACAGTTTGAAATTTCTTTGAAAATGAATTGTATTGATTTTGAAGTTTGGCCTGTAAATAGGCGTTTTTGTACAAGAGGCTAACGTCCTAGTAAGAGAACGCCGTCGAACAATAAAATTTACACAATTTTTGAAAAACTAAATAAAACAGCTATGTGAATAATCCCATTGGGTTCCAACTCTGCTATTGTCTTTATGTTCTCGAGCATCTCATCACTTTGCTACTTGGTTGAAGGTAGATCAGATTGATTAGTGTCGTCCGAGCTTGATAGTCGATACTAAAGTCTGGTTGCAAGGTGATCCAATGAGACATAGTGTTATGCTTTGATCACTAATTTTTTCCTGGACCGCCCTTTCAGGTTTTCAGTCCACCGGGATACCCTTTTTTGCTCGAGCCGCCTTTTCAGGTTTTCGACTTGCCGGGTGTACAAATTTTCCTTTTCATCCCTTATTTTTGCCTGAACCCTTTTGGTTCGCCGGAAAGCCCTTATTTTTGCCTAGGCCAGTCAACCTAGAGGGTCTTTGATTACGCGTAGTATTTTTTCACTATGTTTGCATTGACGGGGTGAGGAAGGTCGTCACCATCCATGGTGGTTAGAATCATAGCTCCTCTTGAGAAAATGTTCTTAACCATAAATGGCCCTTCGTAAGTAGGGGTCCATTTTCCCCTGGGATCACCTTGAGGTAAGATAATGCGCTTGATCACCAGATCCCCCACTTGATACTCTTGTCGTCTAACTATCTTGTTAAATGTCTTGATCATCCGTTTTTGATACGTCTGACCATGACAAATAGCAGTAAGTCTCTTTTCGTCGATTAAGTTTAGCTGATCAAGCTGGGTCTGAATCCAGTCATCTTCGCTCAAACCTGCATCCTTCATAATCCTAAGAGAGGGTATTTGAACTTCAATGGGCAAGACTGCCTCCATGCCATATACCAAGGAATAGGGGGTTGCCCCTGTTGACGTCTGCGCTGAGGTACGGTACCCATGAAGAGCAAACAGTAGCATCTCGTGCCAATCTTTGTATGTCATTGTCATCTTCTGCACAATCTTCTTGATGTTCTTATTAGCCGCCTCTACAGCCCCATTCATCTTCGGCCGGTAGGGAGAAGAGTTGTGATGTTGTATCTTGAATTGCTTACAGAGCTCAGTGATCATCTTATTGTTCAGATTGGTTATATTGTTCGTAATGATCCTCTCTGGTACACCATATCGACAAATCAGATTGTGCCGAATGAAACGTGCCACGACGTTCTTGGTTACAGTAGCAAAGGAAGCTGCTTCAACCCACTTTGTAAAGTAATCAATTGCTACCAGGGTGAAGCGACGCCCGTCGGATGCTATAGGTCTGATCTCGCCGATCATATCAATGCCCCACATTGCAAAAGGCCAAGGAGCTGTCAAGACGTTTAGAGGTATTAAAGGTATATGCACCTTATCAGCATAGACTTGGCACTTGTGACAGGTCCGAGAATGCTGATAACAGTCGGCTTCCATTGTGGACCAAAAATATCCTGCCCAGAGGATTTTCTTTGCCATGGTGTGTCCACTGGAATGAGTTCCGAAAGTACCTTCATGTAACTCTACCATGATCCTTTCTGCTTCATTATTTTCCACACACCGTAGTAAGGTGGAATCATGGTTACGTTTGTAAAGAATACCATTGCTGATGAAGAACTTCACCGCGAGCCTCCTCAGTAACTTCTTGTCATTAACAGATGCACCCTCGGGGTACTCCTGAGCTTCAAGATCCCTTTTTACCTCATGAAACCAGGGTTTATCTGCTACCTCTTCAGTTTCAATGTCACAACAATATGCAGGTTCGTTCAACCTTTCAATGATAATCCGGGGAGCTTCGTTGTCCCAATTGACTTTGAACATAGAAGACATCGTAGCCAGCGCATTCGCTAACTGATTCTCCTCTCTCGGGAAGTGTTCAAAGGTTATCTCCTCAAAATGTGGAAGCAACGTCAATACATACTCCTTGTAAGGAATAAGATTTGAGTGTTTCGTATCCCACTCGCCTTTGATCTAGCTGATCACGAGAGGGGAATCTCCGAAAACACTCAAGAACTTAATCCTTAGGTCAATAGCTGCTCGAAGACCCATGATGCACGCTTCATACTCCGCCATATTGTTGGTGCTGTTGAAACATAGTCGGGCGGTAAACGGAGTATGAGAGCCTTTAGGAGATATGATCACGGCGCTAATTCCATTGCCTAAAGCGTTTGAAGCTCCATCAAAGTACATAGACCATCAGGATCCTTCCTCAGGTCCTTCATTCGGTCCATGTGTCTCACAATCAGTTACCAACATGATATTCTCATCCGGGAATTCAAAGTTCATAGACTGGTAGTCATCCACTGCTTGATGTGCCAAATGATCTGCCAACACACTTCCCTTGATTTCCTTTTGGGTCGTGTATTGGATGTCATACTCAATTAAGATCATCTGCCATCTTTCTATTCTTTCGGATAAGGCAGGCTTCTCGAAGATATACTTGATGGGATCCATCTTTGATATCAATAGAGTAGTGTGAGTCAGCATATACTGTCTCAGCCGGCGAGCAGCCCATGCCAAAGCACAACAAGTTTTCTCAAGCAACGAGTATCGGGTCTCGAAGTCGGTAAACTTTTTGCTAAGGTAATAAATAGCATGCTCTTTTCGGCCAGACTCGTCATGCTGCCCCAGCACGCACCCCATTGAATTGTCGAGTACTGTTAAGTATAAGATCAAAGGTCTCCCTTCAACTGGAGGAATCAAAATGGGTGGCTCTTGTAGATATTCTTTGATCCTTTCGAAAGCGGCCTGACATTCATCGTTCCATCTTACCACTTGATCTTTCTTCAGTAACTTGAAGATTGGCTCACAAGTAGCAGTCAAGTGTGAGATGAATCGGGCAATGTAATTCAGATGACCCAGAAAGCCTCTGACTTCTTTTTCTGTTTGGGAAGCTGGAATCTCCTGTATAGCCTTCACCTTTGCAGGATCCACTTGAATACCTTTATCGCTTACAACGAAACCCAGCAGCTTACGAGATCTCACCCCGAAGGTGCACTTGTTCGGGTTTAACCTCAGCTTGTACAACTTCAACCTGTTAAACAACTTCTGAAGGTGATCAAGATGTTATTCTTCAGTCTGGGATTTTGCAATCATATCATCGACGTATGCCTCAATCTCATGATGGATCATGTCATGGAACAAAGCGACCATGGCGCGCTGATATGTTGCCCCAACATTTTTTAATCCAAAAGGCATGACCTTGTAGCAAAAGGTACCCCATTGAGTAACAAAGGTTGTCTTTTCCATGTCTTCGGGAGCCATTTTAATCTGATTATATCCGGAGAAACCATCCATTAAGGAGAAGACCTTATGCTGAGCGGTGTTGTCAACCAGAACATCGATATGAGGTAGAGGGAAATCATCTTTGGGGCTTGCCCTTTTCAGATCCCTATAGTCAACATACATTCGAACCTTACCTTCCTTCTTCGGCACAGGAAACACGTTGGCAACCAACTGTGGGTAAGAAGTAACTGCTAGAAAGCCGGCATCAAACTATTTCATCACTTCAGCCTTGATTTTCTCAGACATCTCTGGGCGCATTCGGCGAACTTTCTGTTTTATTGGAGGACAGTCTTCCTTGGTAGGCAGGCGGTGAACCACAATATCGGTATCCAACCCAGGAATATCTTTGTAAGACCAGGAAAAGATCTTAACGTAGTCTCACAACATCTGAATTAACCGTTGCTTAACACTAGCTTCCAGATTTGCACCGATCTTAACCTCTTTCTTGTCTATCTCTGTACCCAGATTTACCGTTTCCACAAGCTCCTCATGCGGCTGTATGACCCTCTCTTCCTGAAGTAGCAGTCTAGCAAGTTCACCAGGCACTTCACAATCATCTTCACCTTCGTCTTCGGCTAAGTTGATCGAACTTTCGAAGTTATAACTGGCAGTAGCAGAGTCGTTACCAGTGAGATCCAGAGTGGATGTAGACCTGTATATGTGAGTGTGTGTAAAATAGTTGTTTTGCAATATATAATAAAAGAGAGACAAGGAGTGCAAAATTTTAAATTCAAGAAACGTCCAATGCTTTTATTAATGACATATGTAGATGACACACATAAAGCCCTCACAAATGAAACCATAGTGCCACGGGTAAGACAAGGGGCCGTAAAGTTTAAAACATTGTCTGTTACAAATTCAAAACAAAAGTCTTATTACTGGGTAATAAAAGAAATTGGGACGAAGTCCTTTGCTGTCCAATTGCTCAGTCCACCATCAGTAGTAGGATAGATCCAACTGTCGAACTCAGATTCCTCAACATCGTCTTCAATGGCATTCACTCCTAAATTGCTGATTAACAGGGGAGGTCTTCTGATCCGTGCACTCCGAACAACCCTTTGAGCTTCTGCAGTGAAACCCAAACCAAACTTGTTAGTCTTATGTGCGAAATCATGGAGTTGGCCCCAATTTACACACCCACCTTTCTCAACAACAGCCCGGGCATCCTTGAAGGAAGCCATCTTCATCGGAGGATCTTCAACAACAGTCTCAGTTGATGCCAGCGTCTGGGGAACCTCTTCAAAATGTTGAAATGGGGTCTCAATGAACTCCCCATCCATCTCTACATACCGAAAAGAGTTGAGGTGACTCACCATGTACTCCTCTTCTCCTTGTATTGTCACAATTTTCCCTTTCATCGGGTACTTTAGCTTCTGGTGGAGCGTTGAGGTTACTGCCCCAGCTTTGTGGATCCATGGACGACCCAACAAACAAGAATAAGATGGCAGAATGTCCATCACATAGAATGTAGATGAAAAAACCTAAGAACCAACCTTAATCGGAATATCCACTTCTTCGTGTACCATTCTCTTGGACCCATCAAAGGCTCTGACTACAATGTTACTCGACTTCAGCTCCAACCCTTCACAGTCTAACCGGTCTAGCGCTTTCTTGGATAACACATTCAACGAAGACCCGGTGTCCACCAATAAGTGAGCAACAGTAGTGCCCCTGCATTCAATAGAGACATGCAGGGCGTCATTGTGATTCTTCCCCTTAACAGTCAAGTCGGCGTCAGAGGAACCCAACCCGTTATCAGCAGTTAAACTTGCCACACAGTATTTGAACTGGTCAGCAGATGTTTCCTGGGGCACGTGCGCAGTCTTTAGGAAAGCAATCAGAGCCTTGGCATGGGATTCTGAGCAGAGCAACAGAGACAACATAGATATTTTGGACGGGGTTTGCCCCAGCTGCTCGACTACATTGTAGTCGCTCTTTTTGATGATCTTTAAAATTTCTTCCATCTCTTGTCTAGAAGCTTCAATGGTAATATTCTTCGGTGCCTCCGTCTGGGCAGGCTCACCAGTGGTCCCTTTGCCCCGAGTGTCATACGACTCGGCGACAGGGGTAAGAATTGGAACTTGAACAGGGACAGTAGCAGGTGTATTGACTGGTGTAATAACAACAAGCTTCTGGACAGTTGGTGGAGAAATCTCAGGGGAGAAAAGCCTTTCGCTTCGGGTGACTTTACTGGATCCAACAATATTGCTGATGTCAGTACCAGCATTCAAATCTTGTTTAAATCCATGATAGTACACGTCAGCCCCATAGTGCCAAGGGACAGCTTTATTTGATGTATAGGGGATAGGCCCAGGAACGGTGATGATCAATGGTGAAATTCTTGGAACGGATGTAATTCTAACAGGCTTTCTCGTGGAAGCCTTGGAAGAATTTTCGAAAATGGTAATTATAGCAACTTCTTCAGCAGGAACCAAAGGAACAAAAGTCTTCTCAAACAGAATTTCTTTATTATCCATTAGGCGTTGGACATCTGACTTCAAAAGATGGAAACTGGTAGATAGGATGGAACACATACGACAACCTTCATCACAGCCCGGGAATAAACTGGCTAACAAAAGGTTCTTCTTTACAGTCATCAATGGAGTAACAATGTCTTTCACAAAAAACACAAACGAGTCTTCATTTATAGCATTCACTCCATGCTTGGGCATAGGAGCAGTCACAACATTAGTTCTTTCAGGTGCTTCGAACTCAATCTCTTTAGCATCAATCAAGTCCTGTACCTTATTCTTCAGGACCCAACAGTTATCCGTATTATGCCCCGGGCTATCAGAGTGAAAAGCACAGCGGGCATTCGGATCGTACATGGGTGATGTAGTGTTAGGAGTCTTCGGGGCCTCTTTCGGAATCAACAAGTTGGTCTTCAATAACTGCGACAGAATTTGGGATAAAGTCATGTTGAGCTGAGTGAATTGTCTTCGCGGCCTTTCGGCCCTTGGATGATTGTTGCGCTGAGGAGCAACAACAGGTCTTGATATAACCACCGCATTGACTGCTTGGCGGCGTTCAGGTCTATTATGGCTTTTTGAACTGTAAACAGCACTGGACTACTTCTTAAAAGGCTTCTTCTCGGTGCCTGATGAAGCACCCTTCTATATTTTACCGGATTTGATATCGACCTCAATCCTTTCCCCGGTCATAATCAGCTCTGTAACCCGGACGAAGAACTTCCAATCAAATGGTTGAAATACGGACCAGACAAGGTCCCCAGAAACATATCTACTAACTCCTTGTCGGCCAAGGGAGGTTGCACCCTTCCATCAAGGTCCCTCCACTTCTGAGCATAATATTTGAAACCTTCGCCCGCACCCATAGACATACTCTGGAGTTGGGTACGCGTGGGAGCAAGGTCGGCATTGTATTGGTACTGCTTGTAGAAAGCAACAACCAAGTCCTCCCAATTATGGATACTAGCTCCTTCCAGCTGGTAAAACCATTCAAGCTGAGTCCCTGAGAGACTGTCTTGAAAGAAGTGGATCCAGAGGTTCTTGTCAGCGGTGTACGACTGAATCTTCCTAACATACAAACGGAGGTGCAATTTTGGGCAAGAAACCCCGTCGTATTTAGCAAAGAGCGGTGCTTTAAACTTGTGGGGAATTACCACCCAAGATGACAGACCCAAATCACCAAAGTCCAGACCAGGAACTTTCTGAACTTCCATCGCGCTTAACCGGTCTTCCAGTTGCTTATATCTATCCTCGGCCGGAGGATACTGGTCTTCGTCAAAGTCAGTCTCGTTGTCTGAAACCACAGGTCTATGAGCCCTCCTTTCTTCTTGATTATCTCCCCCTCTAGATGAGTGGGTCAAATCAACCTCTTCTCGCAAATCATTTCTGAATTTGTGACCCATATTAAATAGGACTGTCTTCTTCTTCTTCTTCTTCTTCTTCTTCTTCTCTTTCAAGATAAGGGTCTTCAGATCTTGCTGACCCTTAGCCAAACTCAAGAATAGTTCTTGGAACTGGGCGTTTTGGGCTTGCAGAGCCTTGATTGCTTGTTCCATTGATGTTTCAGAAGACATGATGCTGAAATAAACAGCGAAGAAGATAAGAGACCTTTAATGGGTACCTGTTATGAGGTGCATGGGAATGATATGCGCATGATATGATTTCAAAGACTTTATGGATTCCAATTAGTAAGCCAAAACGAAATACACTTTTATTAGATAAACTTTGGATTCAATTGTTCAACAGATGTCATTAAGGCATTACAAGAAAGAAAAGCTGGAAAGTAAATCAAAACTAGAAATAGTCAAAAGACAATCAGTGCTCCCATGGTCGTTTCTTGTTGGTGCGGACATAGTGATTGAGGATCCGCTCGTTCTCCAGTTGCCTTGTCAACTTCTGAATCTTCTGCTCTTGCTCGTGATACTTTTCTATGTAATATCCCGCTATTCCCTCAGCTGCATCCACGATCTCTTTAATGCCCCAATGTCAGTAGGCATGTATGGATGGAGGATGGTAGGAGGAACCCCTTCTTCATCAGCAACCTCAACAATTATAGGCAAGACAGCTTCGTACGACATTCCAAGCTTTTGGGCACGGATTCGAACCCATCAAAGATATGGCTCCTTCGGAAGAGAAGTCTTCGCACCTAACTCGTGCGGATCAGACCTGTGTACTCTATCCCAAGATCTTATGAATCTGCGGAGTTGCTCGTCACTATCCCCTTGGAAGTCAAATACAATGCTCGGCATTAGCAACTCATGAGGTCCTTCCCTCCTGGCTCGCCCAAACTGACGTAAGGCAAAACACGGATTATAAGTGATCCCTCCATTGGTTCCTATCAGTGGAACATTGGGGTATTCTCCACATCGATCAATAATAGCCACATCTTCCATGCCCTTAATAGTCCAAATTATGTCCATGTGAGAGAGAGACATAATCCTGTAGGCCCAGCCCATGCCTTCCTTGTTCTTCAAAACTGATTTGGGGAGGTGAGAAATAAACCACCTAGCCAGCAATGGCGCACAGCACATAAGGGTTCCCCGTTTCCGAGCAGTACGGGCATAAAGAGAGTGAAAAATGTCACCCAAGAGAGTGGGCACAGGATTACCGAACATAAATATCTTCACTGCGTTCACGTCGACAAAGGAATCTGAGTTAGGAAACAACACCAAACCATATATGAGAAGATCCAGAATATCTTCAAATGCCTGGAAGTCTAGACTGCCCCAGAAATGATTAGCCTTACCAACCAAGAATTTAGTCAAGAAGCCCTTTGTTCCACTGCGAGTTTCCCAATTAGACATTACCTCAGCCTTTGTCAGATGGAGGGCTGAAGCAATCTCTTTCGGCCTAAGGATCTTCTCCCAACCTGTGAACGGGGTCTGCTCCAGAATAGAGATACCAAGCAGATCAGAGAACTCTTCCAAGGTAGGGACCAACTGGTAGTCCGGAAAATTAAAGCAATGGTACAGTGGATCAAAGAACTGGACTAAGACACTCATCATCTGCTCGTCCAATTTGGAAGTGACCAAACCCAGGAGGTGACCATGTCTTTTGATAAAGGAGGAAGTATCTAAAATCTTTGCAAACAATTCCTTAAGCTGAGTGGGAATCTGGACAAAGTTGATTCGAATGGTGTTTCTACGCATGGGTGCCATGACCTACAAAACAGAACAAAGATGAATGCCTCCTGTCTTTGAAATAGGTTAGTCCAATGCAAGATGCATGCAATGTCATGATGTCATGATAGAAAACACACCACAAGTATCCAAAAATAGCAAACATGGTAAGGGAAAACAAGTCACACAGATATCCCTTAGATTTCAAGCTGGCAAGGAGCTTAGGTACTACCCTCTTTCAGTTCAGTTAGTTCAAACCTGTCCTAGAAATAGTAATCGGGTTCTAGAGGATCTCAATATCACTTACCACCCTCGATCGGTCATAATTCTAGTTTAGCAACCTTTTCTTGCGGCCGGAATCATCGCGAGAGTTTGGTCTCAATGAGTGTAGCATACTACTACTGTTCTATGGCCAAGTTGGTCAATTATAGGTGCTAAGGTCAGTTGGTGCTTAATGACCCCTTAGAAGACCCATATTCTCCTCGTTGCGCCACAAGGGATATCAGTACAAACTAAAGTGTGACACCAACGTAGCTACTACTTCAACCGTATCGGTCTACGCCGAACAGTTCCCTCACAGTTTATTGCTACTTACCTAAAGGGTATCCCCCAGATCCGGGTTAGGATCTATAGTAACTCCGATTCAAGCCCACAAAGATAAAGCATACAAGTCAAGCAATTGAAAACATTATGAACTATTCCTAAGGTACACCCCACTTATAGATTTCCCCAGCAGAGTCGCCAGTTCTGTGATACGGTGGGAAGAATTGACTGTTTTTGGAATGCTGGTTTGTGTTTTGTGTTTGCAAAATGTCACGACAAGCAAGAGTCGCCACCGTATTTTATTTTATCCAACAAGGAAAGGAAAAAAGCACAGAAAAATTCCTTTTTCGAGATATTTCTGAGTACGGGGAGTAGATTATAGAAAGGGAAGGTATTAACACCCTTTGTATCCGTAGTTATCTACGGGCTCTTAGGTACTTGCTCATCATTTTCAAAATTGTTTTCTTTGTGCTTGTGGGTTTGAAAAAGTTTTTATTTGAAACTTCGATTTAACTCTTGTTTCTGTCCTCAAGAGCGTATGAAGTGTTTTTGAAAACTTTGTTCGAAAAGGAGTTTAAGTGTAGAAAAATTTGTTTTGTTTTAAATGAGCAAGTATCTAAGAACCATCTACCTACTCGAAAAAGGAATCGTTCTATGCTATTTTCCTTTAGACAATGTTATCCTACTATTAGTGAGTAGGTAGCACCGTCGTTGGAGTTTGAGGGTCAATTCGAATAGGGACATACGGTCACTAAAGCAATGTTAGGACGCCTTAGCGGTAACCCTAATATCTTAGATCATTTATTTGAGGCAACAATATCCGAGGCAACCATTTCGAGGCGACTATGATCTTTTAGACAAGAGGACGACCTCTAAAACGACTTATACTTAATGACCGTGTACGAAGGCAACCAAGTGGGGTGTACCCTAAAAGTGCGCATGTGCGAGTGTGCCGTTTTCAGTTATTTTTATCTTTGTACATGTTAAGGATGATCTAATTTGATTTTAAGATTAACATTCAGTCTTGTCATGCAAACCCTATTATCAAACATCTAGAAGTTATAATTTGCGAAAATAAAATGCGGAATTTAAATTACAATGCGTCGGGTATTTACATCGCCAAAGACAAACCCTTTGAAAAATAAAATAAAGCAATAAAAATCATTAAAAGTCCTATTTAAACTATTACAATCCTGAAGCAGATACATTATTGGATAAGAAAAAGTAAATCGCAGCGAGAAATTAAATCGGACAAATGATTAGTGTTTTGACCCTTTTGGTTAAAGAAGATATCTTTTTTAGGTTTTTATTATTTTTATTTTAAGAAAGAAATAACCTAAATTAATCACTAAATTAAATAAAATAAATTAATAAATAAAAATAAATTATTTTTGGAGTTTTTTGATTATTTAGGAAATAAAAAATCAAATTAATTAAATTGGTGATTAATAACTAGTTAAGTCTAATTTTATTTATTTTTTTCAAAAGGAATTAAAGTTCTCTAATTAAAACCTAATTAATTAATTTATTTATTAAGAAAAATAAACGATTGAAATTTAATTTGAAATAAGAAAAAATAAATATTTTTTGTGATTTTATTTGCAAGAAAAATTTATGATTGGTTAGAAATTAGTAAAAATAAAATAAAACAATAAAAATAAATAAAACAAAAACAAATAAGAAGAGAAGAGTATGGGCCTGATTATGTGGTGTTGATAGCAATTCCATAAGCCCAATTGTGCTGGCCTTCTTTGACTTTTTGGATCTGGTACAAGCATGTTGACTGGCCTCTTGATGGACCTTCAGCTTTGAACCACCAGATCTGGCCTTTGGCCATCTGGCGCTTGAGTGGATGAAAGACCACGGTATACTGCAAGCTTATGCGCGCATAGGAATACCTGAAGAGAAAAAATATTGAGAAAGTGGAGGACCTGGGATTCGAACCCAGGTCCTGAAGGAGATTGTACTAACACGTTTGCCACCACGCCACGCTACTTCATTTGTTAATATAATGCAAAGAATATATAATATAATAAAACAATTCCTATGCCAGCAAAAACAAAAAAAAAGTGCGCTTGGTTTGAATCCACCAATGGATAGATGACACGAAGTCATCCCTGTCCTCAACCCTGTAAAAGAATACCTGCGGATTTGAATCCGCAGCTAAAAACGCAAGCCTATTCCAAAAGTCTCTCCAGACCATATAAATCTATTCCAAGAACATGGTTTGACTTATTATGGCCTCCTGATCAAAGCCATGTTCTTCTTGAGTCTCAATTGTGCCTGAAACAAGAAACCCTAAAAACAAAACGAAGAACCCTAGCTATGGTGGTTCTCCATTCAGGTCAGATAAACATAATTGAATTATACCAATCGCTTGCAAATGTTTTGTAGATTCAAAATATGGTATTAATTCATGAAAAAGATTCTTAAATTCAGAATTGTGAAATCAAGAACAGGGGTGGCTATCACACGACTTACAGTGCGTTTGGACGTCTGGAAATGCTTGCTTTGGATCTAGATCGCTCGTGTGAATGGTCAGGAAGCAATTGAGACCACTCTCGTGTCCTGAAATAGCATCTAGCTTGAACTTTGATCTCTCACTTTTTGTGAATTTTCAATTCTTGTTCTGCCTCTCTTTGCACTTTCCAACCTATATTTCGTATCCTTCTGCTTGCTTATGTAATGTGCTTTGTATTAGGGTAAGAATCATGGACTGAATCCCTTCATATCAATGCACATGAATGTGATTTGATCTCCATTATTAAACCTTTCCAAATTTGATTCAATTCAATCTTTTTGCACATGATTTGCTTTGATACGAGTTTGGAGATGTGCTAGCTGTCCATTAAAGCCTATAATCAATAAAAATCTTTGGTTATCAATTTTTTTGATTTTATGTGATTTAATTTGATTTAAAATGAATAAATTCAAATAAAAATCAAATTAAATAATAAAAATGATATATGGACACATGGATGAAGCTAGGGAACGTGGACAATGATGCAAACTCAAATCAAGTGGAAAATAATGGGCCCACTTGACAAAATTTGATGTTTTGGGGATAGTTGACTTTTGGCAATTTTGCAAAAAAGTCCAACTTCAACAATGCATAACTTCTTCAATTTTGAACTTTTGGAGGTGTTCTTAGACTTTTTAGAAAGCTTGAGATGTACTATAACCAACCCTTTTGTGATCATCTCATTTTTATATTCCATGCTCAAGTTATAAGCTTTGGAAACAAATGTGTTTTTGTTGACTTTCAAAAATGACCTATAATGTCCAAATTCATAACTTCTTGTGAGTGCATTTTTTGATCTTGGGGTATGAAGATGGATTGTAGGAAATTGCATCCTCTTCAAAATGAGTTTTGAATGGGTCATTTCTCATAAAGTATGAGAGAGTTATGCTTGGTCAAAGTTGAGTTGACGTTTCTTACAAAACCCTAATTTAGCAACTTTTGAGTCTTGATGAATTTTGAGCAATCCTTGATGAATCATGATCAACCCTTGATAAAATGATGAAATATCCTTCAAAATGAGAATGTTGACAAAAAATCTCGAGGTTTGACTGTTTGTAGGTCACAGTTGACTTTTGCCCTAGCATAGTCGATTTTTGGACCCTTTGAGCAATTGATTGGGCAAACTTCCTCTGCAAGGCTTGAAATTTGGTATGGATGATATTGAGAGCATATTAGGACATTGTGGAGGACTTGAAGTCATTTGGAGTCAAGGATCTTGATGCAACACAAAACCCTAATTTGGGGTTGACTGCCTTAGGAGATAGCTTGTCTGACCAACTCTTGAGCAACCTTGAGCCACTTGGAGATTTTTCCCGCAATGTCTTGAGAAATATGGGAGGGAAAACTTTGGGGTACAACAGTGTCTTACAGATAGAGAAAGTATTCCGAGAAGAAGAGATTGATGTCTTGGAAATCCCCTACTATCCGAGAAGCTTTTCAGTCACCCCTAGTATTCCGTTAACAATTCAGGTTCATATTACCCCCTCAATGATTCAAGCTCCTATTCCTCCTACAAGCAACGAATCAAAGGCAGTTCCATGGGAGTATAATGTAGTCTATATTCATGGAAAGAGGTATGAGTGCCCTCCGGTAGGTGACAAGAATGTTACGAACATTGCGGGAACAAGCAACATGACTCGCAGTGGTCGTATCTTTTCTCCTCCACCACCACCTCCTAAGGAAACTAATAGTGAAGCTCTAGCTAAGGCCAGGGGAAAGCAAGTGATGGATAATCAACCCAAACTTTCTGAAGAACAATAAATGGAGCAACTTTTGAGAATTCTCAAGCGGAGTGATTACAATGTAGTGGACCATCTCAACCAGACACCATCCAAGATTTCCATCTTGTCTCTCCTTTTGTGTTCAGAGGCCCACCGCAACGCCTTATTGAAGACCTTATGTTCTTCTCATGTTACCCAAGACATCTCTGTGGCCCAGTTTGAAGGGATCGTCGCTAATATTACTGTGGGAAATTGTTTGGGTTTCTGTGATGATGAACTCCCTGTTGAAGGCAGAGCCCACAATAAAGTGTTGCATGTTTCTATGAAGTGTTTGGACACTGTTTTATCTCGAGTTTTGGTGGATACAGGGTCTTCACTCAATGTGATGCCTAAGGTTACCTTGTTTAAGCTGAATATGGATGGAGTAATGATGAGTCCCTCCACTCTAAATGTTCGAGCATTTGATGGTTCGAGAAGATCGGTGGATGGAGAAGTGGATTTACCTATCAAGATTGGTCCCCACATTTTCTATTTGTCATTCTATGTTATGGACATCCGTCCATCCTATACTTGCCTTTTGGGTCGTTCGTGGATTCATGTAGCAGGAGCTGTGAAATCTACTCTTCATCAACGCCTAAAGTTCATTGTGAATGACCAAGTTGTCGTCGTTTGCGGGGAAGAAGACATAGTGATTAATAATCTGACTACCTACCATTATGTGGAAGTGGAAGGCGAGGTACAAGAGTTGCCCTTTCAAGCTCTGGAGATTGTTACTTTTGACAAAGTCCTCGTCGTGGAATGTAAGAAGTCTGAGATACCCCTGGCCTCTTTGAAGGATTCCAAAGCCCTCATAGAAGCTAGACCTCCCCATGAAAGTTGGGGCAAATTGATTGAAGTTCCATAGAAGAAAGACAGTTTTAGTCTTGGGTATCAGCCATCATCCTCCGTGCAAGCTGGTTGGGCTCCTCTCAAAGGACAGTAGGTTCCCCCAATTTCTGATGTGTTTGTCAGTGCTGGTGTAAGCAAAGAAGGACAAGTACTCTCCACAGATGCTGAAGGTGACGATGAAGATATTTCAAGATTTATCTATCAAGTTGCGTCGGACCAGGAGCTCAGCAATTGGACTGTCGTGGACATCCCGAAATTTGTTTTCGTTGATGTGTAATTTTCTATTTTAAGTCGTATGTCCTGCCCAAGGCATACTGACAGCTTGTAGAAGGGGCCCCTTATGTTTCAATCTTCGTTTAACATTGAATGAAAAATCACACTTTTGCATACAATTTTGTTCCCTGTCTTTTCATTTACTTTTACTTTTTCAAAATAAAAATGGCAATACTTTTCTTTTCATTCTTTTGCACTCTCTAAAAATAAAACATAAAATCATCGATCATGCAGATCCGTCTCGGACTCCATTGGAAATGATAATGCTATTGCTCCTTATATCCTTGAGAATTCAGTTGATCATGCTAACGAAGATAGTGAGGAAGATTGTAATGTCCCTGAAGAACTAGCCAGACTCTTGAGACAGGAAGGGAAGGTCATCCAGCCGTATCAAGAAGAAACAGAAGTCGTCAATCTCGGTACTGAAGAGGTAAAGAGAGAAGACAGGATAGGGGACGCCTTGCAAAGTGAAGAAAAGAAGGGTTTGATTGAATTGCTTCAAGAGTATGCTAACATCTTCGCCTGGTTGTACAAAGACATGCCCGACTTAGACACTGATATAGTAATGCATAGATTGCCACTCAAGCCAGAATGTCCTCCTGTAAAGCAAAAACCAAGAAGGACCAGACCCGACATGGATTTAAAGATCAAAGAAGAGGTTCAAAAACAGCTCGAAGCAGGTTTCCTATCTGTGATAAATTACCTGACTTGGATTGCTAACATTGTGCCCATACCTAAGAAGGATGGTAAGGTACGTATGTGTGTTGACTACCGAGACCTGAATAGAGCAAGCCCAAAGGATGATTTCCCGTTGCCTCATATTGATGTATTGGTTGATAACATTGCTCAGTCTTCGGTGTTTTCCTTTATGGATGGGTTCTCTGGCTATAATCAGATAAATATGGCTCCGGAGGACATGGATAAAACGGCTTTCACAACTCCTTGGGGTACCTTTTGCTATAGAGTCATGCCTTTTGGTTTTAAAAACGTTGTTGCGACATATCAGCAAGCTATGGTGACTCTCTTCCACGACATGATCCATAAAGAAGTCGAGGTGTATGTGGACAACATGATTGCGAAGTCACAGGTTGAGGAGGAACATTTGGTTCATTTGAAGAAGTTGTTTGATCGTTTGTGAAAGTTCAGGTTAAGGTTTAATCCCAACAAATGCACCTTTGGGGTTCGGTCGGAAAAGTTACTAGGTTTTATCATGAGTCAACGAGGAATTGAAGTAGATCTAGACAAAGTAAAAGCAATACAAGATATGCCGGCGCCGAAAAATGAGAAAGAAGTACGAGGTTTCCTTGGAAGGTTGAATTACATAGCCAAGTTCATTTCCCATCTTACTGCTACTTGTGAACCCATCTTTAAATTATTACGCAAGAATCAAGATGTCTGTTGGGATGAGAGTTGTCAAGAAGCTTTCGAGAAGATTAAGAAGTATCTTCAAGAACCACCAATACTCATACCACCAGTTCCAGGGAGACCTCTCATTATGTATTTAACTGTGCTCGAAGGATCTATTGGTTGTGTGCTCGGACAACATGATGATACTGGATGAAAAGAACACACCATTTACTATTTGAGCAAGAAGTTTACTGATTGTGAATCGAGGTATTCCTTACTGGAGAAGACTTGTTATGCTCTTACGTGGGCAACCCGACATTTGAGGAAGTATATATTGACACATTCTACGCTTCTGATATCTAAGATGGATCCGATAAAGTACATCTTCGAGAAACCAACACTTACAGGCAGATTGGCTCGGTGGCAAATTCTTTTGTATGAGTATGACATCTAGTACGTCACACAAAAGGCCATCAAAGGTAACATTCTTGATGATCATCTCGCTCACCAACTATTGGAATAATATCAGCCCATGAAGTTCGATTTTCCAGACGAGGATATTATGAAACTTGATCACAGTGAAGGACCTGAACCAGGGGAGCGATGGACTCTCACATTCGATGGTGCATCAAATGCTATGGGTCACGGTATTGGGGCAGTTCTGACCTCTCCACGCCATACTCACATACCTTTCACTGCTAGATTATGTTTTGATTGCACGAATAATGTCGCTCAATATGAAACTTGTGTGATGGGCCTTGAAGCAGCCATTGATTTAAAGATCAAAATTCTTGAAGTTTATGGGGACTCTGCCTTAGTGATACATCAAGTACGGAGTGATTGGGATACACGACACCCTAATTTATTTCCATACTGGGATTACATAGTTGAGTTGTTGCCCGCTTTCGATGAGGTCACCTTTGAGAACATTACTAGAGAAGCGAATCAACTAGAAGACGGTCTGGCCACTCTAGAAGCAATGTTCAAAGTCAATTACCCGAATCATGCGCCCAGTATAAGGATCTATCATTACAAGGAGCCAACACATATTTTCCCTGCTCATTGTCTCACCACTGAAGATGTATTAGATGAAAGGCTGTGGTATTTAGACATCAAAAGATATCTGGAGAAGCAAGAGTACCCCGAAGGTGCTACGATTTGTGATAAGCGGACTCTCAGAAGGTTGGGGTCTAAGTTTTTATTGTCAGGAGACGTTCTGTACAAGAGAAACTATGATTTGGTTCTGCTCAGATGCGTGGATAGACACGAGGCAGAATCCATTATACGAGAAATACATGAGGGCTCTTTTGGGACTCATGCCAGTGGGCATTCCATGGCCAAGAAAATCCTACAAGCAGGTTATTTCTGGATGACGATGGAAAGTGACTATTGTGTATATGCCAAAATGTGCCATAAATGTCAGGTTTACGTAGACAGGATACATGTTCCTCCCACTCCTTTGAATGTGATGACTTCACCATGGCCCTTTGCAATGTGGGGTATCGATATGATTGGACGCATCGAGCCGAGTGCTTCAAATGGACATAGGTTTATCCTCGTTGCTATTGACTACTTCACCAAGTGGGTGGAAGCAGCTTCATACAAGAATGTGACCAAGAAAGTTGTCACTCGTTTCATCAAAAGAGAGATCATATGCCGGTATGGAACTCCTAACAAGATCATCACTGATAACGGGTCAAATCTCAACAACAAGATGATGAAGGAACTGTGTGAAGAGTTCAAGATCGAGCACCATAATTCATCACCCTATCGGCCAAAGATGAATGGGGCAGTCGAAGCCGCTAACAAGAACATAAAGAAGATCGTCCAGAAAATGGTGAGAACATATAAAGATTGGCATGAGATGTTTCCTTCCTGCATGGCTATCGAACTTTAGTGCGTACTTCCACTGGGTAAACTCCATTTTCACTAGTCTATGGTATGGATGCGGTACTCCCGGTCGAAGTGGAGATTCCTTCCTTAAGGGTTTTGATTGATACTAAACTTGATGAAGCAGAATGGATTCAAACGAGACTCGACCAACTCAATCTCATCGAAGAAAAGCGCCTGGCAGCCATTTGTCACGGTCAGTTATACCAACAACGTCTCAAGAGGGCATTTGATAAGAAGATTCGGCCTCGAGAGTTTCACTCAGGTGACCTGGTCTTAAGAAAGATTCTCCCAATCCACACTGATCCAAGAGGCAAGTGGACTCCCAACTATGAGGGACTGTGCATCATGAAGAAAGCTTTCTCAGGAGGTGCTCTGATCCTGACAATGGATGGGGAAGACGATCCGCTTCCAGTCAATTCAGACTCAGTCAAAAAATACTACACATGAAAGGACCCGCTAAGTCGAAAACCCGAAAGGGCGGCTTAGGAAAAAGTTAGGGCTGAAAGAGAAAAAAGGAGAATAACCCGCTAATTCGAAAACTCGAAAGGGCGGCTTAGGCAAAAATGGGTGTCCTGGTGGATTGAAAACCCGAAAGGGCGATCCAGGCAAAAATTAGGGACAGAAAAGTGAGAGACTGCAGTCTGAAGACTCTTCACGTACACCCTCCTAATGCGGGATGGATCGATCTAACTATTATCCTTTGGAAGCTGGACACTAGGACGACCCGGGATGCGAGAACTATAGCAATATCAGTTTTAACGGAAATTCGAGATTTTCTTGTTGCCATTTTACCCGTTGTATTTCTTTTATTTTTCGTAACTTCCTCATTTAGGAGTTGTTTCTATGTATGAATGCCCATTCACGGGCCGAACTCATTAATAAAAATTTGCCCTTTCATTAAAAAAATGTTTGTTATGTTCTTTTACTTTATTTTTCATATGTGAATTATGATTTAAATTATTTGTTAAGCATTGCATTGGAAGCAATAAGTCAATAATAATCACGAGCTGAGATGTGAAACACTACATTACATGGATATGAAGGCATCCCAAGGGAATGTTGTGGCGTTCAAGTGTTCGTTCTTCTGTGCGGGTAGCAAGTCATAACGGTCACCTGGACGAAGTTGTCATCCTCGTCACCTCCTTACAATCGACTGAGCGCCTGATTCTCCCACACGGAGAGACTCGGGGCATTGGTTGAGGTCCGCGTCCCTTTTTTTTCCAATTATTCACAAAGCCCAACACATGAAGGAAGCCAGATCAAGTCATTTCTCATCAGCAAGATTTAATTCCCCAGTGAAATCGGCAAGGCTAACTATTTTCTCTCAAATTTTGAGCACCAGTCCATATTGGTACCTCAAGATGACGAGCAGCAGATCCCAATGAGTTTTTGACATTTTGCATACAATAATCATCATGAAATATTGCATTGCATCCTCAGACGCATAGCATATCCATGGATCATCATGTCACACTTCAAATGCATATGAGCATGAGCCAGATCAATCCTGAATCAACAAAACATCCTCACCAAGAATTTCATCCTCATAAGTCTCAGTTAACATATGTTATCACACTACTAACTAAAATAAACCAGGGTGTTATTACGTCATGCTCCCCAACTCACAATACTCACTTTATCTCTCTTCGTAGGTCGTCCATAGACTTTACCCTCTCTTCCTTGTATTCTTAGGGTCGTAGATCGTCCGTAGATCTTACCTTCGCTTTATCTTTCTAGGGTCATAGATCGTCCGTAGATCTTACCTTCGCTTTATCTTACTAGGGTCCTAGGTCGTCCGTAGACTTTACCCTCTCATCATCTTTTCTTAAGGTCGTAGATCGTCCGTAGATATTACCGTCGCTTTATCTTCTTAGGGTCGTAGGTCGTCCGTAGATCTTACCGTTGCTTTACATTTCCTAAGGTTGTAGATTGTCTGTAGATCTTACCTTCACTTTATCTTTCCTAGGGTCGTAGGTCATCTGTAGACTTTACCCTCTCATCCTCTTAAGGTCGTAGATCGTCCATAGATCTTACCGTCGCGTCATCCTCCTAAGGTCGTAGGTCGCCCATAAATCTTACCTTCACTTTATCTTTCCAAAGGTTGTAGATCGTCCGTAGATCTTCCCCTCACTTTACATTTCCTAAGGTTGTAGATCGTCCGTAGATCTTACTTTCACTTTACCTCTCTTAAGGTCGTAGACCGTCCATAGGTCTTACCTTCGCATTTTAGGGTCGTAGATCGTCCATAGATCTTACCATCGCGTTATGTTTTTTTAAGGTCGTAGGTCGTCCGTAGACTTTACCTTCTCCTCTTTACCTCTTTTAAGGTCGTAGATCGTCCGTAGATCTTACCATCGCGTCATATTTTTTAGGGTCGTAGATCGTTTGTAGATCTTACCATCGCGTTATCTTTACTAGGGTCGTAGGTCGTTCGTAGGTCTCACCCTCATGTTATTTTTTAGGGTCGTAGGTCGCTCTTAGGTCTTACCCTCACATTATCTTTCATAGGGTCGTAGGTCGCTCGTAGGTCTTACCCTCACGTTATCTTTGCTAGGGTCGTAGGTCGCTCGTAGGTCTTACCCTCACTTTATCTTTATAGGGTCGTAGGTCGCTCGTAGGTTTTACCTTTACGTTATCTTTGCTAGGGTCGTAGGTCGCTTGTAGGTCTTACCCTCACGTTATCTTTATAGGGTCGTAGGTCGCTCGTAGGTCTTACCCTCACGTTATCTTTTTTAGGGTCGTAGGTCGCCGGTAGCTCTTACCCTCACTTTACCTTCCTCTTGAGTCATAAATTATACGCCGATCTTTACCCATTATCTTTACCTTTCTTTTTGGGCCGTGAAGTACCGCTTGATAGATTCTCTGTCGTCCTCAAGTTCTACTCATTGTATTTAAGTTATCGTTTTGTCAAGTAATTCTACTTTCAGTCATCACGACATCGTCAACCATATCCTTTCAGTCACCCTGCCACTCATTCCCTCAAAAACCTTGTATTGGCACCGTTACCCCAGTACGAGCTCCCCTTTTTCAATCATGTTTTATCCATCATGACCAGTCCACCAGAAGACCAATTTGTCTTTCCCCAACAGACATTCACACCAGTGAATAACACTCACACAATCTCTCCAATGCAAATTTCAGGTCTTGGTATTTAATCATCTTCCATGTTGAACTTCCGAAAGGCTGACGCTAATCTCACATTCATGTTTAAGACGATTAAATAGGGGCAGCTGTCGTACCCCAAATTTGCCCTATCTCTTTTATTTTTGTCTAGCTTTGAACTTTGCGTTCCATTTGCATCATTTTATCATTCAGTCATTTGCATATCCCGCATCTCAGGGAATCAGGCGCTTTGGTTTAAAGTTTTAGGGTTGCGCCGTCTTTATGTCTAATTTTGTTTTGAGGTTTTCTTATCAGGTAAAAAGGAAACGCATCTGGTTCTCAATTATTGGATCGTGGAATGAATTTTGTCATCATGTTACAAGGTTGGTTCTTGCTCAAATGTATCAAAGCCTGGATTAGGGTTTATTTCCCTATGTTTGTTGGTCAAAAGGCTAGGGTTTTCGAGTCTCTGGTTTCTGGGAAGATGTTTCTTTCGCCCGTCTCGAGGATGGCTCAAAGATCGGTGCATTAGGTCAAGAGTGTCATCTCCTCGCATTTCAAGTTTTGTTCTTAAAGACTCTAAACCATTAAGTCGAGAGTTTGAAGTTTAAATTGGAAAATGTGGAGTTTGGGCACAAGAAATGAGGCTGAGGGTTCATGATGATCAAGACATTGTTCTTGTTGCTTAAGTTACAAGTTATTGTGGGCTGAATATCAAAAGTTGATGTTCTGGTCAAGAAGTGCAAGTGTGGTTCAGGCATGATATGAAGATCAATGTTTAAGCGACCGGTGTTTTGAGTTTGGATTAACCAGTGGAATTCAATTCTTAAGCATTCATTTTGTTTGAGAGTTTGATTGGATTTTGAAAGATAAGGCACGTGATTGTTTGGAATACAAGTTATAATAATTGCTCACAATTTCTTGAAGTTTAAGTTACAAATTCGAAGGGTGCATTCGAATTATTCAAGAGAGAATTTCAGAATTTAAACAAGATTCAAGAGTTATTTGATTTCCATACAACAAAGTTCATCATTCATAAGATTCGTTCAAGTTTGGTATTCGAGTTACATTCTTTTGGGCAAATTGCAAAGGAGACACAAATGTGAAGTGTGAGTTACAAATATTGTTTTCTTACAAAAATAAATAAATAAATGTTTGTTTCTTCAAGCCTCTTTGTTCCATCTTCAAGCCACTCATCCTAACTCCTCGCCATGGCCTCTTCATCTTTCAACCTCGCCCGCCCTTCAACCCTTGTGCTCATGAAACAAGATTAAGAAAACAAAAAGTTAGCGATCAAACACATGAAAAAAATTCCAAGCAAGAATTAATTGATTGGTATCTCATCATAAGGGTTTGCATTTGGAATCAATTAAAGAGGTATTTATTTTTAATCATGGACCATTTTCCTCCCAATTACAAATCAAAAAAAGCTTGTTCCTTTTGGTTCAAAAAAAAGAAAAAAAGAAGAAGTTTGCAAATATTTTTTCTACTGCAGCAAACAAAAAAAGTAACAGCAAACAAATCATAGCGCAAAGAGAATCAGGCCAGCAGGCTAAGCAGAGCCAAAACAACAAGCATGGCAGGCTAGCAAACAAGCAGCAGCAGCATGACTATGACAAAGCAAATGCAGCATTAAAAAAAACAATAGTGCAAGCTCATGAGCCCAAACACCCTAGTGCTTCATCATTTTCCAAAAGAGGCAAACCCTTCAGAGTTTTCAAGGATAAAAGCAGTAAGCGTTACATCACAGAAAGGTAAAAGAGGAAAAGAAAAAACCTGCATCAAATATGCCCAACACAGTCCAAAAACCTGTTCAGAACTTACACCAAATAGGCAAGCTGAAAGCAGCAGAAAAAAGTAACGAAGCAGAGCAGCAAATATGTTAAAAAATTTCTCTGATTTCCCTCCCAATTCCTATTGCTATTTCACTATAAAGAAACACACCACTATTTCATTAAGGAGGATCCTGGACATAGGAAGCATAAATAAATAAAAACCAGAGAGATCTTTTCACACAACATAAAACTAGCCAGCATGTTTTGAAGGAGATAACCACTAAGCAAAAAAAAAAAAGAGTAAGAGAACCATCCGGCAAGAAAACCCATAAAGAAGGAATCAGTAAAAAAACATAAACCAGTGAGAAAAACTGTGAAGCCAACAATGCACCGCCCCATATATATTTCAAATCTAAAGCAAATGGAATAAGGAGAAATAGCATAACCAAATAATGAAGTTTTCATGCATCGGCTAGAGGAACAACAATAAGAAGAAGGGATTCCAACTACGCACATCAACATCTACAACTTTCTTCCAAAAAAATATCACCCAGCAACATCTGCAAACAAAGATTCAACGAAGTATGCATTCTCAATAAATACAACCGGTATTGCATAAACGAAAATTTTTAGAAGTATAAAGAAGAGGAATTTGAAGGAAAGAAAGTAAAGCTACCCGAATCAAAGCTACTTCTTGTTCTTAGCATAGTCGAATCGTCGTCGGAGCATCTCCAATCAAGTATGCTTTTAAATTTTTCTCTTCCTTTTTCTGTATATGCACTTTACTTTGCGTTACAACCCTCTGAATCTGTTTGTGGCTAAGTTTGCTTTAAGTTGTTTGTGTCGAACTCTGAATAAATCGTGAAACCCAAATCAGTATAGTACACTTGATATCGTTACTGTGGAATCCAAACTGAAATACAAGAACAAAACCATGTTAGTGAGAGAGTGTAGCCGAAAATCATTTTGTTGTTGTTGTTGGGCACGGTGGAATAGTTAGAACCGCGGAAGTTTTATTGAATGCTCCACTATTTTCTTCTAATGCTGCATCGTTTCCACCCTTTAGGGTTTTAGGGTTTTTGATTCAATCAATTCTCATTTGGGCCTTAACCCAAGCGTGCCCATCCAAATTAAACTCCGTCCACCCTCCCAGCTCGCGGTTCTCGATACGTACCTCAACTCTGTAACGCAAGAATAATGACATTAAGTCACAAAAGAAAAGGACATGAATCATACGGAAGCATGAAATCGAATATCTCAAAAGCGAAGGCCCAAGGAATTACCTGAAGACTGGCGGATCTCCTTTCTTTTTTATTTGCATGTACATCGCGACCTTCTTTAGTGTGGTGCTGATAGTGTTGAAGAGGAATGAGTGAATTGCGAGGTTGAGAGGGAAAGTGCAAAGCCAAGAAGAGGGACGAAAGACTGAGACATTGAGAGGAGGAAAATGAGCTTAGGAGGATGGGAATCTTGAAAAGAGGAGCGAGGTTCTGAGAGTAATTGGTTGAGAAGTTTGGACATGTTGATTACTGGTTTGATGAGAGGAGAGTTTGAGAGATTTTGTGCACAGAGGAAAACACGTTTAGAAGGAACAATGTTGTGCAGCAGCCGATTGGGGCATTTTGGGTTCTTCGTGAACCGTTGGTTTGGTTTTAAACCGGGTCGGACCTGGGTATGACCCGATTCGGTCTGTTTAGGCCCGATTCCCTTGTTTACTTTGTTACATTTCATCAAACTTTGGGCTTTGTTGTTTCTTTTGTTGAAAATATTTTAGCACAATTAGAATTTATGGATCCACACCATGAGTTTCTGATGAACACCCCTTGTGTTCTCAATTTGATTTTCTTTTATTTTTTTAATTTTGTTTCATTACCTTTTAATCAAAATTCTTGCATGATTTTATTAGCATAATAAAATTTAAAAAAATGTTAGAATTAGGATTTTTAATATCTTTTTGTTTTTAGCATCTGTTAATATAAGAACAATATTTTAATAATAATAATAATAATAATAATAATAATAATAATAATAATAATAAAATTATGTTAATAGAAATAACAAAAAAATATTTAAGAATTAGTTTTAACTTTCTCTTAATTTTCTCTTTACTAAAAATCACAAAAAAATATTAGAATAAGAAATAGGTTTTAATTTACTTTTGAATACATTATTTAACTTGACAAAACCACAAAAAATATTTAGAATTTAAATTTCTCTTTTTCGTTCGCGCGTTCAAATCTTGATAATACACTCCTTTAGGTAGCTTCATGAGGCGATTAAACCCCATTTCGATCGCCTTATGTCGAAATAGAATTTTAACTCAGCACTAGTAGATAATAACATTAGGTTAGAATTTCCCCATTGACTTTTCTGTTGTAATTAAAACTTCTCATTCACAAATCAAAAATCCAAAAAAAAAACATTCTTTAATCATTACTTGAATTTATTTTAAAACCCGCAAAACACTCAACAAATCAAAACCTCCCCCAAAGGGCATGTTATCTCCGTTCTACCGCGATACCGGCCGTGCCTATTGCTAGAATGCGTGCGTTAACATCGCCCACTAAAAAACACAAACAAACAAACCATTTTCTAGAGGAACTACGGTGTTCTGATTCCTTCATTGGATACGTAGGCAAAGGGTCACGAAACCGTCACGAACACAATAATAAAAACCATTCATTTCCCCTTAAGCAAGCATAGTTGTAGATAAATACACTCTTTAAGACAAGCAAACAAAATGGATCTCGTTGAGTACAATGGATGTGAGGGGTGTTAATACCTTCCCCTCGCATAACCGACTCCCTTACCCTTTCTCTTGGTCGCAAGACCATCTTATCCATTCCCTTGTGGTTTTATCGATATTTCCCCTTCCTTCGGGATAAATAAAGTTTGGTGGCGACTCTGTGTTTTCTGCCGGTAGCTTCAGCATCCATAAGACAGTGCGACATGAGATTCAACCCAGACAAATATATCTTTGAAGTTTAAGCTGGTAAGTCCCTAGGGTTCATGCTCACTAACCATGGGATACAAGCCAATACGGATAAGTGTCAGGAAATTAGAGACATGCGGAAACCATCTTTAAAAAAGGAGGTACAACAACTAATGAGAAGATTAGTCGCTTTATCCCGATTCTTATCATGCTCCGGGGATAGGGCGATCCACTTCTTTACATCCCTCAGGAAGTCTGAGGAATTCGAATGGATGAAAGCATGCAAGGAAGCCTTTCAAAGAGTAAAACGCTTTTTGTACTCTCCACTAATCTTTACAAGACCGGAAGTGAACGCACCCTTAATCTTATACCTGGCGGTTTCTGAGTAAGATATGAGCTTAGTACTCGTCCAGGAAGGGGAAGAGAGGGAAAGACTAGTGTACTTTGTTAGTAAGGTTCTGGAAGGAACTGAGTTGTGATGCCAAAAAGATTGAGAAACTGGCACTAGCACTAATTATGACGGCCCGAAAATTAAGACATTACTTCCAGGGTCATCCAATAACCATGAGGACTAATTACCACATCAAGCAGATACTGAAGAAGCCAGATCTAGCTGTAAGGATGGTCACGTGGAGTTGTCAGAATATGACATTGAGTTCACCCCGGGAACCGCCATCAAATCACATACACTAGCTGACATTGTAGAGGAACTAAGTGACCCATTGCCCGAAGACAATACGAGCAAATGGTCTCTTCACGTCGATGGTTCATCCAACTTTAAAGGAAGTGGGGCCAGGTTCGTCCTTGAGGGACACAAAAACTTTGTATTAGAATACTCCTTGGGAGTCTCCTACTTAACCGCTAACACTGATTCTCAATTGATTGTATGGTAGATGAAAGGGGAGTATCAAATGAGGGACTCAACACTACTGAGATATCTTCAGATGGTGCAAGTGTTGTCGAAAACTCACAGAATTTGAGTTTAACCACATCCCTAGGGAAGAGAACATATGAGCAGACGTGCTAGCCCGGCTCGCCAGTACCAAGGGAAAAGGGTTAAATAAAACAGTAATACATGAAATCTTAGAAAGGCCAAGCATCAAGCAAGAAGAGGCCATGTCAATTGAGTACATCACCAGATGGATGGCCCCTATAATCCAATATCTAGCATGAAGGATCCTACCCAAAGACACTAACAAAACTAGGCACATAAAGAATGTATCCATATACTACTTGATGGTGTCTGACAAATTATACAAAATGGGAAGATCCACACTCATGCTGAGATGTGTGATAGAAGCAGAGGTTACCTTATGATGAAAGAAGTCCACAAAGGGGCATGTGGTAGCCATATCAGAGGAAGAGCGCTGTCCGGGAAGATACTCCGAGCCAAGTACTATTAGCCTTGAACGTTACAAGAATGCATCAAATTCATAAGCAAGTGTGACAAATGTCAGGTATACTCGCCACTCATACACTAACCAACCGAGTTACTGCACTCCATCTTTTCCCCATAGCCATTCTACCAATAGGGAGCAGACATATTGGGTCTATTCCCCAAGCTTAGGGACAATTAAAATTTCTCATTGTGGCGGTTGACAACTTCATAAAATGGGTGGAAGCCGAGGCTGTGGCACGCATTACAGCCAAGAGGGTTTGTGACTTCAATTGGAAAAACATTATTTGCAAGTTCGGGCTTCCCAGAATCATAGTGTCCGACAATAGAACACAATTTGCAAGCTCGGCCGTGGTAGAATTCTGAAGTGATTTCGGTATCCAGAACAAGTTCACATCAGTGGAACACCCTCAAGCCAATGGTCAAGCCAAAGACACTAACAAGATCATTTTGACAGGAACGAAAAAAAGTTGGATGAAGCAAAGGGGCTATGGGCCGAATACTTACCGGAGATCCTTTGGTCATACTATACAACCCCTTATTCCACTACTCAAGAAACACCTTTCCAAATGGTGTATGGAGTGGACGTCATGATGCCAGTCGAGATCAATACCCCTACTTGGAGGGGGGAGCACTTTGACGAAGAAGCCAACAAGGACGAATTGAACAGTTCGGCCGATATGGTAGATAAAATCCAAGAAATGGCATGGGTCGGAGAGTTTACGGTCAAGAGCAGGTTATCCAAGAAGCTGAACTTGAAAGTTAGGCAGAATGGTTTTCAACCAGGAGATCTAGTCCTCAAAAAGATCATTAATCTGAAGAATAAAGGAAAGATGTCTCCTAACTTGGAAGCCCCCTACCGAGTACTTCATAAACTGAACAATGGGGCTTAAAAATTGGATACTTTTGATGGGTCAGAGATCTCTAGGACTTGGAATGTATCCAATCCCAGGCTTTATTTTAGTTTAAAAAACTATGTAATGAGAACGCTGAATAAATGTATGGGATGCACTATTTTCCATTGCAATGGAAAGGGTTTTTAATGAGGCACCCAAAATAAAAACAAATATCTATAATACCTCTCACAAACTCGGCTTCACCCTCGCTAAGGCTATGGACCTACTCGGCCAACCTTACAATGGGGATCTGTTCCGGAAAAAAGTCGAAGAACACTTTACGCTTCTCGAAAACTCGGTCACACTCGCTAAGGCTCTGCGCCTACTCGGCCAACCTTACAATGGGGATCTGACAAAACAAAAGTCGAACCCACTTCAGGCCTCTCGACTCAGTCATCCTTGATAAGGCTCTGAACCTACTTGGCCAACCTTATAATGGGGCTCTAACCCAACAAAAGTTGAAGCCACTTCACGCATCTCGACTCGGTCATCCTTGCTAAAGCTCTGCGCCTACTCGACCAACCTTACAATAGGACTCTGACCCAACAAAATTCTAAGCCACTTCATATCCCTTGACTCGATCACCCTAGCTAAGGCTCTGTGCGTACTCTGCCAACCTTACAATGGGGTTGATCCAACAAAAGTCGAAGCCACTTCACGCCTCTCGACTCGATCACCATCGATAAGGCTTTGCACCTACTTGGCCAACCTTACAATAGGGCTCTGACCCAACAAAAGTCGAAGCCACTTTACGCCTCTCGACTCGGTCACCCTTGCTAAGGCTATACGCCTACTCGGCCAACCTTACAATGAGGCTCTGACCCAATAAAAGTTAAAGCCACTTCACGCCTCTTGACTCGGTCACCCTTGCTAAGGCTCTACACCTACTCGGCCAACCATACAATGGGGCTCTGACCCAACAAAAGTCTAATCTAATTCATGCCTCTCAACTCTGTCACCCTCGCTAAAGCTCTGGACCTACTCGGAAAACCTTACAATGGGGCATTAATCCCAAAAAAAGTCGAAGTGCACTTTACGCCTCTGGAAAACTCTGTTCAACAACTCCCCTCATATGGGTCTAGTTCTTCAAACAACTCCCATCATCTAGGTTGAGTTCTATAAACTTACTCTCCTCATCTGGGTCAAGTTCCATAAACTTACTCCCCCTATTTGGGTCGAGTTCTATAAACTTACTCCCCTCGTCTGGGTTGAGTTCTATAAACTTGCTCCCCTCACCTGGGTCGAGTTCCATGACCAGCTCCCCTTATTAGGGTCGAGTTTATAAAGACAGTAAAAATTGACCATATTTCAAATGGTACCCACTAAACGACATAAAAAAGTGACTAAGAACACTTGTAAAGATAATGCCCGACACTACATGATCGGACACGCTCAGCCAAATAGGCTTTGTATCTGAGGAGCTTATACATATACCATATTATCTTCAAAAGCAACACATACAACACATAAAAGTTAAAATGCAGATAAATAAAAAACAATGATTACATAAAAGGCGACAAAGAGCCATCAAAAGTACAAATCCCATAGGCGATAATCCCGGAGGCAATATTCCAAGAGTAACAAAAAGGATGGAAAAAACTACTCCTTAAAAAAATAATTACATAATCACATCCTTATCAGATGACTAACAGAACCAACAAAACAACATCAAAACATCATGCGCTAAGGGTCTTCCTTCCCGACATCATCATTATTGGCATTCTCTTTGATAGAAGGATCCTCGGGATTTGATTGAGGAGAGTATGTCTTCTCCACTTCTTCGAGATCAATTAGGTGGCCATCCTGTACCACCTTGAAAAAGTCCATCTCTGATATGGCCAAATCGGGATGAAGGTATAACACCTAATCCTTAGCTCGTTCAAAAGCTCCATCACCGGTAGAAAAAACGTCCACCTGAGACTTCTTAAGAGCTTCCCTCAACCCAGCACTAGTAACTTTCAACTCGTCATTGGTGGCTTTCTCTTCCATCAACCTCTCATTAAGCTAGGTAAGAGTGGCTTTAATCTCAGACTCCAGAGTCTCTTGGCGCTCTTTCTCTTTAACTAAGGCCTTCTCAATGGGGGATAACTTCTCAGATCGAGCCTTATGGGCTTACCTCAACCGAGTTATCTCCTCCTTCAGCTTCGTCTCCATCTCCTCATGATCATCCGCAGATTCAAAGAGACCACGTGTCAAGACTGCACACCTCATGAGATAGAAGCTAATATTCTATGTCATTTTCTGACAGCCAACAAACTTAACCTTGTTAACGTTATCGGTATGATCATACAAAATCAGAGCACGTCGAAGTTGTTGGGCCAAAACTTAAATTCCCTAAAAGCGTGACTATTCTCGGGTTCTCTCATCAGAGAAGTGATCTCCATATCAACTTGGAAGACTTCATCATTCATCAGGGTCTTCATACTCTTGGGAGTGCTTTGTTGTACCTCCTCATGGATAGCGGGGACGGTGACTTAGGGATCAGGAATACTAGAAGTAGCCTTAAAGCCTGCCCCTTTACACTTTTTTGATGTTCGAGACTCCAACCCGGATATATTCAACTTAATCATGAAGGTCCCACCTGCAGTCCTTTAGGCAGCCCTTGCCTCCATTATCAACCTCTTCTGCTCGACCACGGAAAGTTCTATCATCTTATCTGCAAGGGAAGAAAGAGATGATGTAAAACATTGCATAAGAATGTATGATGGTATAAGAAATAACAAAAGTTATTACCAAGAAGTTGGGGATCTATTCAATGGTTAGAGAGAATAAATCTTTGACCTTCATTATACGAAAGGAATCAAGAATGGTTAAAGCTTGGACTTCCAAGTCATTCAACTTATATAAAACCATATATGGGAGAAGGATCTCGGGTCCATTATAAAGGAAAAGGGGGCTGCCCTCCCAAAGAGTTTAATACTAGGGGGCACCTCGGCCCACACTTGACCTTAAGAAATCGATCCTTGAAACCTTTGTAGTTAGAGGTATACACCTGAAGGAAGCCACTATGAGGAAGGCCATTGACCTGGATCCACAAAAGCTTCTCGTCCCCCTTTAACTCATAAAAGGAGAAGAATAGACCGACCTTAGGAATGACGTCCATCGCCCCACAAGCAATTTCGAAAGCCTTTATAAAACCCCAACTGTAGGGGCGAAGCTGTGAGGGCTCGACATTCATGGCCTCCATAACATCAACCTCAAACTCGAAAAATGGAGACATGGAAATCCTCCAAAACCCCATCATAGAAGTAAAATAAATCTTCATCAATGTCTTTGTGATGAAGCACACACACGCGATCCCCTGAGACACACGATTCCAGGATAACATCACTTTCCTCCCTAGTCGAGGAGACCCTCATCAAAGACCTAATTTTTGCAATCTCTCAGTCGTCAAGCACACTATTTTTGTAACCCACGACTTCAACGTCAAAAGGGGCAGACGCAACCAGCGGTAACTCTTCAGAACCTAAGGAGGAAGAACCGTGGTCAGAATCACTCAAAGAAGAAAGGGTAAAATGATAAACCTCTTGGGTGACCCAATTAAACTCCTTCTAACCTAGAGCGCAGTTCATCTCTTGCATGCACTAGTCCCACAACTCTCTCCTTTCTTCATTATTAGAGGTTTTCATATCATTTCCCTTATCATCACACTCTCTCAATACAACCATAATCTAAAAAGGAAAAATGTAAATGAAAGAATAAAGAGGAAGTACCTGGAAAAATGGAGAAACACTTGAAGGGGTTAAAAACGCTCTCTTGCAAGAATAAGTCGCCTTCTGCAGTTATCAAAGATAGAAAAAGGAAGAAGAAAATAGGGTCTTTTTATAGAATCAGCAAACAGTGCACGGGGCATGGGAAGCTTCGCCAATGAACAGGGGTTTAGGTGGAAGTTATCATTACCTATGGAATGAGAAAATGGTGACTCTTCACTCCACGACACGTGGGTCAATAAAGAGAAGCAACTCGAGAACGCATGTATTACCTGCTGTGACTACGTGACTGAATATGACGTCCCCACAAAAGGAGGACTTGAACTCGGGGGGCTTATGTACATCTCGAAAATAATAGGCTCTACTGGGTAGTGTAACCGACAAGGGAAAAGGATAAACCAGTAGTCGACTTAGGGTGAGAGTTCTTGGGGTGTAACTTGGCTAATGGAGATAACCAGGTAGCACCTTCCTATAACCTATCATCATCTCATATCATTAAAGTATGTAACCGCTGACATTACATTCATTGTTATGTTACACATCACTAATCATCTTCATTCATGGAGACGACTGTGGTTACACAGTTATGGAACTCAATAGTCACTCATTAACTGAGGCTCTTGATGAAGCAAAGATACCCTCTATATAAAGGGGCTCCCGTAAGAGGGATAAGCAATACATTCATCTTGGGACGCACACAACACTACCGTGGCTCTCAAATCCCCCAATCATCTCATAAACTCACTCCGGTAGGCTCTCGCTAGCAACTTCTTAGGAAGTCGGCCAAATATTTGTTTTAGAGAGGAACAACTTTGAAAGTCACAAAAGAGTTACTCACTAATGTCATATTTTTGAAGCTTAGAATTAGATGTTAGCTTTCACTTTGTATTTAGAGAACCTTTGAGACAGCATGCTCTGTTATGTTTTTGCTTTGAAGTTTTTGTTTTAAATTCTTGATTTTTCTCGGAGTGTAAAAGTTCAAATGTGGGGGAATTTGATCAGTTCATTTTGATGCAAACTCTTTCATGTTGTACTTATTCATTTCCATTATATTTTTAGTTTATTTTTCTATTTTATGATGTTTTTATAATTTAATTTGTTTTAGTCTATTTTTTATTTTCGTATTTAATTTTCAGCATTAACAATTTTCAATGAAAAATTCACAACTGGAGCTACATGAATCAGATTGATATATTCTAATATTCATTAGAAAGCTGAGAGATAGAACTACAAATTTCATGTTGAAGCCGAGAGCTTATTTGGAATGCAACATTATCAAATAATTCGTTGAAGTTCTGCCTTTGGACTATTTTGTTTTTGGATAATCATTTTATGGGTATGGTTTGTATTTTCCGACCCAGTTTGTATTTTAATTGTAACCCTTATTCTATTAAAAGGCTGGGAGCCGTGTTCTATGGGATCATCACATTGTTTACTATTCATAAAAATAATTGGAAGCTCTATATGAATGACGAGGAACTAATCCATAAGGCAAACTCTGCTGGTTATGGTTTCCATATACTTTGAGGTTTTTTAATCTTTAATCCTAATTCTTCCCCCTTTCAATATTAATCTATATGTCTTGTTTGTTGATAAATGAAAATTGTAGTTTTTTTTGTATATACTTTTTGTTGAACTTATCGAATTTTTGTTGTTAATATCGTTGAATAAACTCGACTTTTATATAAATACTTTTAGTTTGTGCTTATTTGTGTTTTTGTATACATAGTGTATCATTTGATGTTTTTCCATTCATTTTGTAGGTATTTGTTGCACTTTGGAGCATTGAGGAATAAAGTGTCGAAGGCACGGCTTCGGATGCGCGTTTTTGGAATAAAAGACTAGTTTTGGGACATTCTGTCCAAGAGAGCCCGCTTAGCATGCAGAGGCCGCTAAGCGCGAGTGGCACTCACTGCATTTTGTAGCGCGCTGCTTGCATTTTACTATTTTGGCAAAACCAAATTTTTCAAGCCTGCATAGAGCGGATAGCGCGCTTAGCGTGGTTTTAGGCGTTTTGACGTGTTAAATAATGAAGTCGCGCTTAGCGCATTAGGCCCACTTAGCGCGGTCTGCTGAGTTTTATTTTATAAAAACAGATTTCATTCATTTTTAGGTGATGGTTTTGGGGATGTTTTTGATCCCAACTCCATCGACTTGAAAATTTTGTTAGGATTAGCTTAGTAACAACTATGGAGCTTGCATACGGATGATCTGGGGTGGATTGCTCTTCAATCGACACTGACAAACTGGTATATTTGTGGTTCATTTCTCTTCTTATTTGTGTATTCTCTATTGGTTGGGTTTGTATGTATATTTTCTTTGAACTGATGTATATTTGTCACCCTTGGTGTTATATAAAACATGCTTTACGAATCTTTGTGGATTGTTGTCCTAGATGTTTACTCTGTGTTAGGGATTTGAGTTGTTATAGATATATACTGCTTAGGTTCTTATCTAGGATGATTATCTATTAGTTTATAAACTCTAAAGATATATTTATAGCTGACATCCACTTAGGTATTAGAGCTTAATGCCTCTATGTTGTTTGTGATTCTCTGAGAGATCATTGATGCAGGAAAACACGGTTGACTTTTGTGTTGTTGAGGTGGTTGAGAGATTGCTACCGAGATAATTTAATCGACCTCTCAATTTGGGTTAGAAATGACTTGGGTTATGAGTAATACATAGTGATATTGATGAATATCGTAGGTTGAGTATAACAGGTCGATAGGTTTAAGTTTGTGAGATGTAGTATATGTGTATGCTTGACAAGTTATTTCTTTTTCCTTTTTATACATTTATTTTCTGTTAATACATTTTCTTTCAACCCATTTATCCCCAAACTCATTAACGAGAAATTTTTCGAACGGCGAAATCAATAACCAATATTTGTGGACACGATACGATATAACCTATATCACCTGGTAAATTAATAACTTACTTTTTTCTTGCCACTCTACAATAGCAAAAAAATGGCACCGTTGTCGAGAATTGGTTTTATTGTTTTCGCATTGCGATAATTCTTTTGTTGTTGAGTTTTGTAATTAATGTATATGTTATATAGAAATTGTACATTAACTTGTATATGATACTTGTGCATATATTTGTTTTTTCTTTGTTTTCATGTTGTAACACGGTGGGAGAACTGACTTGGGATGTTTTACGTTTGATCGCAATTGTTGTGGATAGCAAGAGTTGCCACCGACTTTTCTTTTATCCAATGAAGGAAAGGGTGAAAAGAACAGGAAAGACCTTTGATATTATTTTCTTGAGTTCGAGGGGTAGATTTATGAAAAGGGAAGGTATTAGCACCCATTTCATCCATAGTTATCTATGGGCTCTTAGTTGCTTGCTAGATCACTTGCTTTTGTTTGAAAGTGTGCTTTGTGGCGGTTTTTGAAAGTATTTTTGAAAAGCGCCTTCATAGTGACTGAAAGTTGAACTATTATCTAGTTGGGTCCAGGCTTCATATTATTTGAAAATTACATTATTATCTGGTCGGGTCCAGGCTTCATAGTGACTGAAAGTTAAACTATTATTTGGTTGGGTCTAGGCTTCACAATAACTTTCAGAGATGGCAATTACTTTGTTGGCGACTTCACTGGGGAAAAGAGGTTGTGGTCCTCTGATTTGTAATAGTCTGGGAGGAAAACTCAAGCTGGAGAGGATATACTCAGCCGGGGAAGACATACTCTGTTGGGGAGTTTTGCTGTTTGTTGGGGAAATAAACCCTGTTGAGGAATATTTGACGAACTGCTGACAATGTGAGTTCTTTTAGGAAGAGATCCACAAGCCTTCTTCTTTTAAGACCAACTCAGCTGGGGAGAAGGCTGTCAAGGGATTGAGACTCTGGTTAGGGACTACCCTATGAAAAGGACTTTGTGGGGATAATGTTAATGGAATAACTCTGTGGGGACATCTCAAATGCATAAAGAGATGCTTGTTGCTGCTTGGCAGGACACATGTGCTAAATAGTTTTAATTATGTTCACATGCATATGTTCGTTCAATTTTAGTCATTGGACATCTTTGCATTCAAAATAAGAAACAGAAACTTTGCACTTCAAAGTATATTTGTATTGATATTATGTCCATGAATAGGTGTTTTTGTACAAAGAGACGGAGATCCTAGTAAGAGGAAATCATCGAAAGGAAAACAAAATTGAAAACAAAGATAATAGCCATGTGGAAGTGATCTCATTGCGTTCCAACTCTACTATTGCCCCAATGTCTTCAAACGTCCCTTGCCATCGACAAAAGTTGATTGGATTGATCTTGGATCATTTGAAATCGGACCTTGGTAATAAAGTCGATTGTGGTGATTCCATAGAGACATAGTCATACGCTTTCAATCCTTAATTTTTTCCTGGACTGTCCTTTCCGGTTTTCAGCCCACCAGGATACCCATTTTTTCCCAAGTCGCCCTTTCGGGTTTTCAACTTGTCGGGTGTACAATCTTTTGCATATATCCCTAATTTTTGCCCAAACCTTTGGTTTACTGGGATGCCCTTATCTTGCCTAGGTGTGTCAACCTAGCGGGTCTCTTATGCATAGTATTTTTTAACTATATCCGCATTCACAGTATGTGGGAAGTCATTACCATCCATGGTAGTCAGCATCATGGCACCACCAGAGAAGACTTTCTTGACAACAAATGGCCCTTCGTAGGTGGGAGTCCATTTTCCCCTGGGGTCGCCTTGTGGAAGAATGATGCGCTTTATTACCCGGTCACCAGCTTGATATACTTGAGGCCTGATTTTTTTTGTTGAAAGCCTTGATCATACTCTTTTGGTACATCTGACCATGACAAACGGAAGCCAGTCGCTTTTCATCGATCAAGTTCAACTGATCCAATCTTGTCTGAATCCATTCGTCTTCGCCTAAGCCTGCTTCATTCATAATCCTTAGTGATGGAATTTGAACTTCCACTTGCAGGACAACTTCCATGCCATAGACCAAAGGAAAAGGAGTTGCCCCAGTTGATGTCCTAGTTGAAGTACGGTAGCCATGAAGAGAAAACAGTAACATCTCATGCTAGTCTTTGTAGGTCACTAACATCTTCTGCATAATCTTATTAGGTCTATAAGGAGAAGAATTTTGATGCTTTATTTTTAACTGAGTGCAAAGTTCTGTAATCATAGCATTGTTGAGGTCAGTCCCATTATCGGTGATGATGCTTTCGGGGATACCATAGCGGCAGATGAGGTTATGTTTGATGAATATGGCTACAACGTTCTTTATGATTGAGGAAAATGAGGCGGCTTTGACCCATTTGGTGAAATAATCGATAGCAACCAGAATGAAGCGATGTCCATTACAAGCAGTAGGTTTGATCTCTCCAATCATGTCAATGCCCCACATTGCAAATGTCCACGGAGCAGTCATGATTTTTAGAGGAATAGGAGGTACATGGACCTTGTCAGCATAGATTTGGCACTTGTGGAAAGTCCTTGAGTGTTGATGGAAATCAGTCTCCATCATTGACCAATAGTAACCAGCTCTTAGGATTTTCTTGGCCATAGTATGTCTGCTAGAGTGAGTCCCAAAGAGACCATCATGCATGTCATCCATAATTTTCTCTGCCTCCTTCTTGTCCACACATCAGAGTAGAGTAGAATCATGGTTGCGTTTGTACAGGGTTCCATTGCTTAGGAAGAATTTGGCTGAGAATCTTCGTAAGAACTTTTTATCGTTGATGGAAGCTCCTTCGGGATACTCTTGTGCTTCAAGGTATCTCTTCACCTCATGGTACCATGGATTTTTTGTGTAAGTGTCAAGCTCATAGTAGTACGCAGGTTCGTCGAATCTCTCAATTGTAATCATAGGAGATTCGTTGTCCCATTTGACCTTGAACATAGAAGACATCATGGCCAAAGCATTGGCTAACTGATTTTCTTCTCTATGGAAGTGTTCAGAGGTGATCTCTTCAAAGTAAGGAATCAGAGATAGCACGAGTTCCTTGTAATGAATAAGGTTAGGGTATTTAGTTTCCTAATCTCCTTTTACTTGGATAATCACTAGAGAGGAATCCCGGAACACATTCAAATGCTTGATCCTCAAATCAATGGCAGCCTTCAAACCTAAAATGTTGGCTTCATACTCAACCATGTTGTTCATACAATCGAAGCAAAGTCTGGTAGTGAAAGGAGTGTGGCAACCTTTAGGGGAGATTATCACAGTACCAATTTCATTACCTAAAGCGGTGGAAGCCCCATCGAAGACCATAGTCCAATGGGATCCTTGTTCAGGTCCGTCATATGGTCCAGGTTTCGCGTAGTCGGTCACTAGCATGATATTCTCATCCGGGAAGTCAAAGTTCATAGACTGATAATCATCAACAGCTTGATGGGCCAAATGATCTTCTAATACACTTCCTTTGATCGCCATTTGCATTGTGTATTGAATATCGTACTCAGTCAAGATCATTTTCCATCTAGCTATCCGTCCGGGAAGAGCGGGTTTCTCGAAGATGTACTTGATAGGGTCCATCTTAGAAATCAATAGAGTGGTATGAGTCAACATATACTGTCTTAGCCAACGAGCAGCCCATGCCAGAGAACAGCAAGTTTTCTCGAGCAGTGAATATCTGGTTTCATAGTCGGTAAACGTTTTGCTCAGGTAGTATATTGCATGCTCTTTTCGGCCAGACTCATCATGTTGGCCTAACACACACCCCATAGAATTCTCTAGCACCATCAAGTACATGATCAAGGGTCTTCCTTCAACTGGAGGCATGCGGATAGAAGATTCTTGCAGATATTCTTTGATTTTGTCGAAGGCATCCTGGCATTCATCATTCCATTCAACTACTTGATCTTTCTTCAAAAGTTTGAAGATTGGCTCACAAGTAGCAGTTAAGTGAGATATGAAGCGGGCGATGTAGTTAAGACGAACCAAGAATCCTATAACCTTCTTTTCATAGTGGGGGACTGACATTTCTTTGATGGCCTTTACCTTTGCAGGATCGACTTTGATGCCTTTACCACTAACAACAAAACCTAGAATTTTTCCAGATCTTACTCCAAATGTGCACTTATTAGGGTTCAACCTCAACTTGTACTTTTTCATCCTCTCGAATAGCTTGTATAAGTGATTAAGATGTTCTTCCTTAGTTTGTGATCTTGCAATCATATCGTCCATATACACCTCCATTTCATGATGGATCATATCATGAAACGAAGCTACCATAGCCCTTTGATATGTTGCCCCTGCATTCTTTAATCTGAATGGCATGACCTTGTAACAAAAGGTGCCCCATTATGTAACAAAATTGGTCATCTCCATGTCTTTGGGATCCATCTTAATTTGATTATAGCCGGATAAACCATCCATGAAAGAGAAGACTTTATGCTGAGCAGTGTTATCGACCAAGACATCAATATGTGGTAGAGGGAAGTCATCCTTGGGACTTTCCCTATTCAGATCCCTATAATCTACGCAGATACAAACTTTTCCGTCTTTCTTCGGTACTAGAACTACATTTGCAACCCATTGGGGATAAGACGTCACAGCTAGGAATACAACATCAAATTGTTTCATCACTTCAGCTTTTATCTTTTCAGACATGTCAGGCCTCATGCGACAGACTTTTTATTGGACAGGAGGACAATATTCCGTTGTTGGCAGACGATGAACTACAATATCGGTATCCAATCCTAGCATATCTTCATACGACCAAGAAAATACTTCTACATAGTCATGCAACATCTAAACCAATCTGCTTTTGACACGGCTTCCTAGGTTATTGCCGATCTTAACCTCTTTCTTGTCTGTCTCGGTACTTAGATTGATGACTTCAACTGAAACTTCATGCGGTTGAATAGATTTTTCCTCTTGCAATAGAAGTCTGGCTAGTTCTCCTGGTATCTCACAATCTTCCTCGCCTTCGTCTTCGGCTTGGTTAATTGGGTGTTCAAAATTATAGGTGGAAATAGTAGAATCGTTGGCAATAAAATCCGTAGTGGACGAGGACCTGCAAGAGTGTGTGTGTGTGCATGTAAGATACATGGCTATTTTGAAAAATGCATTGAAGAAAAAGAAAGACAATGAGCATAAAAGTTTGAATGCAAAAAGTCCAATGGTTTATATTGAATTATCATATGATAAAATGAACATAAATAAAACCTTAACAAATGGACCATAGTGCCCCGGGCCAAGCATATGGCTTAAAGTTATTGTTTAATATTACAGACAAAAGGTTCTTGAGTTAATAGAAAGAAATAAACAAGTAATTACTCCTCAATGAAGGAGATGGGAACGAAGTCCTTTGCGTGCTAATTGTTGAGCTTTATTGTAGTAGGGTATACCCATTCTTTAAATGCACACTCATCATCATAATCCTCCACAGTGTTTATTTCATGATTTCCAATACGGAGAGAGGGCTTCCCCGCACAAGCGCGCCTCACTTCTTTCTGGGCCTTGATAGTGAAACCCAAACCACATTTGTCTTCTTTGAATGGGATATCGGGGAGTTTCCACCAAGTATCACATCTTTCTTCTTCGACTTTGGCATGAGCATCTTTAAATGAAACCATCTTTGGCACGACCTTATCATCTTTGGGCATGTCGGAGGAAATTTTGGCAGTAACAATCATAGGCGGAACAACTTCAAAAGCCTGACACGGGGTTTCTATAAATTCACAATCCATCTCCACATATTTGAAAGAATTGAGGTGGCTTACCATGAACTCCTCCTCACCACAAGCAATGACGATCCTTCCCTTGACCGAGTACTTGAGTTTTTGATGAATGGTTGACAATACTGCCCCTACTCCGTGGATCCAAGGTCAACCCAGCAAACAGGAGTAAGGAGGATGAATATCCATGATGTAGAAAGTAGATTTGAAAATTTGTGACCCCACCTTGATCGGGAGATCCACCTCTCCATGAACCGTACTTTTGGACCCATCAAAATCCCTCAAAATAATATCACTCGGCTTCAAAACCATTCCTTCACAGTCTAACCGGTCCAAAGCGCCCTTGGGTAGTACGTTTAAGGAAGAGCCATTGTCAACCAGAACATGTGTTATGGTTGTACCCTTACATTCAACAGAAACATGCAGAGCTTTGTTGTGATTTCTTCCAAGTGGTGTGAGATCAGCATCCGAAAACCCCAAACCCATTGTCGGTCGTCAAACTTGCCACCCAATTTTCATGAGCATCAGAACAAAGTAGCAAAGATAACATGGAAATCTTGGAAGGGGTTTGCCCCAGCTACTCCACTATCTTGAAATCACTCCTCTTTATGATTTTCAAGATCTCATCCATTTCTTGAGCGGAAGGTTCCTCAGCAGCAATGTCTTTTACGGGTATTTCTGTCTCAGCAGGCTCAACTACTTTCTCCTTTCCCCTTGTGTCAGCACTAGGCTTAGTAGTGGTGATACGGACATGTGCCTTTGTAGCGGTTGGTGGTGAGATGTTGGGTGCAAAGATTCTCCTAGTTCTGGTCACCTTACTAGAGCCAGTAATGTTACCAATGTCATCAGCTTTGCTTTCTTCAATCCAAGCCTCTTGCTTTATTCCATGGTAAAACACCTCAGCACTATAGTTCCATGGCACTGCTTTGTTGGAAGAGTACGGAATTGGCCCGGGGCGGTAATTATCAGAGGAGCAAAAGTCGGTTCATTTGAAATCCTGATAGGACCCTTAGAGGAGATCCTAAGAGGCTTGTATGAAATTGTTATGATGGAGATGTCTTCAATCTTATTAATCATATTTTTGGTGGACGAAGTTCTTTCAAATAGGATCTCATAACTATTCATCATGCGTTGAACGCCTTCAGCCATTTGCATCCATTAATTTGTGTGGCACAACAATCACATTCCTTGAAACAGCCAGGGGAAACCCCGACTTTTAGAAAATTCTTTTTGATAGTGGTTAATAGAGTGGTCAAGTCTTCAACGGAGGAAACATAAATGGTGTCTTCAACAACATTGACACCCTTGCCATGGTTTGGCATTGGTTACGTTATCACATTGAGGACTGTAGGCGGATCAAATTCGATTGTCTTGTTGTCGATTAGATCTTGAGTTTTGTTTTTCAATGCTTAACATTGATCAGTCTCATTCAAGGGACTATTTTAATGATATGCACATTTGGTATTTGGATTGTATTTAGGTGAGGTATCTGGATTGGACGGAGGATCACGCAGTGTCACCAAATTAGCCTTTAACAGGTGTTGTAAGGCTTGGGATAGCGACATGCCTATCCTTGTGTATTGTCTTCGTGGAGCCTTAAATCGTTGATGATTGGAAGATTGTCTTTGAACAGGAGTTAGGTTAGAAATCCGAACATCATTAACGGACGGGCGGTCATCCTTCTTAGTATGGACCCTTGCCTCATACACAACATTAATTTCTTTCTTCCCAATGAAGGTTTTCTTTATGGGATTGGAGGTGGAATCAGATTCTATGGGAATCTTCCCGCTCTTGATACCACTTTCAAGTCTTTCACCGGTTAAGATCAGGTCGGTGAAACCGGATGAAGAACAAACAACCAATAAGTTGAAAAATGGACTAGATAAAAAGCCCATAAACATATCAATGTGTTCCCTATCAGTTAATGATGGTTGAACCCTACTAGCAAGATCCCTCCACTTTTTGGCGTACTCTTTGAACCCTTTGTTTTTACCCATTGTCCTGTCTTATAGTTGAACCCTAGTCGGCGCCAGGTACGCATTGTATTGGTATTGGTGATAAAAAGCGGTGGCCAAGTCTTCCCATGTATGGATACGGGAACCCTCCAATTGGTAAAATCACTCTAGTTGAGTCCCAGCCATGCTTTCTTGAAAGAAGTGGACCCAAAGTTTCTTGTCAGCGGTGTGCGGTTGTATTTTGCGCACATAAGACTTAAGGTGAAGCTTTGAGCAGGAAACCTCATCATATTTAGCGAAGACTGGTATCTTGAATTTGTGGGCAATGACAACCCCAAATATTAAACCCAAATCGTCAAAATCCAAACCAGGGATGGCTTGAATCTCAACGGCCTTCAATCTATCCTCTAGCTGCTTGTACTTAACATCGACAGGAGGATACTGCTCATCAAAATAGTCTTCATCATCGGACACTTGATCATTGATACACCCAGCCTGGGTATTCCTTGCTTCTCCAATTTGATTTTCGTCTTCCTCAGACGAGTCTTCCACTCCCGGTATCTGACGGATCAGCTCTCTGAATCTTTTACCCATGTTGACTAGGGCTTTTCTCTTTAGTTTATTTTTGGACACCATTAACGTCATCAACTCTTGTTGCCCCTTGGCCAAGGTCAGCTGAGTTTCTTGAAACTTGGAGTTTTGTGCTTGTAGATCTTTCACTGTTTTCTCGATATCCATCTTACTGAAATAAACAGCAGAAAGATATGGAGACCTGTTATGGAAAACCTATTATGTTATGATGCATGAAAAATGCGCATGCAAATGATTTCAAGGATTCATGAAATTTAAATTTGTCTAAACAAAGAAGGAACAAACGTCAAATTGCATTAATCAGTTCAAACTGGTTACAACGTGCCTCTTAGGCTTACAAAATACATTCCTAAGACAAAAAAGGTTGAACGCATCCTCTTTGGTGCTAGGTAGGCGTTCAAGCTCTGTTATTCATGAAGTTGCTTTGTAAGCTCCAAAACCCTTTTCTCCCTCGCGTAGAACTGAGCTTTGAAGGTGTCTCTCTATTCCTTTAGCTGAATCCAACCCTTTTGCAAGTCTTCAAGATAAGTAGGCATGTTTGGATAGAGAACAGTATACGGGACATTTCCTTCAGCAACGGGCTCCACCATAACAGGTAGGATGGAGGGGTAAGACATTACGAGATTCTGAGCACGAGCTCATACCCACCTAAGGTAAGGCTCTAGGGGAATAGAATTATTGTGTCCCAGTGTCTTACTATCCCCTCTGTTTACCATCCTCCAAGCTCACACAAACCTTTGATGGTAGCCTTGATTGTCGTTGTTGTAGTCGAACACCACTCCTTGGTTGAGCATATAATGAGGACCAACTCTTCGGGCATACCCAAACTGTCGCAAAGCTAAGCAAGGGTTGTAAGTGATACCTCCCTTAATTACAAGCAAAGGGACATTAGGGAATTCCCCATAATGTTTGATGATAGTAATGCTCTCCAAGGATCGAGCACACTAGTGAATATCTGAATGTCTGAGTGACATAAACCTATTGTACCACCTCAAACCTTGCTCGTTCTTCAACACGGATGGAGGGAGATGCGAAATAAACCACCTAGACAAAAGAGGAGTACAACACATGAGGGTTCCTCTTTTCCTCATGGTGCGAGAGTGGAGAGAATGTAGGATATCTCCCAACAAAGTAGGCACCGGATTACGAGACATGAAGTTTTTGACAACATTTACATCTATAAGTTGGTCAGGATTTAGAAATAGTACCATCCCGTAGATGACAAGGGCCAATATTTCTTTAAAATCTTGTAAATCCAGAGTTTTCTAACAATCTTGAGCTTTCTCAAATAAGAACTTGGCTAAGAACCCTTTGACACCACTTCTTGTTTCCCAATTAGTCGTGACATTGGATCTTTGCAAGTGTAAAGCTCAGGCATTCTCTTCAGGGCTCGAGTCTCTTTCGATACCATTGGAAGGTAGTTGATTGAGAATAGGAATCCCCAAGAGTTTAGAAAATTCTTCCATAGTAGGCACAAGCTGGTAATCAGGTAAGGTAAACAATGGTGCAAAGAGTCGAAGAACTGGAAAAGAACCTTCATCATGTCTTCATCAATGCTCGAGGTAATCAAGTTTAAGAGTCAACCATGTATTTCGGTGAATGAAGAAATCTCAGGAAACCTTGATGCTAACTCTTTGAGTTGATAAGGAATTCTTACGAGATTGACTTGGATAGTATTCATGCGGGTGGAAGCCATGTCCTACAAAATAGAATAAAGATAAATCCTAATAATCCTTGAAATGGTTAGTGCAAATACAATAGTATGATGCTATGATGTTGTGTACAAGTAAGAATATACACACAAAAACAAACAAGTCCTTAGGTTTAGGCTTGCATGGATTTTGTAGGTAAGTACCCTCTTGAAGTTTAGTTGGCCCAACATGTCCTATTAATAGTAACCGGGTTATAGGGGATCTCAATATCAATGATCTTTGCTCATCGGGCAATTTTTAAGCGCAAGCCTATTTAATGGAGACTGAAATATCCTGGGAAGTTAGATCTCAATGAGCGTAGTATCGAGTATCAACAAACTTTGGACTGCACCAAAGTCGGATACCTCACTACTTCCTAAAGGCCAAGTTGTTCAAGTAAAGATTCTAAAGTTAGTTAGTGCTTCATGAAACCACACAGTGGCACCATATTCTCCTTGACTACTCAAGGGCTATCGGTATTGTTGTACCCCAAAATTTTCCTTCCCATATTCTTCAAGATTTGTCAAGATCAATCTTCAAATGCTTCAAGATTCCTCAAGGGTTGCACAGTCTTAACATCTCCTAAGCAAGTCAAAAACTAGGGTTTTGGTTCTTACAAGGAAGTTGAGGTTTTCAATGGCTCAATCAAGTCCCATGGGCTCATATACATTGCCAATCATCTACATGCCAAGTTTCAAGACTCACAGAGACAAGTTGCACAGTCAAAAGCCCTATTTAGTTCACAGTCAACTGCAGGGGCAAAATGGTCATTTTACAGTCAAAAGTCAAAAAATTTGGTCAACATCTTATTTTGAAGCCACAATCATCATTTGATCAAGTCTTGATCGTGATTCCACAAGCATGGCTCAAAAATCATCAAGATGCCAAAAGTTTCTATTTTTGGACAGCTGAAAAGTCAACTGTAACTTGACCAAGGCATAACTTTTTCATGGTTCATCATAAAAATCCAATCCAATACTCATTTTGAAGGGGATGACATTTCCTACAACTCATCTTCACATTCCAAGTCCAAGAAATGCTCTCACAAAAAGTTATCAATTTCTACATTATAGGTCAATTTCAAAAGTCAACAAAAAGGCACTTTAAGTCAAAGACCATAACTTGAGATTGGTAAATCAAAATGACATGGGACCAAAGGCATTGGTTAGAGGACTTCAAGAACTTTCCAAAATGTCCAAGAACATGTTCATATGCTCAAAATTGAGCAAGATATGCATTGGAGAAGTTGGGAAATGTTTGGGAATTTACAAAAGTCAACTTTGCCTAAAACACCTTGTTTTTGCTAATGGGCCTCAAATTCTTTCTTGAAACATTGTCCAAGGCCTATGAACGACCCATTGATCTTAAATTGATTTATTTTCTTATTTTTAATTAATTAATTGAATTTTTATGAATATTAATTCATTTAATTCATTTAATTGTAGGAAAATTCAAAAGATATTATTTTCAAATGTTTTGTGAAGCAAATATGACCAACACATGCTGAAGATTTCGTTTGCCAATCAAGGGGACCAAAATATCCAATTTTAGCAAGTTTTATCAATAAAAAATGTGCAAAAAGATTTGATTGAAATCAAAGATGCAAAACATAATTTCATGGATTCTTGGACAAAGATTGAACCCTAAATCCATTCTACTATAAGAGCATAACCAAACCCTAATGCCTCATATGTGCAAGCTGCTGCAAAAACCCCATTACCATATTGAAAAAATCAAGAACAAAGTCAAAACTGAAATCATCCTTCCAGCACAATTCAAAGCCTTAGAGTGACTCAAACACCTTGCTGACATTCCCAGGAACGGATTGGAATCAAAAGCAAGCCTTAACACTCCAAGAACACGCAAGAACAAGTCACACGGTTTGGTTTTTAATTCTTTGTTGACTTCTGGACTCATAAACAAATTATTTTTCATATTAAATTCAGAAACTTAAATATTTATAATATTTATAATATTCTTATTATCATTATTCTTATTTATTAATTATTATTTTTGTAAATAAAATGTAAATTAATTAAATTAGTTTAATTAGGTAATTTTAACCTTTTTTTACAATAAATAAAAACAATCTAGAATTAGGGTTTTCTTGACTTTTAATTTCTTTATTTTTATTTTCATTAAAGACTTAAAAAACACAAAAAAAACATTTTTCTTCTTCTTAATTAAATAATTAAGTAGTATTAGGTTTAATTTTTTAATTAAATTGCAAAAAAGGACAAAACTTAAATTCTTTTCTCAAAAAGGGTCAAAACCTTAAGGACGTCCTGATTCTATTTCTTTTCGCGCATTATCATTATTTTGATTATTATGTATCTGCTCCGGAAATGTAATAGTTAATTAGGTTTTACCGTTTTCTTTTATTTTCCGCACTTATTTACCAAAACGGGTTTTTGTTTTTGGCGATGTATAGACCCGCGCCTTGTAATAGCGTAGATTCATATTTCCGCACTTTATTTTCCGCACTCTTAACTGTTAATTATGCCTGCAAGACTAAATGACAAATAAAATCAATCTGTAGCTCACAAATGCATGTCCAAAGATAAACATAAACTGAAACAACGCACATGCACATGCCACTCTTAGGGTACGCCTCACTGGTTGCCTCGACGTGGTAGTCAAGTATAGGGTGTCTTAGAGGTCGCCCTCCTGTCTAAGATCCAGTTGCCTCGAAACGGTTACCTCGGATAAAAAGGATCTAGGACATTAGGGTTACTTCTAAGGTGTCCTACTATTGCTTCGGTGACCACACATGTCGCTTAATCGAATTGACCCGAACACCTCCAACGACGGTGCTACCTACCTCTCAATGGTGGGATAGCACTATCTAAAGGACTCTTACACAGCCTAATTCCTTAGAGTAGGTAGATCTCCTGGGTACTTGCTCTTTTCAAAACAAACAAAACCAACTTTTCGCACTCGCACTTTCTAAAAGTTTTCAAACAAATTTTTCATACACTCTTGAGGACAGATACAAGAGTTACTTAGAAATTTTTCAAACGAAACTTTTTCAAAACCCACACACACTTGAAAAGCAAACAAATATTTGAAAACATAAGAGCAAGTACCTAAGAGCCCGTGGATAACCACGGATAGAAAGGGTGCTAACACCTTCCCTTTCTATAAATCTACATCCCGAACCGAGAGACATCTCAAAGAAGGAATTTTGCTGTGCTTTTGTCCTTTCCATGTTGGAGAACATAAAAGACGGTGGCGACTCTTGCTTACCGCGACATTTCGCGAACCAACTTAAAAAACAGTCAGTTCTATTTCCACCGATCACAGGTATCAACAAATTTGTCACACTAACATAGCTATTTCTTAGACCATGTTGGTATACCCTGCACAGTTTCCACAACTTATTGGTACTTGCTTAAAAGGTATCCCAGATTCGGGTAGAGGATCAAAACAAGCCCAAACAAATAACCATAACATAAAGCAAACAAGTCAAACAAAGAAAAGCAAGTAAAGGTGATCTAGACCTAAGTTAACCCCACTTTTAAATACTCCCCAGCAGAGTCGCCAGTTCTATAACACGGTGGGAGAACTGACTTGGGATGTATTGCGTTTGGTCGCAATTGTTGCAGATAGCAAGAGTCGCCACCTACTTTTCTTTTATCCAATGAAGGAAAGGGTAAAAAGAACAGGAAAGACCTTTGAGATTATTTTCTTGAGTTCGGGGGGTAGATTTATGAAAATGGAAGGTATTAGCACCCTTTTCATCAATAGTTATCTATGGGCTCTTAGTTGCTTGCTAGATCACTTTCTTTTGTTTGAAAGTGTGTGTTGTGGTTGTTTTTTAAAGTATTTTTGAAAAGTGCCTTCGTTTAGGAAAACTTTGTAATGATTCTCGTCTCTATAAGAATGTATACAAACTGTTGAACTTTTGAAAATATTTCAGTGGAAAGTGTTGGTGCATTTGAAAAGGTGTTTGTGTTTTGAAGATGAGCAAGCAACTAGGAACATTCGACCTTACTCAAAAGTATTTTATTCATTCCTCTCTTCCTTTGATATTGTTATCTTACCATTGATTGGTAAGAAGCCTTATCTTTGGATGTAAAAGGTACGGGCGTGGGTTATCGTATAGTCATGATAGCAATATTGTAAGATATATTAGCATTTCTTTTGAGGGACTAAGATCATTTGTAAGGAAACATTCGAAGCGTCATCGAGGGACTATGATCTTGTATTTTTGATTATTTTTTCTAAGACGTCTCACATGCATAACATGACTATTTTTCATAAGGCAACAAATGGAGTTAACCCTAGAGGTGCATGTGTGCAAATTGTGTTTGATTGCATGCATTTTTGTCTTTTGATCAGGGTGGTCTACTTGTCGATTTTATCTTGCCATACACCCTAATTACTAACATTTTGTGTAAAGTCAAAAGTGCAGAAAGATAAAATCCTACAATATTACAACCATATTGAATTGCATAAAAATATAAAGGCAAAAATAAGGTAAAAGCAAAAAAAAATGGATCTTTCGATTTAGGGCAGCAAATCCTTTAATTCTGCACTTTCTGGATCTTTTCGATCTGGCCTGAAAAGGGATGAATGCATGACTTTCGATTTGGGCCTAGAGGCCATTATTTTGTGTATTTCAATTGGGGCCTGGAGGCCAGCATGTTATACCTTCTGACTGCCTCTTTCATTTGGTATGAAGGTTAGTATGGAAGCTAGAGGCTTCGTTTCTAACTTTCTGTCTCCTATTTCTTTCGTTTGAGTTTGAATAGCAACATGGCCCAAGGCCATGCCAATATCACCTTAAGGCTAGATTAGTACTTAAAACATGTTTAAATGTACAAAGAGAAAAAGCCAAGAAGATTGTTAACCATGACACACAATAGAAGAGTGGAAACGAAAAGAAGAAAATAGTATGTACATGTTTTAAATAAAAAGAAAAATCATTTACATGATATGCTGGAAACGAAGGGTCAAGGGTTAAGAATGAATTACCTTGCTAGAGGCTGGAACGTGTGTTGGACCCTGAAGTGGTTACCTTGAATCCCTCTGGATTCAAAGGAAAAGACCAAGGGTGGGCCTTTGACACTAGATTCGAAAGAGCAAAACAAGTGAAATGTCCTTCTTTGCTGGATTCGAAGGATAGTGAGATGTAAGGATTTTTTTAGATTAGAAAGGGACAAGTATTTGGATTCTGGGTTTGGATTTGCAAAAGTGTTTAAGTGTTTGAGATTTTTATGCTGTGTAAGAATTTTGAAGATATGTTCCCCCATTTTCTTCTCTCTTTTCTTATGTGCAAATGAACTCTCTATTTATACAGGAAAATTTTTAAAATGTTTGGGAGTAAAAATAATAAAATAAAGACTCGGCTGGAAAGTAAGCACCCACTTTTGTCATGATAGCAAGATGGATGGTATAGATGGGTTACTTCCTTATAAGGAAAACAGGAGCAAGGCTTAAAAAATTTATTTTCTAAAAAGTAGTATTATAATATTAAGGTCAAGTGGTCTTGGACAGAAAATGGGTAAAAGCCTATTTCAACTTGCATAAAAAATTAAATATAGAATCATTGATAAGTTTGAGGCCTGAAAAGGGGAAACACGTAGCCTATCCTATGGGTCTAATGTTCAACTTGATCTTTTGATTTGAATCCTCCATCTTTCTATACCTTTCGACCAGACTAGAACAACATTCGTTCCCACCAGTTATGTGACCTTCGAATGGACCAATTGTATGTTCTTCGAATGTCCCTCTTCAGCTGAATATGCCATCTTGAGTCCTCTTGATTTTGATTGCTTAGGACCAAACCTTCGACCAGACTCCAAAGTAAGAAAAAACAAATATTCCCCAACTATGGCAAGTCCTTCGAATGGGCCACCAAGTTGTGTGTCATAATGCAGCACTATGGCGTTTTGAAGGGTTTGCAGATGGATTCGAAGGTGATATGAAGGCGCATTCAAAGCAAACATGAAGATGAAATCGAAAGTCATAGTAAGGTATTCATTCATCCAATCAAAAACTTGTGAATCCAAGGCAAACAAGTGAGGGGCCAATGGTCCAATTGAAGCTTGCAGGCAGGAGCCATTGTCCAAATGAAGCTTGCATGCAGGAACTATTTTAGTGCATAAAAGCAAACTTGCAGGAGGTCAAATGCCCAAATGAAACTTATGGACCAAAGCTTGATCAAAGAAGCCAGATTCTCAATCTAAGGATGTGAATCAAAGCTTGCATCGAAGGAGATTTCCTTCCCAAATGAAGTACGTAACCCCAACTTTCATTCGAAGGAGTCCACAAAGCTAAACAAAAGATGCATGCAGAAAGTTTTTAAATATGCAATCGAAGGATTCCAAAAGGAGGATTTTTGCCTTGTAACTTCATGCCAACATGCAAAAAATCTACATTCGAACGAAACTTGCATGAAGGGAACCAACATGCCCAAACGAAAGGTGTGGCCAGTAGCTTGTACTGAATGAACCACATGCCCAAACAAAAGGTGCATGTAGGAGGAAAAAAGTGCAAATTGAAATATGCTAAAAAGGGAGCCTTTTTCCTTGGAATCGAAGGAGACTACAGAGGGATTTGTGCCTTGTGATTCCAAACCAACGTGCTAGAGGCCCACGTGCAGTCGAAGGATGCAAGCCAAACTTGCATCGAAAGAGGCCAGAAGGCCAATCGAAGGAGCTGAATCGTAGAACACTTGTTTTTCTCCAAATTTTGTCAAAATATTATTTTCATCTATTTTCTCCCTTTTTAACAGTTTTCTTTTAATCTTGGTACTGGAAAATCCCAATGTACTTGTGCAAGCTTGAACCTTGAGAATCCTTGTGAGAAAGGCCTTGAAAAATGAGAGGGAAAATTTTAGGGTACAACACACGTATTATTGTAAATTGTCTCGTTTTTGTAACATTTATTGTATGAATGTTAGGACACTTTCTTTAGGTTTGTGTGGTGTGACAATACCGTGGCATGAGGAGAGGAGGTTACTAGCTCGCATAATAAAGGCGTCGAGCTTACGACGTAAAACAAGCATGTTTTGTTTGTATTATTTTTTGTTATATGTGACTTGTGTTTTAAGAAGTTAAAATTCGACATGTTATAAAATTTCAAATTTTCACTTTTCAACTTGTTTAATTAAATTTCTCGTGTTTGTTTCGTTATGTAGATTTGTGTTTTTCCACAAGCTTGTTGTGTTTAGCTTGAGGAAGTTTGAATGTTGTAAATATTATGTGCATTATGGTTGTGTAGGTGGTTGTGGAGCTGCATAGCAGCTGCACCAGTTGCTGTCCTATTTTTCTACAACTTGTGTAGCGTGCTAAGCGCGCTCTGTGCCACTTAGCGCACTCTGTTGTGCCGAACCAGTAAACTCTTTTTAATTTTTCACTTGGCTTTCCTTTTTCCCACTTTCACCTATGCTTTAAATAGTAAATAACATTAACATTTTTAATTCTTTCTTTTGTTGTTTGGACTCAAATTTTGGCTCGATAGCTTGAGGTTGCTTTTGGTGATTTTCCAAGTTTGAGTGTTACAAATTGTGAATGCATGGTAATGATTCTGTTAATTTTTTGTACACGTTCGAGGTATGTATTTATTGCTTTCTGTACTTTAGCATATTCATGATACTTAGAATTTTTATGTCATTCATTATTTTGTATACTTTTTCATTTGTGAATCACTTTAGTTCATATCCTTTTTGTGAGGTAGATTTCCATTGTTCACATATGCTGGAGACTAGAAATCTTGTTTTAATTGGATTTTATTATACTTAATCTTTTGTTTCTGTTAGTTGTATGAAAGTACGAAAATGATCAAGGAATTTTTGTTCCATTTTGAGCACAACTACCTTGGCAAAATAGTTAATTCACCTTGTGAGTGTGTGATCATTAGTAACCCCTTTTGACCCCTTTTTTGTTGATATCCATATTATTTTTGATAAATGCTTATCTAGGAGTGTTTGGTTTATCTTTTTGAATGGATATTGACTCTTTTGTTTTCTTGAACCCTCAGCTATGATTTTTAGTTGAATTTTTACCTTGCCTTAGAAAGTAGAGAGTATTCACTTTAATGTATGGTTGAATTAAAGTTGGGGAGAATAATGATTGTGTATTTTATTGGTCGATTTCTATGAGGCTGAGAAAAAAAGTGAAAAGAAAAAGAAAGAAAAAAATTGAAAAAAGATTTGAAAAAGAAAAACAAAAAGAGTTTGAAATAATGTTGTGTTAATAAGTGATGTGTGTTTGGTGTAACACTTAGGATGAAGAAGAAGTTTGATTGAAATTATATTGTTTGAAACTTTGGTGAATTGATTACTCCCTTAGGTTTAGGCAAGTTTTTGTCTTGATTAGCTTTAGGATTTATCACTTGTTTGTTCACTCGACCACGCTACAACCTTGAAAATCCCTAGAGATTCTTGCTTTTATATTTTCAACGTAAATTTTTGGATGAATGCATAATTTAGTCTATTGTTTGCAAGATTGTTGGATGGGTGAAAATACCCCTTTTGTGTGTTTCTCCTCTAATGATAATTGTTTTTGCTAGGTGTGATTCATTTGTGAACTGGTGTTGTTTTAGAATGTTTGGTATATTTTTTGTATTTAGCATTAGTTTCATGTTTATCTTATCATCGTAGTTTAGTGGTAAGCATGTTTCTTCGTGTGTACCATTTTTTATTTGAACCATTGCATTTGTTTTTCTTTTCAAAACTTGTTGATTCATGATTCTTTGGTTTATAACTTTTGTTTCTTGGAGTTGTTTGGCCTTGTTTGAGGACAAACAAGTTCAAGTTAGAGAGAGTTTGATAAGTGCAAATTGTAGTTATTTTTGTATATACTTTTTGTTTCACTTATCGAATTTTTATTGTTAATATTGTTGAATAAACCCGACTTTTGTGTAAATACATTTAGTTTGTGTTTATTTGTGTTTTTGTGTACATAGTGTACAATTTGATGTTTTTACATTCATTTTGTAGGTATTTGTTGCATTTTGGAGCATTGATGAATAAAGTGTCGAAGGCACGGCTCCAGATGCGTGTTTTCGGAATAAAAGACCAGTTTTAGGACATTCTATCCAGGAAAGCCCGCTTAGAGCGTAGAGGACGTTAAGCGCGAGTGGGGCTCAGCGCATTTTGCAGCGCGCTGCTTGTGTTTTATTGTTTTGTTAGAACCAAAATTTTGAAGCTCGCTTACCGCGGATAACATGCTTAGCGTGGTTTTAGGCGGTTTGATGTGTTAAATAATGAAGTGGCGCTTAGTGCGTCAAGCCTGCTTAGCGAGGTCTCCTGAATTTTGTTTCATAAAAACATATTTCATTCATTTTTAGGTGATGGTTTTGGGGAAGTTTTTGCTCCCAACTCCATCAAATTTTAAATTTTGTTAGGATTAGCTTAGATAACAACTATAGAGCTTGAATATGGATGATCCAGGGTGGATTGATCTTTGATTGGAGCTGGAAAACTGGTAGATTTATGGTTCATTTCTCTTCTTCTTTGTGTATTCTCTATTGGTTGGGTTTGTATGTATATTTGTTAGGGAAAGATTTCAATGATGTAAAACTATGTTGGAAATGTTACTAGATGATATGGTGGACAAAGTAGCATGAAAAGTCTTCAAGAATTTGTATTTTTGAAAATTTATATTCTATGAGCCGACTCAAAGAAAGCTCAGGTCGACTCATGATTAACAGTTGCTCCTTTGAGAAGTCTCGGGTTTGGTCACGTCGACTATGTGGTCGACTCATCCTGGAAGTAATATTTAGGAACTATGTATCGATGCATACCCCTGGAGAGGTTGACGCATGGATCTTTCTCTCTGTCATGTGGCATCTTCGGGAATGCTCAAGTCGAGTCATCCTTCTGCATAGGTCGACGCATGGATCGTGAACACTGTCATATTACACCTTCGGGAATGTTCAGGTCGAGTCACCTCTTTTACATAGATTGACGCATGGTTTGTATACACTATCATATGTCACTTACGGGAATGCTCAGGTTGAGTCCCCTCTTGCATAGGTCGACCAAGGTGCGGATCGTGTGTTGACAATTTCCAAAGTAGAAGATTGCGATCTTGTTAGGGTTGAGTAATTATGTGTTTTTCTTGAATAAAATATGATGTTTTTATCGTCCAAGATCATTGAGATTTACGGGTTTTTTACAATTCTTTTCTTATTCAAATTCAGCCGTGTTTAAGGGATTGAGGAAATGTGGGTTTGCACAACAAGATAGCTACAATCAGAGGATTTTGAAGGAAGAATTGGGGTCCTCATCTTACGATCAAATCAGCCGAGCAAAGGGTTTGAGAAATGGTTTGGATTCTCAACAAGGTAGCTACGACTGAAGGTTTATCGAAGATTGGTGACATACTAGATTCAAATTGAATCAAGGGAAGAGAGGAGATTAGTTTTCAATTCAATATATTGGGTTTGAATTGTGGTGACTATTTTATGTCTCTTGTATAAAATTTGTAATCATAATAGTAACTATCCTAATTCTAAAATATAGAATTATGGGCAGACATACCCCACGCGAGGACGACAGGGGAAACTTCCTTAACAAATCGCGTGTCATTTTTCTTTCTCGCACTTTACCATTTATTTGCAATAATCTGAAAATTTGCTCTTGTGGTTCCAATTGTCCTGATTTGTAATGCAATAGAACTGTTAGTAAAAATTATAGTAATCACTTTGATTGCTATAATTGATTTCAACACTATAAATTAAGGTAGATTGGACTTGGTGAAATTAAGTACACCAAGTGTTCGATAAAAGTCCAAAAGTGCAAATTTGTGTATTTTCTTCTCAACATTTCATTGGAAGTAATTAAAAATATTTAAAGAGTATAAGTGATCAATTATAATTGAATTAAGTGTTAAAAATTCTCATTGATTCATTCCATTCGGTTTTTTGCATATCCGGTCTTTTCATTAGAGGATCGTTTTGGACAAGTGTATCAGGGTAGCTTTTGTTGCGCTTCAAGTTTTTCTTAAAAACTGATTTTAAAAATCATGGTATTTATTCAACCCCCCCCCCCCTTCTAGATACGTCCTACCGTTTAACAAGTGGTATCAGATCACTGGTTCATCTAGTGCTTCATGTATAACTCTTTAGACAATGGAGAACGATCCAAAAGGGGCATACAATAGAGCACCTATTTTCACCGGTGAAAACTATAGCTATTGGAAAGATTGTATGCGTATGCATATCAATTCTGTTGATAGAAAAATTTAAAAAGTCATAGAAGAAGGTCTTGTGGCCATAACTATGTTAAATAACGCAGGTGTCGTTGTACCCAAACCAGAAGCCCAATGGGGTGAAAAAGATGATAAAAACTACGCTTATGAATGGAAAGCTAAAAATATGCTCATATCAGCTCTTGGAGTTGATGAATACTTTCGTATCTCGCATTGTGCTACCACTAAGGCAATGTGGGATGCTTTACAAGTTACCCATGAGGGTACAAACGATGTCAAACTAGCAAGGATTAACACTTTAACTCAAGAGTTTGATCTCTTTCATATGAAGTATAGTGAAACCATTGCGAACATGCAAAAGAGATTTTCTAAAATAATAAATCACTTACACACACTTGGTTATATTACTTCCAATGTTATTGCTATTAACTAGATTTTGAGATGTCTGAATAGGGAATGGCAACCTAAGGTCACGGATATCAAGGAAGCCAATGATCTAACTACATTAGATCTTTAAACACTGTTTGGTGAACTTCAAAAACATGAGCAAGAGCTCATAAATCTTCATAAGCATGAAAAGAAAGAGAAGAAAGAAAAGTTGAGGGATAAGAAGAAGAAGTCCATCGCATTAAGGGCTTCAAGTTCCAAGTATTCCACCATAGATTCAAGTGGAAGTGACTCAAGTGATGGAGATGAGAGTTCGAATGAAGATTTGGGTTGATTCGTAAGGAAGTACAATAGATATCTTCGGAAGAATGAAATTCAACATTCGGAAAAGAATCTCGTTGACTATAAAAGGCAAGCTAAGCCAAACAAACCTTATGAAAGCAACAGAGATAAGTCAAATGGATCTTGTTACAATTATGGGAAACCCGGTCATTATAAAACAGATTTTCCCTTGTTCAAGAAAGACAAAGTAAGAAACAAGTTTCAAAAGAAGTTGAACAAAGCTAGAAGAGCTTACATTGCTTGGGATAGTGATAGTGATTCATCAAGCAAAGATGACTCTAGTGATGAATAAGAAAAATAAAACTTGTGTCTTATGGCTCATCACAAAAAGAAAAAGAATGTAAGTCACTCTAAATATGACTATGTTGATGATATGTCTTATATTGAATTACTAAATGCCTTTAATACTCTACATCATGAGGCTAAGAAAGCTTTCAAACGCTTAGCCTCAAATAAAAAGATTTTCAAATACCTTGAGCATAAAGTTTCCAAATCCGAAAAGGAGTTGGAAACTCTCAAGGCATCCATGATAGATAGTATCAAAGACAAAGATGAAATTGACAAGACCTCTTGGTAAAATTGGCATGGATGTGAAACTTGTCACATTTGGCAAAAAGAGACTATAGTTCTTAAATCCAAATTAGACAAAGCCTTGCAACCCAAAATTACATTTGCTATTGATTTTTCAAACTTTAGAAAAAGCATGATTAATCCCTATCAAAAATATTCTTATCAAATAAGAGATCAATCAAGCAAAAGTAACTCCTATCAAGACTCAGCTTGTCTATATTGTTGCAAGGATGGACACACCATTAAAAAATGTCGATTTAGAAGATTTTTGGTACCTAAAGGCATTTTCAAATGGTCTCCCAAAGGAAACCCATGTTTCACTCACACACAAGGACCCAATAAAAATTGGGTACCTATTTCCCTTGTTTGATTTTGTAGGTGGAATGTCTTGAGACTACGGAGAGAAGATGGTTTCTCGACAGTGGGTGCTCAAGACATATGACGGGTAACATTTCCCTATTCTTTGACTTTGTGGCTAAGAAAAAGGGCTTTGTATCCTATGGTGATAATAACAAGGGAGCTATACTCGGAAAAGGTAGTGTAGGTAATCCCTCTTCTACTACTATCTCAGATGTCCTTTTAGTTGAAGGTCTTAAACACAATCTCATTGTATTAGTCAATTATGTGACAAAGGATATAAAGTTTCTTTTTCAAAATATTGTTGCTTAATTGAAAATAGTGATAAGGAACTTGTGTTTAATGGCTTGAGGTTTAATAATGTAGATATTCTTGACTTGAATGAAGTATCTTTGATTGGCGCTAAATGTCTTGTCTCCATGAGTGAAGACTCATGGCTTTGGTATAGGCGATTAGAACACGTTAACTTTGGCTTGCTAAACAAAATTGTATCAAAAGATCTAGTTGTTGGTTTGCCCAAAATAGAATTTTCTAAAGATCACTTATGTGATGCATGTCAAATGGGTAAACAAACAAAAAATTATTTTAAATCTAAAAAGATTATCTCTACAACTAAACCACTCAAACTTCTCCACATGGATCTTTTTGGACCATCTAGAATAAAAAGTCTAGGTGGTAATTATTATGATTTTGTTATATTATATGATTTCTCTAGATTTTGTTGGACAATTTTCTTAGCTAGCAAAAGTGACACTTTTTCTGCGTTTGAAATTTTTTCTAAGATGTTCCAAAACAAGTTAAACACTAAAATTGTTACAATCCGAAGCGATCACATAGGTGGATTTGAAAACCATCTCTTTGAGGAATTTTGTAAAAAAACATGGCATTGATCATACTTTTTCAGCACCATGCACTCCACAACAAAATGGAGTAGTGGAACACAAAAACTGTGTTTTAGAAGAACTCGGAAGAATTATGATCAATGAACATTCCCTTCCTAAGTATTTTTGGGCCGATGCCAATAAGTACGCTTGTTATGTTTTGAATTGGATCCTAATCCGTCCAATTCTAAACCAAACTCAGTATGAACTACTAAAAGGAAGAAAGCCTAATATTTCACACCTTCATGTTTTTGGATGTAACTGTTTTATGTTGAACAATGGAAAGGAAAATCTTTGTAAGTTTGATTCAAAAGCAGATGAAGGTATCTTTCATGGATACTCTCAATCCAGTAAAGCTTATAGAGTATTTAATAAAAAGGTTATAAATTATTGAGGAATCCATGTATGTATCCTTTGATGAATCTTTTCTGAGATTGGTCGGAAAAGGTATTGTATTTGATGGTGCATGTGTATCTTCGGAAAGTATACTTAAAGATTTGGATGTTGAATGGGATGAAAATAATTCCCCATTGGAATGTGAATCTATCAAAGAAAAAGATCCAGATATTAAAATTAATGAAAATGATCTATCATTGGAATGGAAATCTATCAAGGATCATCCCATCGACAATATCCTTGGAGATATCACCAAAGGAGTCACTACACGGTCCAAGAGAAGTAACTTTTGTTATCATTTTTCTTTCGTCTCACAAGTTGAACCTAAAAACTCCAAAAGACGCTTTACTTGATGAACATTGGATTTTAGCTATGTGAAATGAGCTGAACCAATTCAAGAGAATGAGGTTTGGGATCTTGTCCCTCCTCCGCGAGAACATCATGTAATCGAGACTAAATGGGTGTTTAGGAACAATTTGGACGAAAATGGAATAATAACTCACAACCATGCTCACCTTGTTGCTCAAGGGTATAACCAAGAGGAGGGAATCGACTATGAGGAAACTTATGCACCGGTCGCCTGACTTGAGGCTATACGCCTTTTGCTTGCCTTTGAATGTTCACAAAACTTCAAGTTATATCAAATGGATGTTAAGAGTTCTTTTCTACATGGCTATATTAATGAAGAGGTGTATGTATCTCAACCTCCCAGATTTGAAAACTTTGAGTATCATAACCATGTTTACAAATTAAAACATGCTTTATATGGTCTCAAACAAGCCCCTAGGGCTTGTTATGAACGACTTAGAAAGTTTTTGTTAGAACAAGGATTCTACAGAGGAAAGGTCGATATAACTCTTTTCATTAAGAGCCAAGGTAAACATTAAATTTTAGTACAAGTTTATGTAAATGATATTATATTTGGTTCTACTAATACATCTTTGGTTAAGGAGTTTTCTAGGTTGAAGAAGGGAGAATTTGAAATGAATATGATGGGTGAATTAAAGTACTTTCTTGGGCTTCAAATTAATCAAATCGAGGAAGGAACTTTGGTGTGTCAAACTAAGTACTGTCAAGAACTGTTAAAGCGCTTCGACATGGCTAAATCAAAAGTCATTGACACTCCAATGCCTACCGCTTAATCTTGATCGTGACGAACATGGTAAGTAGGTTGATGTAAAAAGGTATAGAGGTATGATCAGTTCCCTTCTTTACCTTACCACTTCTTATCCCGACATCATGTTTAGTGTATGTATATGTGCTAGGTATCAATCATAGCCCAAGGAGTCACATTTAAAAGTCGTTAAGCGCATACTTAGGTATCTTTGTGGTACGACTAAGTATGGGTTATGGTTCTCTAAGGGTTGTGATTGCTCTTTGGTTGGTTATTTTGATTCCGAATTTTCCGGTCGCAAGTTAGATAGGAAAAGTACTAGTGGTACGTGTCATTTATTTTAAAATTCCTTAGTAAGTTGGCATAGTAAGAAACAAGTTTATGTTGCTTTGTCCATTGTCGAGGCGGAATATGTCGTAGCCAGTAATTGTTGTGCTTAAATTTTGTGGCTAAAACAACAATTACTTGATTTTGATGTCAAACTCGATCATATTTCGATATTTTGTGACAACACTAGTGCTATAAACCCAACCAAAAACCCAGTTTTACATTCACGCACCAAACATATTGAGATTAGGCATCACTTCCTTAGGGATCATGTAGAAAAAGGTGACGTCGTATTTGATCATGTTGATAACACAAACTAACTTGCAGATATTTTCACAAAACCTCTTGAGACCGGGCCTTTCTTCCACATCCGTAGGGAACTTCGTGTTCTTGATATTTCAGATAGATTGCAACTACATTAGTTGAACTGCTCTTATTAATACTTATACTCTCAAGAATTATCTACACTCTTGTATCAAGTTACTTGTGAGGGAAAATTATCATCCCACATCATATAGGTAATATCATTCTAACTCTAACTCTATTCTTGATAACTCAATTCGGTAAACTTGAAAATCCTTAATTCCTTGTGATAAGTGATTCTCAATCTTTTTGATATGTGATTTATGCTTAGGTAGTTATTTATGTTTTATTGTGTCTTAAAATTCATGAATATGTGAAAAATTGAAAAATAAGCATGCTTAGGTCGACCTATGACTAAGAACCATCGACGCATACTTGAACTTATATTTCTCAAAACATTTCTTCTATGAGTCCACGCATGACCTGCATAGGTCGATGCATTGCGTGTTATTCTAACCAATGACCTTAGAACTTCTATGTGACATGTATGCTTTATATTATCATCTCTACTTATTCACTCTCTTTACTCCTTTTGCCCAAATCCTTCACAAAAACCCTAAAATCCTCTTTTACTCAAAAATCTCAAACTCCTTAAGCTTTCTTCCATGGCTTCATCAAGACCCACAAAGAGAAGATTGGTGAAAGGTAGTTCCTCATCTCAATAAAAATCTGATCTGGTAACTGCTTTATCTCTACTCTCTTATGATTTTCTTGACTCTTATTCAAAGAACTTTAGTAAAAGAAAATATTCAAGAAATTTATAGTGTACAAGCAAACCCTAGGTAGGTTGAATCTACCACATGTTGTTGAGCTGTTAAGATTTCAGAAACTAGGGGTCTTTCTAGAGTGTGATACTGCTTATAATGAAGAGTTGATCAAGATGTTCTATAATGGTCTTCAAGGTAATTTTGATAGAAGCACTTTTAAATACAAGATGAACAACAAAGTTTACACTGTTAACTCTAAAATTTGGACGAAATTTAAATTGTTTCCTCCAAGTCAGGTTGCAATAAAAATTACTGATACCAATAACTTTGAGGGATATGACTTCAAGCTTTCTATAAACTCCATTCTGAAATAGCCATACTCTGAAAATGTTGTAAATAACACCTTATTTCCAAATTCGGTCACACTGGTGCGTTGAAGCTGCTTGATCATATTCTGCAATGGATTGTTTCTCGCATCATTCTCCCTAAGAGGGGAGGATATTCAAGAGTTGATCAGCCGGAGGTACACTTATTCTATGCTATCAAGAACAAAATAAGGATAAATTGGCCTCACTGCATTGCAAGTAGAATTTATAGTCTGAAGGATTCGGGTAGAGGAATAACATTGGGATACGCTTCCTTTATTCAATATGTCCTCAACAAGGCCGCTATTGGTGTTCCGTGTTTTCCCTTTATTAGAATATCAACCGATCAAGAGTTCACTCAGAAAAGTTTGACTATGATGGGTCCCCACTGAGATGCGAGACAGCAAAGATATAGGTATGTGATAAGAAGTAATAACATGAGCTTGCAGCAATAAGATGATATTGAGGAGCAACATGATGAAGATAATGAGGAAAGTGAAAATGTTGTTGCCATGAATGAAGATGAACTGATAGGTGGAACCAATACTAACATTCTTAACCTGCTTGAGTCTATGCGCCTTCAACAGGAGGAGAACTCCTCACTTGTGAATGAGAGATTTGCCAGTCTATCAAACTGTGTCAGAGTACACGGTGAATAATTTGCCGCATATTCTACCATTCAGGATCAAAGATATAATACTTTGTATGGGATGATGGAGTCTCAAGAAAACAAATTCACCAATATCACCAACAATTTCATCCAACACTTCCCTTTTAACCAACCATCAAATCCTCCACCACAACAAGGAAATGAGAGTGATGAAAATTGATTTTTTTTTTACTTTGCAAATTTCATGAATTTTAGCTAGTATTCGTTATTTAATAATTTTTTTTGAATTATGACTTACTTTGTGTTTTTCTTCCTTTGAACACCGGCTTGTAACCATACTATATGATTGGTGTCTAGTTATTTTCTATGCCCTTCTCTAACATCTCTTTATGTGATTGTTTGTTAGAATTATTGATTGCCAAAGTAGATAATAATTTGACCTTGCTTATATTGATTATTGTTACTTTAACATGTTGCTTTAACTCTTTTTGATGTTGTCAAAGGGGGAGAAGCATGTGGAAGTCAAGAACATATGACATGAAAACCAATATGAAATGAAAGGGTCCACATAGATAGGGGTAGAAATCTCCAAGATTAACATTCCAGATACATGGTGCTAAGGATAAGTTTTGCCATCATCAAAAAGGGGGAGTATATGAGGGCAAGATTTCAATGATGTCAAAACTATGTTTAAAATGTTTCTAGATGATATGGTGGACAAAGTAGCATGAAAAGTCTTCAAGAATTGGTATTTTTGAAAATTTATATTCTATGAGTCGACTCAAAGAAAGCTCAGGTCGATGCATGATTAAAAGTTGCTCCTTTGGGAAGTCTCGATTTTGCTCACGTCGACTATGTGGTCGACTCCTCCTAGAAGAAATGTTTAGGAACTATGCTTCGACGCGTACCCCTGGAGCGGTCGACGCATGGATCTTGCTCTCTGTCATGTGGCATCTTCGAGAATGCTCAGGCCGAGTCATCCTTTTGTATAGGTCGATGCATGAATCGTGAACACTATCATATGGAACCTTCGGGAATGCTCAGGTCGAGTCACCTCTTTTGCATAGGTCGACGCATGTCTAGTATACACTATCATATGGCACTTACAGGAATGCTCAGGTCGAGTACCCTCTTGCATAGGTCAACCGCTCGATCATAAAAACTGTTTTTTCAGTCTGTTAGTTTGGGTCTTGACCTTAGATAATATATATATATATATATATATACATATATATATATATATATATATATATATATATATATATATATATATATATATATATATATATATATATATATATATACTTATTTGGTTATTTCATTTGGTTTTAACAAGAAAAGTGAAATAGATACACAAGGTAATCATCATCTTCAACCTCTCACTCATCCATTGACAACTACATATGATAATTTTTGTTGATCAAGGTGTGGAGCATGTGTTGACAACGTCCGAAGTAGAAGATTGTGATTTTGTTTGGGTTGAGTAATTGTGGGTTTTTCTTGAATAAAATCTGAGGGTTTTATCCTCCAAGATCATTGGGATTTGGGGGTTTTTGACAATTCTTTGCTTCATCAAATTCATCCGTGCTTAAGGGATTGAGGAACAGTGGGTTCGCTCAACAAGGTATCTATAATATGAGGATTTTAAAGGAAGAATTGGGGTCATCATCTTGCGATCAAATCAGTCGAGCAGAGGGTTTGATAAACGATTTGGGTTCTCAACAAGGTATCAATAACCGGAGGTTTATAGAAGATTGGTGACATACTTGATTCAAATTGAATAAATGGAAGAGAGGAGCTTAGTTTTCAAATCAACATATTGGGTTTGAATTGTGGTTACTATTTTCTATATCTTTTATAAACTTTGCAATCATAATAGCAACTATCCTAATTCCAAATTCTAGATAGGGGCAGACATACCCCACGCGAGGACGACAGGGGGATTTGCATTAACAAATTGAGTGTCATTTTTCTTTCTTGGTCTTTACCGTTTATTAGCAATAATTTGAAATTTTGCTCTTGTGGTTCCAATTGTCCTTATTTGTAGTGCAATAGAACTGTTACTAAAAACTATAGTAATCACTTTGATTGATATAATTGATTTTAACACTACAAATTAAGGTAGATTGGACTTGGTGAAATTAAGCACACCAAGTGTTCGATAAAAGTCCAAAAGTGCATATTTGTGTATTTTCTTCTCAACATTTCATTGGAAGTAATTGACAATATTTAAGAGTATAAGTAATCAATTATAATTGAGTTAAGTGTTAATAATTCTCATTGATTCATTCCATTCTGTTTTTTGCATATCCTATATTTTCAATAGAGGATTGTTTTAGACAAGTGTATCTGGGTAGCTTTCACTGCGCTTCAAGTTTTGCTTAAAAACTGAGTTTAAAAATCACAGTATCTATTCAACCCCCCTTCTAGATACGTCCTATCGTCTAACAATATTTTCTTTGAACTGGTGTTTATTTGTCGCCCTTGGTGTATATAAAACTTGATTTACGAATCTTTGTGGATTTTTGTCCTGGATTTTTACCCTGTATTAGGGATTTGAGTTGTTATAGACATATACTGCTTATATTCTTATCTAGGATGATTATTTGTTATTTTCTGAACTCTAGAGATAGATTTAGAGCTGACATCTACTTGGGTATCAAAGCTTAATTCCACTTTGTTATTTGTGTCGCTCTGAGAGATCGTCGATGTAGGCGATCACGGTTGACTTCTGTGTTGTTGAGGTGGTTGAGAGATTGCTACCAAGGTGATGTATTTGGCCTCTCAATTTGGGTTAGAAATGACTTGGGTTGTGAGTGATACATAGTGACATTTATGAATATCGTAGGTTGAGTATAACAGGTTGATACGTTTAAGTCAGTGAGAAGTAGTATATATGGATGCTTGACAAGTTATTCCTTTTTCCTTTTTATACATTTATTTTTGTTAATACATTTTCTTTCAACCCATTTATCCCCAAACTCATTAACGAGAAATTTGTTGAACGGAGAAATGAATAACCAATCTCTGTGGACACGACACGATATAACCTATATCACCCGATAAATTAATAACTTACTTTTTGCTTGCCGCTCTACAACAAAAACATTTGTTTAGTTCGAGTTATATAGAATACCATTTATTTATACCAATTGATTGATGTTTCTTGACTCTTATCGTATTTTATCGTTGCTTAGTCGTTAAACTGCGTATGTTAGAATCACGTTTGCTTAATCCGTGATTGTGCTGATCCATTTGTTTTATTTGGAAAATAGGAATGAAATATTATAATGTCAATTTCGCTTGTTAATTGGTGCTATAACCGATAGGGGAATAGAATCTGGTTAGGGGATTTCAGTTTTATAAATCAGTGATAAGTCGGTACCCGAATCAGTAGAATTATCATTTTCACTTATTTGATAATCGCTTATTTACTCTATTTACTTAATTGAATCCTAAACAAAACCCCTAATTAATTGTTTCAGTTAGTTAATAATAATACAAGAATCCTTGTGATACGAATCGAGCCATTATTGTTATCTCCTATTTTAAAGAATCACTCATTTGGATCCGTGTGCGACCGCGGATTAAACATTAACTCAGAGTACAAAGTAACCAAGCACCATGAAGATTAACATCTGCACCTGTAATAATAATTCCCACCCTATAACATAGGTAAATTCTGGCTTGGGTGTGGTCAAAAGGTTCACAGAGTCATGAGTCACGTGGAAACCTATCATCATAGCAATAAACAGGAACCACGTTAGTAATCCTCAAATGAACCTTGTTTGTGGGTGACTGTCATGATCGTCCTAGTAAGGTTTGCACCTATTAGGCATCATGACTATCCACTCTATTCCTATATGTTCCTAAATATTTCCCTCTGGTCTAGGTATTAGGCCTTTTACCTGATAGTAACATCCCACCCACCAAGAAAACACAAAAAAAATCCAATATCCAACACAACAGTAATATCCAGCATATGGAAAGCCATAAAATGAAATGCATGTGATAAAGTAAACAATTAAAGCATAAAGATAAACATCCAATGAATATCAAACACACAAGATCTAGGACTGACTCACTTAGGTGCTTCCCCGGTGAAGTCGCTAGTTAAAACAACTAGAAAAATAATAAGCAATAAAGTCGTCATTGAATCTTATTTATCACAAAGAAGGGAAAATAAAATATTGAAGAAAACCTAAAAAGGAATAGATCAAGGTCTTATGACCAAGAGAAGGGTAAGGGAGTCGATTACGCAAGGGGAAGGTATTAGCACCCATCACGTCCTTTGTACTCAACATGATCCACTCTTGTTGTTCTATAATCAAAGGGTGTGTTTATATCTAAAGCTTACAAGTTAAGGGAATGCATGAATGAATTGATAACAAACGAAAAAAGTAATTTTTTTTATTATTGCGCTCGCCTAGGTTTCAAAACCTCGTGCATATGTATCATGTGAAGGAATCAGAGCACCATATTTTTTCTGAAAAAGAATTTCTCTATTTGGGTTTTTTATGAATGATGCTAAATTCACATTCTACTACACCTCAACCTTTGGAGACTCACGCATTTGTCATAGAAAGGAACTAACATGTTCTTACCTGAAAAGGTTTTCAAAAGAAAAATCTCGAAAGCAAAAGAGGTTTGATTGGTTGAGTATTTTATTGGGATCATAGAAAATGGATCCCAATAGAGGGACACTTACTACTTATCCACTTATTTGTGAAAAGAGTTGGTGATTTGAACTACATTAAATACTATGACTGAGAGGAAGAACAAGGTTAGGAATGTACCATCTCATACTTCTCCCAATATTTAAGGCTGGTGAAACATGGTTCACCTCTTTATTATTAAGTGTTTTTCAGATTTGATAAGAAAAATAAGTTTTAATCTTAAACATGCAATGCAAAAGGGGAATGAAAAGTCTAAGGGAAACACATATCCTAATGTTATCATGAAATATGGACCTAAAGTTAGGATATCAAAAGGGAAACTACCTAGAAGTTATCATGCATCATGGTCCTAAGGGAAAAGATTAAGGGAACTTCTACCTAAGGTTAGCGTGATAGGTTTATAACCTAAAGTCTATTCAATTCACATCTTAGGCAAGATGGAATCAAACTCCTAAGGAAACATGTGAGCACAAGCAAGTATGAAAAACAACACATCAAAGTTTAAGGGTAATAATCAAAATTAATATCTTAAGTGCTTGAACAAGACTCAAGACAAAGTCACACTTAAAAAAATACAACTTCAAACAAAACCCCATCCTAAGTCTAATAAGACTCAAGACAAAAATAAAACTTAAACAAGAAAGACTTCAAGTAATCACATACGAATTTTAAAGAGACTCAAGGTAAACAAAGCATTCTTAAACAACCAAACACTTAGGTAGACACCAAAGAAACAACAAGGTAAAAGGTCAAAACATGTCATCAAGATAACATTTATCTAAGCATCAAATAACTCAAAAGTGTACTAAAAAAATATCAAGTAGGCATGAGATCAAAACAAATATCAAGTATTGTACAATCAACAAGCCTCTTCGAGAAAATTCATCCCAGCATCTCTAAGTTGCTTCCCCTGGAATATATTGGATTCAAATCTATCCTAACAAAAGTAGAACAAGTTGTTTAAGATAAGCATTAACTCAAACTAACAAGTAGAATCAACAGTTATCAACAAATAGAAAGCAAACAAAGCTAACCTCTAAGCATGCTTCATGTCATCAAATAATAATAAAATATGTATAAAAGTAAGACTAAGACACACACACAAATCCCATAAGGGTCATTCTCAAATGGTTTTATCATTAGAGGTTTTAGAAACCACACACAAGCAAACAACTAGTGCACAAGTAGACAAGACTTTGAGGTGTCAAACCAACATCACAACTTAGCTCACAAAGGCAAAATGATTTAATTAAGGTGAATACTTAACCATGGAAGCAAATACATCATAATATTGTCAAAAAAACATTCTTCAAAGATAACGAATGAATCACAAAGGAATCACACAAGGATTAGGTCAAAAGACCAAACAATCATCAAAACTAGTCCCTAAGAATTAAACCACGAATGATCAAGGAATGAAGGCCAGGGGATGGTAACATGATAAGGTATAGCTTAGGTAAGAATTGAATTAAAAACATGGATCAAATGTTTCAAGTAGTTTCAAACAAACATCACATTCAAAACACAGTCAAGCAAATTAGGCATACACCACCCACAATCATCCTAAAAAGGAATCAATCATCCATGATAAGCAAAATGAACAAGAAAACATGCATTTAAGGAATTGAGACAATAAAAGTCATAAGCATACATCAAAAATTTATCATCCATCATGTTTCACAAACATCAAGAATTATGCATAAGAATAGGTTAAGCAACCAACAATCAAACCCTAAGGCATCAACTAAATGCATCATCATATACATATTACCAAAGATTCACATAGAAAAAAGCAATGGCGTACTAAGATAAACCAAGTAGGAAGAAAAGAAATGTTATTTTTTTCATATTAAACTCTCAAGCATCAAGGTGTAATCACACAAGACATTGTTCAAAACTTAAACCACAAGATAGGCAAACATCAATTCAAACATCATCAACACGTGTTATTTATTTAAAGCATTTGAATGATCAAATAATAATGAAACTTAGGGCTCTACCTCATGATAATCCAATCAAGAAATGGTTAGAAACAAACCATAAATGGTTTCACAAGTGCACTCCTCTAGTCAAACATCAATGCAATCAATCATCTAAACAATTAGGCATTCATCAAGACTTCATAAAATAACAATGAGGAGGCCTCAAAAATAAATTTAAATGGAACCAAAATAAAATTAATTAATCCACCAATTAAGTGTCCTAATTTTCCTAAAAGAGTGATCAAGAATCATCTTAAACAAACATCAAACATCAACAATTATCTCAACACATAGTCATGCATTAGAGGCTCCCAAAAGTACATTAAAAATGCATCAATTAAACACCAAAGGACCTTTAATAAACACTAAAACCATAAGAATATATGTGCCTAAAAGTTTCTAAAGGATTGGCTCAAGAACATGTTCAAAAGTCATCAAGTTCAAACCTTAATCACAAGGTTAATCAACTAAAACACCTTTAACAATTAAATCCAAATAAAATAGAAATTTAAATGGAAAAATAAAATATAAAAAACCTAAAAGTTCTCAAGAAATTAAAGTGTCAGAAAACTATTTTTATATATTTTTCATGATATGGTAAAATTAAAAATTAAATTGAATTTGAAAAAGAAATAAAAGTAAACAATTAAAGGGGATGGGGGTGTATCAGCCAAAAGATAGAACACTTAAAAACAATTGTTAAGTGCATCTGGGCCCAAACGGTGGGGGTGTCAACATTAAAGGGGAGATAGGCCCAATTCGACCCACCACTTATCTCAACTATTATCTGATTAAATAAAAACACAATTTAAAAAAAAATAGAAAGAAATAAAAAATGGCTTGATGAGAGGGAGAAAGCTCACGAACCAATCACATAAGGCCACCTCATTTTAAATTTTTCAAACAAAACCTCAAACGCCAAAGCTAGGGCTCTGGTCGTCTTCCTCAACCACTCCTCACTCGAGTTTCTTAAAACCTTATCAAAAATGACAAAACGATATAATATTCTGAGTGAAATTTCGAAGGGATTACATTTCTGGCCTTAAAATTTATTTATCATACCTCTAACATCCTTAAAAACGAGTATGAAAACATACATTAACTATTTGTCCTCCTATGTATTTATCTACTAATCCAAATTTTCGAGTTAAGTTAACATATAAATTGTTGACTTTTGTAGTGAGCATGATCAGAGTGTTAATTCAAACACTAACAAACGAAAGTGGACCAAGGCCAAAAGTAAAAGTAAATATTTTGGTGAATGGTTTAAAACTCGTGCCCAGAAATATGATGTGCCATTACAACTTGAAAAAACTTTCTAGAGGTCCTAATTTTGTTGCAAAGAGGTATCTAGGTTACATCATTAATGGATATAGGTTCCATACTACGAAACGAGTTACAAATCGCAAAACTCAAAATTCAAGTGTAAATTTAGTTTCGCTAACTTCATGTTTTGCTAGCTCCAAGGATGGAAATCCTAGGACAAAGCCCACCACTTATTATGGAGCAATTGTTGATATAATTAAGTTATACTACTATGGCAACTTCAACTTTGTGTTGTTTAAATGTGATTGGTTTGAGGATGAAAAAGACAAATACGAACTTACTTATATGCGTTTCAATAAGAAAATTTATCAGAATGATCCATTTGTGCTACCTTCTCAGGTTCATCAATGTTATTATGTCCAAGACCTTTTTGATCCAAACAAGCATTATACTCTGCAAACAGTTCCACGGGATTTCTTTAACATTGGTGACCCTTCAAACTTACAAGTTGAAACACCTTCTCATGGAGATAATAGTGATGGTGATGGTGAACTAAATTGGGTTAGGGAGGACATACTTGAAACAGTAACTGAAACACCTTCTCGTGAAATGAAAGAAGTTGAAAGTGATGGAGAGGATTCTGATTATGTGATACTCTATTTGATTTCATGGACTGATGTATAGAGTGTTAATTCCATATTTAGCTATTTAAATTTGTTGCATAATATCGGTTAAAATACTACCTTTTTTATTTTGATTAAATAATTCCTAATGTTATGTTTTTTCAATGTTAACAGAAAATAAAGAAGGTAACAAACTTACAAAAGAAGATGAATACAGCACAAAAGGGTGAACAAGTTACAGCCAATTTCTGGTTGCCTCTATATAGATGTAGTGCTGAATTGGATAAGAAGTTTGATATAAAATGTGAGATGGTGAATAGTAACAACCAACTCACGAGAAAATTTGGCATCCGGCCTCCATTTGTGCATACATCTGGGGAACTAATCAAGCTATCTAACTTTGAAACTATGGGTCTTGTAATTGATAGTTCGAACAATGTGTTGTATCCAACCCAAAAGAGGACAACGAAACCAAGAAAAACAGGGGCTCAAGTTGCTGATTCAAGGACCAAGAAACAACCTTCTAGAAAAATAGGGGCTGAAGTTGCTGATTCAAGGACCAGGCAACAACCTTCAAGAAAAATAGGGGTTGAAGTTACTGATTCAAGGACCGGGCAGAAACCTTCCAGAAAAATAGGGGCTGAAGTTGTTGATTTAAGGACCAAGTAGCAACCTTCTAGAAAAACAGGGGCTGAAGTTGCTGAATCAAGGTCAAAAACAACGTTCAAGTCCAAACCAATAATATTCAAGTGCAAAGCAGTAACCTTCAAGTGCAAAGCAACAACTTTCAAGTTCAAACCATCAACTTAAGGAGAAACAAGTGGTTGACACTACTGATTCAAGGTCAAAGAAGATTCCTACGAAAAGGGTAGTCATGGAAGATAATGGAAATTCAAGTACAGACATGGTGTTGTACCCAAAAAATTTCCCTCCTACTCTCTTCAAGACATCTTCTCATCATCCTAGGGTCTTCATTTTCTCAAGGTCACTCAAGAATTGATCAGACAAATTACCCTCCTAAGTAATGGACCTACAACTAGGGTTTTGTGTTTTTCAAGGAAGATTGAGTTTCTAAAACCTCAAGTGGATTTCATGGTTTCTTATATGTCTCCAAGAATGCTCATACCAAGTTTCAAGTCTTGCGTCACAAGTTTGCATAGTCAATGGCTCAGATGACTGAAAATTAAATTATATTAGACAAAAAGTCAATTGTGGTCAACATACAGTCAAACTTAAAGATTTTTGGCCAACATCAAGATTTTGAAGTCATATTCATCATTTGACCAATGGTTGATCATGATTCATCAAGAAAAGTTAAGATTCTTCAAAAGTCAAAAGATGCCAAATTAGGGTTTTCTGTAGGAGAAGTCAACTGAACTTTGACCAAGCACAACTTTCACATGCTTTATCATATTTTCCTCAACCAAAGCTCATTTTAAAGTAAATTCAATTCTCAACAACTTTGACTCTCTAAGATCAAATCCAAAAAATGCTTCATTTGAGAGATATGGGCTAATACATTATAGGTCATTTCAAAAGTCAATAAAAAGACACTTTATGTCAAGGAAACTTACATCAATATAAAGTCTTCAAATGCAAAAATGATCTAAATAGGGATTCTATAGGACATCTTGGGCTTTCGAAAAAGTGAAAGATCACCTTTATAGTATGAAAATTGAGAGAGTTATAATTGGTGCAAGTTGGGAAATTTTGAGCAAATGCATGAAACCAAAAGTGATCAAACTTGAATTTTTGGGCTAGTGGGCTATTATTACAAGGTCCATGCGTGATATATATCTCATTGTGAACCTCAGAACTTACTCATACACCCCATGGGTTTTTTATTCTATTTATTTTTTATTTTTTATTAATTTGAAGTCAAAATTAAAAGGATAAACCAAGGCTTCTTACAATAGTCCAAGTCCAAATGATTTGACCTAACTCTCCATTATATATGCTCATTTATTCAGACAAGAGCCACACGAAATCTTTGCACAAAAGCACTATTCCAAAATTCCAAAAATATCAAAAACTAGGGCAACTTGTAAACCCTTGTTACAGCCATCTTCAAAGCCTACTAGCACTGTCAATCGATCCCTGAAGAGGTATAGGATAAGGATGGATCAAACTTGATGATCCAAAGCACATAAAACATGTACGCATACATCTCCGATTGCTTTTTTTTCAAACTCATGTTTATGTTTTCTTCACTTTTTGATCGAAGCTAACCCTATTAATGTGTTTCTGAGATATATTTATGCAGGCTAAGACCATCGCATGAATCACATGCTACTTGAATCATGACCTACCATGCATGGTCTGATCCATGATATTTTTGTCATACCTCACATACCAGCACAAATCAGTAAAAAATAATGGTTCCATTGATCTCGCAGGGTTTAATTTAGGGGGTAGGGTCCCTGGGAACCTTTAATACTTATAGTTTTTGCAATTCAAGAAAAAGACTCACCGAAGAGGACGACCAGAGCTAGGTCTCTGGCGCCTCTCTGGTCTAGGAAATAGTTTTATAATATATTTAATTCGTTTCAATTATATAAACGGATGTATAGCTACCCCAGTGGTAGAAGCTCACCTGTTAAGGAATTACTATACCAAGGCGTGGGTTTGATCCCTGCCTTTTGGTATTTTGGTTTTTTTTTATTTTCATATTTTGCAGGTTATGATACGAACCGCGCTGATTCCATCCCTTGACGCATTGGTGAACATGCTGGGCAGAAGAGCTGAAGGCATGGGTTCAACACCCAACCCTGGAAATTGTATTGTTTTTTTTTACTTTGTAACCTTTTTCTTTGTCTTATCCCTTAATTCCTTCCTTAAATCCTAAATTCACTTAACCATAAACCATAAAACATTTTCTTTTACAAAATCTAAAAGTAATTAGGTTTTAGGTTTTTATCATTAACCTTTTTTAATTAATTTCTTTAATTAACATTTTTATTTAAAATTAATTAGAGTTTTTTAGGTTTATTTAATTAATCTTCAAAAACCTTTTTTGTCAAAAATCACCAAAAACATTTTTCGTTTCCTGTCTCTTATTCTTACATTCTTTTTGCGTAGCTTATTCTTCTCGCATTTTCCTTGATTATGTAACTGTTTACAGTTTGTAATAGCTTAGGTTTTTTTACTTTTCGCTTTTTTGTTTTGTAATTTCCCCGAAGCGATGTAATAGTTTAGGGTTTACTTTTTGCCATTATTTTCCGCACTTTACATTTTTGTATTCTATAATTGCTATTACTTCTTAGTAATTAGGGTTTGCTTGGAAATATTAAAACTAAACGATAGAAAAACCTAACTTCAAAGATAAAATAACTTAACATAATACACTCACACCTCTAGGTTAACCTCTCTTGTTGCCTTAGGAAAACATCTCCCTTGAAAGTGGGACACTTTAGCAAATTCCCTTGATTCAAAGATCATAGTCCCTCGATGACCTTTTGACGTTTCCGTTCAGTAAATGATCTAGACCCTTACAAAATTGCTAAAGCATCCTTACCAGTTGCCTTCAATGATTGTACAACGACCCTCGCCTGTCCCTTCACATCCAACGATAGGGCTTCCTACTAACTAATGGTACAAATAGCACTATTTAAAGGAGGAGGAAAATACAAGAACGACCTTGAGTAGGGTAGAATTCCTAATAGATTTCTCACAAAGCTCTTCAAAACAAAAACATTTCTCACAATCACACTTTTCAATAAATATTTTTCAAACAAACACTTTGTACGCATTCTCGAGGACCGATACGAGAATCATTAAAAAGTTTCACCTTACACTGGCAACTTTTCAAAGTATTTTCAAATACACAACACAAAGCAATTTATAAAAAAAAGTGACGTAAGAGATTAAGAGCCTGTAGATAATTGCGGATTAAAAGGGTTCTAACACCTTCCCTTTTCATAACCCACCCCCCGAACTCAAAATCTTCAAGGTCTTTCCTATTCTTTTCACCCTTTCCTTCTTGCATAAAACACAAAACCAAGTCAGTTCACCCACCGTATTATAGAATTGGCGACTCTGCTGGGGTTATGACTAAAAAAAGAGGGGTTACCTTAGAGTTAAACCACTTTTACTTCAATTTATTTTTCTTGTTTTCTTTATATTAGAGGGTTTCTCGGGTTTATTTCTTGCAAAGGTCCTACACCTGGATCTTGGGATAGCTTAGGTAAGTAGAAATAGAGCATAGAAATTGTACAGCATAGACCGATATGGTTGAAGTGATGGCTACGTTAGTGTGACACTTTGGTTTGTACTGGTGTCCCCTGAGTCAGTCGAGGAGAACACTAGGCTGTTGCATGGTGTCATAAACACTAACTGACTTTTAGAACCTTAATTAACCCAACTTGGCTATAAGAAGGTAATGAGATGGTCGACTTTGGTGCAGTCTAAAGTTGGTTGACACTAATTGAGATTCGACTCGCGGGATGTTTTGGTGGAAAATAAGTTGTTGTAATAAAATAAAACCTTCGAGAAAAATCCGTGATATGAGATCCCTAGAACCTGGTAACTATTCTTAGGAGGGGTTAAGCCAACTGAACTTCAAGAGGGTACTTACCAACGAACCTCATGCAAGCATTTAAACCTAAGGCTATTGTGTGCTTTGTTTATGTTTTCTATCTGTTCAAACATGACATAATAACACCATGACATCATACAATAGGATTTTCATTAACCATTTCAAGGATATCAAGGGCCTATGATGCAGGTTTATTATGAACCAAACGTATAGCAAGGGGCAAGAGGATTTAGTTTCTCTAACCAGATGTCGTCAAAGACTGAAGTGTATTCTTTTGATTCAAAGGCTAGGACCCACTTGACATGGTGAGCTTGATTCTTATAGAAGGACGTTCAAAGGCGCAAATGTTCTTCAATCAAAGCTACAACCAGACTCAACTTCTAACATTTCATCTCTTTTGTGCTTACCCCGCGAGATCCTTGAAAACATTGCATATGCATTTGTACACCATATGTATCATTACATAACAGGTTCCCAAGACAAATTTTCTCATCTTCTTGCTGTTTATTTAAGTAGAAGATGGAACCCGAGAAAACCGTGAAAGATCTTCAGGCACAAAATGCTCAATTCCAAAAAATGCTCCTGAACTTAGCTAAGGGGAAGAAAGAACGGATGGCGCTCATCGCCAAGATAAAAAAGACTAGGAAGTCGGTTGGTATCCTAAACATGGGAAAAAGGTTCAAAGGTCCTCCTAAACAAGCTCAGAGTTGTGATATTCCCTATGATGAAGATGACAATTAGGGTGAAGAAGATAAGAGTGTGAAGGATGAGAGAGGAAGTAACCTTAGTTCTGGCCAAGATTATGAAGAAGACTATTATGATTAATAGTATCCTCCCGCTGATGATAGATATAAACAGCTGGAAGATCGTCTGAATGCCATGGAAATCCAGAAAGTGCCTAGGATGGATTTTGAAGAGCTGGGATTAGTCTCGGGGGTTGTTATCCCTCATAAGTTCAAGGTCCCCGTATTTGCCAAATATAATGATGTTTCTTGTCCTAAGCTTCATCTGAGATCTTATGTCCGGAAGATCCAACCCCATACTGCTGACAGAAAGTTATGGGTTCACTTCTTTCTAGAGAGTTTATCTGTGACACAATTAGAATAGTTCTATCAGCTGGAAGGGACAAACATTCATACTTGGGAAGACTTAACCTCTTCCTGTTATAAATAATACCAATACAATGTTGATCTTGCACCAACCCGTGTGCAATTACAAAGTATGACTATGGGCTCGAATGAAGGCTTTAAGTACTATGCCTAGAAATGGAGAGATTTAGCTGGAAGGGTTCAAATTCCTTTATCTGATAGGGAGCTAGTTGATATGTTCATGGAAACTCTGACAGGACCTTTCTTTAATCATCTGATTGGAAGCTCTTCATCTGGTTTCACTGAGCTGATATTAACCAAGGAACATGTTGAAAGCAGAATTAGGTGTGGAAAGATTCAAGTGGCTGCATCTTCAAGTACTGTAAAGAAGAAGTTCCATGGTAATAAGGAAACAAATGTTGTGTATGGCCAGAAGCTTCGTGCTAGAAGTGATCGCAACCAATCAACGGGGGAGGTGCTAATTTCTAATCATGTGCCTGTGTAACAACAACAACAGGGCAATCAGTGTAGGTCAGATGCACCCAGAAGACAATTTACTAAGATTAATATGCCATTGTCTCAGGCATTACGACATTTATTTAAGGAAAAGTTGATAACGTTAAGAGATCCTCCCCAGAATCCCAACACTTCATCCCCTAAGTACAATCCCAATGTAAGATGTGCTTATCATTCTAAAAGCCCCGGGCACGACACCAATAACTACTAGGCTTTGAAGAATAAAATTCAGGACATGATTGACAATAAAGAGATTGAGTTTGATTCTCCCGGGACTCCCAACGTGATTACCGTAGCGGTAGAAATGTTGAGACTAAGCCATTGGATTGACTTGACTCGCATAGATCAAATAAAAATCTCCAATGCGCTTCATTGTTTCCAGAGGAATGGGAAAAGAGAGAATAACCCTAAAAAGATGGGAAGAGAATCTAAGTTCGGGGGTTGCTTATGCAAAGGGAAGGTATTAACACCCTAAACATATACGGTACTCCATAGAAACCTCTTTGAAAATCTGTGTATTTTGGCTATAAATGTTGTATACAAAAATAGATTGTGGGGATGAGAAAAGAAGTATTTTTATAATTTTTGCACTCGCCGCGGTTGCGAACCTTTAGTGCCTACATACTACCTTCCATGCAATAGGGGACCAGGGTACTCGTAGTTCACATTTAAAAAATTTAAAAACATAAGTGTATTGGTTAATTTTAAGAGACGAGACACCATCGTCTTATCCGAGTGGAAGACATACTTACTACCCACGATTATGAGAAAGGAGAGTTTTCATCATCTCAAAGTGGATAATATAGCTTGGATTTTAAAATCAACAAAGCCTCACTCAACACCCTAGTGGAAAATATATCACTTCATTATATATCGTAGAAGTATAGTAGCTCGCATCACTACAAGGATTGACAAGAGTCTAATTGTTTTAGAAAATTTTGAAGTAAAAAGCCAAAATGACAAAATGGTTTGAATGAGATTGATTGACTTTTAGTCTTCTCACAAAAATGTTAAAGTATTGTTAAATTGTTTAAAGTTTGATTACGAAAATATTTTTAAAAATGCATGGTCCTAAGTCCAAGTTTATTACGAAAGTGATTCAAGTTTAAAAACAAGAATAGTTTTCAAAAGTCGGGAGAAGATTTTTGAAATTAAAGAATATGGGAGGAGATGAAGGGACTATCCTAAAGCATAAGATAAAAGATAGGGAAAAGAACCGTCTAACCAACAAGAAGCCAACACTTGAATAATGAGTCAATGTATAATTCCCATCATTTGGATTGAAACTAAGCAAGTAGAGATATTAAACCTCTTAAGAATACCAAACTTCAAATGCATTTCAGTCTTCTAAAAAATTGGGCAGAGTAACAGTTGTATACAGATGAATTCCCAATCACAGACAAAGCATATAATCAGAATAACCTGCACACAAAGAAAACAAAATACCCAAATTCTTGGGATAAACCCCAAGAACTCCATACAAAATAGCAATAGAAGTCACAAGGTCTCAAGGTAAGTTAAGGTCTCTAATCCTAAGTACAAGAAGCCCATCACTCCATAATGCCAAGGATAGTAACCAAATAGTCCGAGTAACATTAACGATTATTATTGTTCAAGTTGGTTATTAAGTATCTTCAAAAAGAAAATGAAAAGATCAAGTGAGAAAAACCAAATGACATAAAGATAAATGCTTAAGTGAGAAAAGATGAAAATAGCATGAAATGTAAATGCTAAGATAAATGGTGCTTAGAATAAAAGCATAAAGCAAAAGCATAGAAATAAAATTCAATTGTTAATGCGTTAAAAATTAGAAGTTAGTTGAATGACCATCTTGAAACTTGCAATTGAAAACTCATTAGAAGATTGATAAACTCAAATCCTCTAAATAACAAGTTTCATTTGCTTTTTGTCAAGTATATCACTCATTTCAAATTCACAAGGCAACAACAAATGATCAACGATGTTTAAATGATTCACTTAGTCCAAGATTTATAAAGGTTCATTAGAGAATTGATAAGACCAAAGCCTCCTAACAATGAACCTCAAGTTTATTGGATCAAAGGTTTCAAATTAAACATCCTTGGCCTTGCAAACATAGGTTTGGGCCATGAATGATCATTTCTTGAATCGGGACAAAATTTAGCGCTATGTTAAGCAATTGTAAGTGGACTTATGTAGAAGTCGCACCTATTTTGAGGCCGGTCAATAGCAATCTATGTACCATATGTTTAGATAAATGATATTAAATCATCCTCCAACAACATGCAGTACAAGTAAGAATGGGATAAGATGAAGAGGGAGGGGGTATTAAATGAAAATGGGGTTTCAAATATTGTCAACATCATTCATCCATTTTGGTGGATTTTGTATTTCAACCTATCAACACCCAAGATCCAATGAGGTTGAAGAATTCGTCCCAAAATTACTTCCAAGTCGGTATCAAATGCCAAATAAAAAATTAAACAAGAATTATGTACAAAATTTCTTAACCACAAACTTTAATCAAAAGAAAAACCCTAAATAAATTCCTAAGTCAAAATTAGGTTAAAAAATAGGAAAGTAATTTTTAAAAAATGTCCATTTAATTCTAATCTCCTAAAGACTTATAAAAGTCAGTGGCATAACTCAATGTTTCTGAAAAGAAAAGGGAATATGTTTTTGAGATTTAAACATCAAAATTAGTTAGTCAAAGACCAAAACTAGGCATGCTTTACAAAATATTATGAATAAAATGGAAGATCATACTTAAAAAATTAATAAGAAAACTTTTAATGATCATGACTCATCCAGGAACTTTGAATGTATTTCCTTTGATTTTTAGAAATGAGGCAAATTGGAGAATTAATTCTTTCTTTATGCCTAAGCAAGAAAAGACTTCACAAATATCAATTAACTTGAAAAAAATTTTAAAATAAGCTAGCTGACATGTAAACTCAGTTAAAAATTATAAAGAATTAGTTTAAACCCTAAGAGTCAGTGATAATATTTTTCTTGAATTTTATCTCAGAAGGAAAAATTAAACAAAAATCATTTACTCCAAATAATAAAAAAAACAAGAAAAAGATGATATATCCAATCAAATGATTTAATTTGTAACACAAGAATTTTATATAATTGGACAAAATTTATTTTTAAGAAGTAGACTCAGAGAGAAGCTAGAAAATATTTTTTTATAATTTTTTGATTTAGTAGAAATAGGAAAATAAAATTTCAAAACTTATAAGATTATTACAACCCTAATTAACTACGTGAACTTATTTAATCAAGAAAAATGATATAAAAAAAAATCAAAGTATGAAAATATATGGAAAATAGAGTTTAAAATATTTTTGTGATAACTTTTGAAGTGAGGAAAATATTAAAACAAAATTTGAGAAGAAAAAAAAAAGAAAAGTCAAAAATATAAAGGGTTATTAAACTTGCTTTTCTCAAAATGCACTGTAAAATGAGGAAAGAACATGTTCAATCAAAACATGACACGTTATTATCCCTACCAAACAACAAACACTTTCTATTTTTCAGTTTTGAAGCATGATATTCAGGTCACGATATCTCACGCGTTTCTTGATGAAAATAAAAAAAAATGTAAACATCAAAGTTCAAGATCAAAATGTGTTGAACACGATAGTATCAAAAATTTCATGAAATGATGCATTAATGATAGAGAACCTAACTTGTGAAACATATTTGTTGATGCTTGAGCTCAAATAAAGAGCTAGCAATCCAGAGATGCTTGACTTAAAGATTCAGAGACAAATTAATGGAGAGAGATGCAAAGGAAGAAGAATTCTGAACTTGCATAGAGAGAAGAGCTTCGTGAGGAAGAGAGAGATAGCTTGTGTGATTTATGTCCAACCCCCTAAAATTGAATCAAGCCTTCTTTTTATAGAGTGAGAAATGAATGTGAGGGTAGAAATGAGAAAATGAAAAGTGAGAGTGAGGTGGTGAGGTGTGTTGTGTTTTATTCTACTACCTGACTTTGGAATGTTGTTTTGGACAAATGAGGATAGCATGGGGAGTGAGTTGGCAGGCTGGTGTTTGGTGTTGTGATAAATCTCATGCATTTTCATGCAAGCTTGGTTGATAGCATGACTAAATATTTGGCATATCGTATCTCCCACCATAGTGCATGAAATGCAACAAAGTTTAAAACAAAAATGGAGAGGGCGTACCATACTCGTGAATCAATGAGATAATTGGCTATGAATGCATGCTCGTGAACTCTTTGATGAAATTTCAAGCCTAATTGGGCAGTCCATGCGAGCGACATGCCTTATGTTGGGCAAAAAAAATCATCTTGCATGGTACATACTTCCCATGATTATATATTGAAATGTAGGAGCTATTTTAAGAAACTTCCTGGGGCTTGATCTTTACTGTTGAACATTTTTCCAAATAATGAAAACTTCAAATAGAAAAGTGATTATGGATGTGTGCCCATGAACTGTTTGATGAAATGGCAAGCCTGGCGCGCGCGTGACATGCCTTATGCTGGGCAAAAATGACAACTTGAAGCTCTAAATCCTAAGCATTGTATCTCCTTCTACACTTGACCATTTAAGATGATTCTTAAATAAAAAATGAAGAGAGAACTTCAAAATCCAACTTTCATGTTTCCAACTTTTTGATTTGAGCTCAAATGGACATTCAAAATTAGCGATGAAGAAAATAGATTTTTGTAAATATTAAAAAAAATCACTAAGTGTCTAGAAATTTCCAATCTCAAGAACTTTTTCTCCTTTAACTTTTTGGACTTGATGCCTTTATTACAAAGTTTAAGAATTTCATATCCTCTTTCCAGGCATGTAAAGTTTGTACATTTTCAATAAAAATTGAGAAAGTTATGACCAATCAAAGTTTAGCACTATGAACACTTAGTAAAAATCCATTTCAAATAACTTCCTTGACAAGTTATCTCCAATTCACATTTCCTCTTGATTTTATGCCACCATTGGCCATGAAATATGAAAATAGGGACATTCAATTGATAGTTGACCAAAATTCCCCTTGGTCAACAATTAACTTTAGTTGACTTCTGACAAAATGACCAATTTACCCCCTTTTTGTCAATTGAGCATTTCCAAACCAAAATTGATGATCAAATTTCCAATCATAGATGCTCATGAACATGTAGAGAAACATGGAATCAAGTATTGCCCAAAAAGTAAGAGGTTTCTTGATTAAATTCCAAACCCTAGTTTTGATCCTCTGTGCTAGAAGATGGTAAGATACATGTAATTGTGCCATTACCTACAAGATGACATTCAAAGAGACATATATACATATTTTGATGTTAGTAAAAAGGATATATGTGCAAGATACACAATTCAAGATGCCTAGTGATCCCTCATGGACAAACCTAAAGATAGGATGAAGTAGGAGATGTACACAAACCCTAAGGTGTGATTTTGTTGCATTGTGATGGTATGAGATGATAGAGGAATCTTAGGGGCAAAAATTGGGGTACAATAGCTGCCCTTATTTAAGTGTCTTCTATCTAGAGATGCGAAGGTTAAAATCTTTGTGTCAACACGATTGAAGATAGTTAAATATAAAACAGACCCTATTTTTTTGCCCTAAAGATTCCATGCAATGCTTATGATTATGAATGCAAATTAACAAATACGAAAAATGACACAAGACACCACTGGGGATGTAGGAAATAAAAACAAGGATCAAAAGAAAAACCCGACAAAGAAAAATAAATCAATGGTGAGAAAGAGACCCGAATCTATTGGGGTAAAGCCCAAAGAGGAGATAAGGCGTCATCAATTCAAAGATTGAGGGGATAAGGTAAAGGATAATAGTGATCGACAAATGACTGCAAACTATCCACTCACTAAGGAGATAGCAATAACAGGTAACGTCGACCCCCCAGGAAAGGAAGTGGTAAGATAATACCGGTAAATACCAATATTAGGGTGAGTAACAAAAGATTAGCACCAGTACTTATGACTGGAACCAAAGAAATTCTTCAGTGAAAAACGAAACTCGACAACGAACTATTTCCCATAATAAAGAGACTACCATTCATTGGAGTAACAACATCTCAACAACAAACTATCTCCCATAATGACGAGACTACCATTCATTGGAGTTACAAAATCTCAATAATGAACTATCTCTCATATTGACGAGAATACCATTCATCGGAGTAACAAAATCTCAACAACAAACTATCTCACAAAATGACGAGATTACCATCCATTGGAGTAACAAAATCTCAACAATGAACTATCTCCCATAATGACGAAGACTACCATTCATCGGAATAACAAAATATCAACAACGAACTATCTCCCATAATGACGAGACTACCATTCATCGGAGTAACAAAATCTCAATAACAAGCTATCTCCCATAATGACGAGACTACCATTCATCGGAGTACAAAAAATCTCAACAAAGAACTATCTCCCATAATGACGAGAGTACCATCCATTGGAGTAACAAAATCTATATAACGAACTATCTCCCATAATGACGAGACTATCATTCATCAGAGTATAAAACATATCAACAATGAACTATATCCAATAATGACGAGACTACCATCCATTGGAGTAACAACATCTCAACAATGAACTATCTCCCATAATGACGAGACTACCATTCATCGGAGTACAAAAAATCTCAACAACAAATTGTCTCCCATAATGATGAGACTACCATTCATCGTAGTAACAAAATCTCAACAACGAACTATCTCCCATAATGAGGAGATTACCATCCATTGGAGTAACAAAATCTCAACAACAAACTATCTCCCATAATGACGAGACTACCATTCATTGGAGTAACAAAATATCAACAATGAACTATCTCCCATAATTACGAGACTACCATCCATTAAAGTAACAAAATCTCAACAATGAACTATCTCCCATAATGATGAGACTACCATTCATTGGAGTAACAAAATCTCAACATGAACTATCTCCCATAATGACGAGACTACCATTCATCGGAGTTCAAAACGAATCTTCTCAGGGAACTAACAGACTTACGGGGGAAGTACAAGTTGTTTAAATAAGGAGACCTGCCATTTGTTGTTATGAGAAAAAATTGTAATAAACACTTCCTGGGGAAGGAAATAGGGCTTCTTGGGGGGAATGCCAATATATTCCTGCTGAGGGACTAAAGTATTCTCGTGCAAAATAAATGCACATTCTTAAACCAGAGCTCAAAGCTTGCAGAAATTAAAATAATAATGTTGTTGGGGACCACAGATTCAAACCAGAAATAAACCAGAGTGAAACAGTCAATCGAGATGGCACCTGGTGAGAAATAAACTCAAAAGAGGATCACATTCCATTCAGATAAATAGCTGAATAGGAAGGCTAAAGCAAAATTCTTCCACGAGGGATAACTCAATGAGGAAATTGAAAGGATATACACTTTCTGCTTAAGGTTGACACTCTATTGGAGAGAGGATAATCACAACTCTGCAAAACATGGTAATATGCCAACAAAATATAGTGAATGCAAATGAGTAATGATTTGCTAAATTCAACTATGAATGATGTATGTGTAAATGTATGATTGTAATCATATATATGCTGACAAAATAGACACCTAGAACTAGGAATAACCAGACAAAACCAGCTTGGGTAACGTTAACACTCGGCTAAATCACATCCATGATGAAAATTTCATAAGAAAGTAAGCACCAACTGAGGAAACAAATTCCCATTTCATGGCTTACCTCCACTGGGAAGGAATATAGTCCGAAAATAATAAAATCATAACAATAAATCAGTACAGATACAGGGATATAACATCATCCTCCCGGCTTCACCGAGGGATATCACACAGACTTTAATGGGGAAAACAAATGTATCAACGTCTGTACTTCTACTGGGGATTGCAATATTGATTTTAATAGGGTAGATGAAAACCACATTGTCGAAACATCAATTGTGGATCTCGTGCTAACTTTATTGGGGAGGGAGACACCTTATTATCGAGGGAAACCCAAAATACATTTTTCAATTCTAAGAGTGATGATTACACAAATTTCCCGGGGAGGAATTATGAAACCACATGGGGATAACAGCTTTCAGAGAGAATCATTATATCGACTTTACTTGAGGATTTAAGAAGTCAAAAAATACAGCAAGAAATCAAAATTATGGGGATTTTAAATCAAACCCAGCACTCGGCGGGAGAAAACCCAAAAAGTGGACAATTGTTTCAACACTTCTTAGAAAAGATATTGCCCTTGTCTAGTTGCCTAAGAAACAAACAACAATAATTCCATTACTGCAAAGGGCGATGTTTTGCAAATGATTATTCCTTAGCATATAAAGGGATAAGGGACTTTTGTCATATGAGTGAAGACCTCACTGGGGAATCTTGGATAGAGGCTTCAGACATGCAAACCCGAAATCAAAATAACCATTCTGGAGGAAAACAAATGAACCAGGACTTAACTGGGGAAAATGGGATCACAAACCCAACACCACACCATACATCAATTGGTTTTGTCTCCAACTTCTTGAGAAACACAAAAAGATCATGCGCATACCAGCAAAAGTGTCTTAGGAGAACCTTCTTGGGAAAATAATACTTCCAAAATTTATGACTTCGTCCATCCTTGGAATCATTATTTTTGTTCTCCTTGAGTCACAAAATCTAAAGTAAGAAGTAATTTTTAAATTCATTTTTTATTAAAACAATTTTGTTATTTAATCTTTTTTGTTTTAGAAATTACTATCAATAATAAATGGAGTATTTGTAAGCAGAATAAAATAAGAATGGCAAAGAATTGGATAAAAGCTCTGTAGCGGTATAAATGTTTAAGACTGACCCATTGGATTGACTAGACTTGTACAAATCAAAATAAAAATCTCCACCGCACTTTATTGTTTCCAAAGGAATGGGAAAAGAGCGAATAACCCAAAAAGAGGGGGAAAGATTCTAGGTAAGGGGTTGGTTATGCAAAGGTAAGGTATTAGCACCATAAACATCTATGGTACTCCGCAGGAACCTCTTTGAAAAATTTGTATATTTTGGCTATAAAATGTTGTATGTAAAATAGATGGTGGAGATGAGAGAAGAAATATATTTTTTATGATTTTTGCACCCGCCGCGGTTGCGAACCTTTAGTGACTACGTACCACCTTTCGTGCAATAGGGGATCAGGGTACACATAGTTCACCTTTGAAAATTTTTATAACACAAGTGTGTTGGTTAATTTTATGAGATAAGATATCATCGTCATTGTCCGTGTGGAAAAACATACTTACTACCCACAATCATGAGAAAGGAGAATTTTTTTCATCTCAAAGTGGAGGATATGGCTTGGATTTTAAAATCAACAATTACTCACTCAACACCCAAGTGGAAAAGATCTCACTTCACTACATATCATAGAAGTATAGTTTTTTGCATCACTACAAGGATTGGCAAGAGTCGAATCTTTTGAGAAAAGTTTAAGATGAAAGCCAAGATGGAAGAATGGTTTGAATCATATTGATTAATTTTTAGTCTTCTCACAAAAAATGTCAAGGTTTTATTAATGTTGATTGAAGTTTATTTGTGAAAGATGTTTTGAAAATGCATGGACCTAAGTCCAAGTTTATTATGAAAGTAGATCAATTTTAAAAATAAGAAGATTTTTCAAAAGGAGGGAGAAGATTTTTTGAAATTTAAGAAGATGGGAAGAGAAGAAGAGGCTATCCTAAAGCATAAGGTAAAAGCTAGGAATAAGAACCATCTAACCAACAAGAAGCCAATACTTGACATTATGAGCCAAGATATAATTCCCATTCTTTGGATTGAAACCAAGCAAGCAAAGATACTAGACCTCTTGTTATAACCAAACTTCAAGTGTATTAAGTCTTCATAAAAATTGGGCAGAGTAACGGCTGTATGCAGGTGAATTCCAGATTACTAACAAATAATGTAATCACAATAACCTGCACACACAAAAAAAAAACCTAATGTCTTGAGGTAAACCTAAAGAACTCCAGACAAAATATCAATCAAGGTCACAAGGTCTCCAACATAGGCCAAGGTTTCTAATCCTAAGTCAAAGAAGTCCAATACTACATAATGCCAAGGATAGTAACCAAAAAGTCCAAGTATCATTAAAGTTTTTTTATGGTTCATGTTTATTATTAGGTGTCTTAGAAGAGAAAAGAAAAGGCTCAACTGAGCAAAATAAAAATGACATGAAATTTAATGCTTAAAGTAAATGGCACATAAAGCATAAAAAATAAAAGGGGCATAAAGTAAAAACAATTTAATAATTAGTAGTCAGTTGGATGAGCATCTTGAAACATGCATTTGGAACTCATTAGAGGATTGGTAGAACCAAAGCTTCCACACAACAAGTTGCATTTGCTTTTTGTCAAGTATATCATCCATTTGGAATCCTCAAAAGTACCATTTAATGATCAACGATGTTTAAGTGATTCGCGTTGATCAAAAGTGTTATAGATCCATTAGAGGACTGGTAGAACCAAAGCCTACACACAATGAATCTCAAGGTTATTGGATCAAAGAGATCAAATTAACATACTTGGGCTTGCAAACATAGGTTTGGTCCACGAATGATCATTTATTCGAATCGGGACAAAGTTTAGCGTTATGTTAAGTAATCGTTAGTGGACTTATACAAAAGTCGCACCTATTTTGGGGCCGGTCAATAGCAATCTATGCACCATTTGTTTTGACACATGATATAGAGATCATGCTCCAATAACATTTAGTGCAATGAGAAAGGGACAAGATGAAGAGGGGTGGGAGAGAATATACAAACCACATTTGAATTAAATTTAAATCAAACTATTATTAAAATCATTCATCCATTTTTTGTGGAGTTAGACTCAGCACCATGGATCCAATGATGTTAACAAAGTTCATGACCAAAAATTCAATCCAAGATCAGCCAGAAAATAATCACAAAATAATATTTCATTTAATATATACATTAAAAAAGGTTTTAAAAATGTTTTAAAATAGAAATAAAAGAGAAAAATATCAACTATGTTCAAATTAATCAAGAAATAAAAAGTAAGACCATAGAAAAATCAGAAATGAACTAAAATGATTTTATAAAATTTTTGGTAATTTTTTTAAGTCAGAAACTATTTTTAAAATTAAAAGAAATGAGTAAAATAAACCAAAAATGATAAAAAATAATAAAGTCAAAAATAAAAAATAAATGAGGTCACCGATATTTGTCACAATATCATTGGATCATTCCATAATTTTTCCAAAATTTTAAAATGCATAAAAGTATTTTTAAACATTTAAAACAATTAAAATAAAGTGTAAATTTATAAAAAAATATCAAAACACAAAATAAAATTGTGAAGAAAAAAATCAGAAAGAGAAAAATCAAAAATATTTTTCATAATTTTTTCAGATTTTTTTGACTAAAAATGAATTTTCTATGATTTTTTAAAATTTAAAACAATTAAATATAAAAATTAGAAAATAAAAATGTAGTCAAAAATATGTGGGCCATTGGATGAGAGCCAAAACGCATTAGTAATTAAATCCAAGGGATTTTGCATGTTGTGCATATCATGGTCATTAGTGAATAAAGCACTGATTTAAATGTAAATCAGAAATTTAAAAAATCTAAATGGCGATGTTTCATTGGTTGAAGGATGGCACATTGGTCGTTTTCAACCTCCAGCCAGTCCCAAAACTAGGTTTCTCAATCTGTAAAATTAGAGTACGAGACCTATGCCATTTGCTTCGTCTCTTCAAGACGAAGACAACCACACATTCGTGGTAAATTTATATAAACTGTAGCTCAAGCAATTTAGAAAGAAAGTTTTGAAAAGAGATTTGAAATTTCATGGTCAAAACAAGTTTCCAGATAAAAGTAAGTGTTACGACTAGAACCAGGGCAATGAGAGCATCACGATGATATCAATGTTTTGAAGAATTGATGAAGAAATCTACCTATTGAAGTTGAGTTTCAGAGCTCTTAAACTGGACTTCTATGGAGAAATATAGGGCACGATTCTTGAATGTAATTATATGGTTAGTTTCAGGGAAGACCAAGGAAGGTAAATTGATAGAAAAATTGAATTGAAAAAGGCTTGAAAACAGATTTTCGAAGTTGCAGAGTTTTGAGTTATGGAACAAGTTTGGTTGGGTGATTTTGGCTATCCAAGCTTGAAGAAATGAATGGGGAATGACCCTCTATTTATAGGGAATCAAATGGATTATCCAAGCATGTGAAATGATGAAGTTTGGAGGGAAATCGTGTGAAGTTGCAAACAAGAAATGTGTGACTTCTAATTTGATCAAAACTCCTCCAAAACGCGTGTTTTATTGTGCTAATCACTTTTGGAAGTTCACTAAACATGTTTAGAGACAAAAACACGCAGAAATAAAGTGTTTAGAAGCTAAACCAATGATTTCAAATTCTGACTTTTGAAGAAACTCCAGTTCCAAGTTACCAAGTTCAAATCAATGGCATTCTTAGCTCAAGGGGTCTTAGGATATGATTCTTGATGCTTTAGAAAGATTATGTTACAAACATTGCAATGGAAAAAGAATGGAATCAAATGGATGCTTTAGCTGAAAGTTGCATTGAGTCAAAGTTGTGAAAAAGAAGTTGACTCTCCATACTTAGAAATATTTCAAGTTTTTCTTCAAAAGTGACCTATAATGTTTTGCATCCTAACATGGCCTTCTACTTGGAATTTTCTATTGACCAAAACATATGGCATGAAATAGACTTCTTTAATGACATTTTGAAACTTGAACCATTCAAAATCTACAAAAATTGAGAGAGTTATGAATTGTTGAAGTTGGCAAAAAATCATGAAATGGCCTATAATCTTTTATATCCTTAGGGCATCTTCCCTCCATTTTATCACTTTTCCCCTAAAAGAAGGCATAAAGTTCACATCCTCAAGATCATTATGGAAAAATAATAGGCTCAAGGTGATAAAAATTGACAAAGTTATGATAATTTTAAGTCACACATGAGAAATTGGGGGTTCATCTAGAGGACTTGTAATCTTTCTTCATCATCAAGTTTCTTCCACATGAAAACTCCTTGAAACTTTTAAAGTGATTTGTTGATAACACTTGGAAGATAAGTATGTTTTTGGAATCACTCAAAAATACCAAAAGATGAGCAAGATATGTTTCTTTGAAGTTCAAAACCCTAGCTCCTAGATCAAGAAAATGCTTTGAGGAACTTTGACAATTTTGAACAAACTTCTTGTACCAACACAAATGCTTTGTAAATAGAAGTTGTTGAGGATGAAAATGAGAACTCATAGCCACAAAAACTACTTCCATATCTTGAGAATTGTAATAAATATGCACTTGTGACCAATGGGAACAAATCCTTGTCCAAGCATTACAACTTCTTCAATCAACCCCTTGTACTTTTGAATCAAATATGATAACCTTGAAATGTGGTGAACCAAAATAACCTTGCCATGCCATTTCTTCCAAAAACAACTCAAATGGTGAGGTTTGAACTTCTCAAGCTTTATTAACTAGGGCATGGAAATAAAATCATGAACCCATGGAGCAACTTGTTAATCTCCTTTCCTTTACCTACATTAGTAACAAGCAAGACAAAACAACATTGTGTTTTATTAATTAAAAGGAAAAATCAAGACAAAATATTCATGACCATAAAAGAAAACAAGTCAAGGTGCTTGGTGATTCCTCAAAGAGAAAAGCTAGAGATAGGGAGGAGAACCAAAAGCCCTAATGTTACCTTGTTGTGATTGAATCAATATGGTATGATGAAGGGATCTTAGTGGCAAAAATTGGGGTACAACAGTTGCCCTTATTTAAGTTTCTTCTTTCCGGAGATACAAAGGTTAAAAATCTTTGTGTCGACGCGATCGAAGATACTTAAATATAAAAGATACCCTATTTTTGGCCCTAAGATGCCATGCAATGCTTATGAATATGAGTGCACATGGACAACTCCAAAGGGACGCAAAACACCACTGGGGAAGTAACAAAATTAAAGAAATAAGAGAGCAACCCGACCAGGAAAATAACTCACTGGTGGATCAAAAGACCCGACTTAGAGAGGATGGTAAAATGGCCAAAGGATACACCAACTCCTATTGAAGGCGAAACTACCAACATTCACTGAAGGTAGAAAGAGGAAAGAAATAACAACATCGACGTTCACTGACGGTGAGCTACCAACATTCACTGAAGGTAGAGAGAAAAAATCATTGACGTTCATTGACGATGAACTACCAGCTTTCACTAAAGGTAGAAGGAAAAGAAATATCATAGTATCGTCGTTCACTGACGATGAACTAGCAACGTTCACGGAGGGTAGTAAAAAGATAACAATCACCAACTTTCACTGAAGGTGACCTACCAACTTTCACTGAAGGTAGAGAGAAAATATATCATAGCACTGCCGTTCACTGATGATGAACTACCAACGTTCGCTGAAGGTAGCAAAAAGATAACAATCATAAACTTTCACTGAAGGTGACCTACCAACTTTTACTGAAGGTAGAGAGAAAATATATCATAGCACCGCCGTTCACTGGCGATGAACTACCAACGTTCACTGAGTGTAGCAAAAAGATAACAATCACCAACTTTCACTGAAGGTGACCTCCTAACTTTCACTGAAGATAGAGAGAAAATATATCATAGCACCGCCATTCACTGATGATGAACTACTAACGTTCACTAAGGGTAGCAAAAAGATAACAGTCACCAACTTTCACTGAAGGTGACCTACCAAATTTCACTGAAGGTAGAGAGAAAATATATCTTAGCACCATCGTTCACTAACGATGAACTACCAACGTTCACTGAAGGTAGCAAAAAGAGAACAATCACCAACTTTCACTGAAGGTGGTCTACTAACTTTCACTGAAGGTAGAGAGAAATAATATCATAGCATCACCGTTCACTGACGATGAACTACCAACGTTCACTGAAGGTAGCAAAAAGATAACAATCACCAACTTTCACTGAAGGTGACCTACCAAATTTCACTGAAGGTAGAGAGAAAATAATATCATAGCATCACCGTTCACTGACGATAAACTACCAACGTTCATTGAGGGTTGCAAAAAGATAACAAGTTTCCCCAAAATTTTGGCATTTCACCTAGAATGGGTCTCAACTTCTTCTTTAACCAAGGAACTCCATCTGGAGTGGGTAATATATAAGGTGTCTCAAATAAAGAGACAACCACTTGTAAAGATTTCACAATGAATTGTCTCTGAGATATTGAAAGTCTTGCCATCCCATGGAGTAATTTGGCAACGAATTGCAAACTATCCACTCATAGAGAAGATAGCAAAAAAAGTTACGTCGACCTTTACAGGGAAGTACAAGTTGCTCAAATAAAGATAGCTGCTACCTATTGTTATGGGAAGGATTGTAAAAACAAATGATTTTCAGGGAGAGCAATATGACTTCCTGGGGAAATGCCAATATATTCCTGATTGAGGGGATAAAGGTCTTCTCATGCAAAATAAATGCACATTCTCAAACCAATGCTCGAAGCTTGCAGAAATACAAAGTAGTAATATTGTCGAGGATCAAAAATTTGAACCAGAAATAAACTGGAATGAGACAGTCGTCCGAAACACTTCCTTTGAGAAATACACTCAAGAGGGAAACCCAAATCATCCAGACAAAGAGCTGTACAATAAGGCTAAAACAAAAATATTCCATGAGGGATAACTCAGTGGGGAAATTGAAAGAATATACGTTTTCTGCTTAAGGCCAACACTCTATTGGAGAGAGGACAACATAACTCTGCAAAATAGGGTAATATGTCAACAAAATATTAACGAATGTGAATGAACGATGATTTTCCAATTTTAGATATGCATGATATATGTATGAATGTATGAGTGTTATCGCGCCTATGCTGACAAAACAGATATATAACACTGGGAGTAAACAGGAAAAACCAACTCGGGCATAATCAACACTCGGCTAAATTACATCCAAGATGAACAATCCAAGAAAAAGTAAGCGCCAACTGAGGAAACAAAACCTACTGCCTGGTTTAACTTTATTGGGGAGAAACGTAATTCGGAAGTAAACAAAATATAGCGGCCAAACAGTATCGATATAGAGATACAACATCCTCTCCCATGCTTTACCGGGGAATAACACTCAGACTTTAACGGGGAATCAAATATTTTCAAAAGTAATGCATCTATTGGGGATTTGAAAAATCAATTTCAACTAGAGCAGACGGACATCAAATCATCAAAACATTCACTGGGGGATTTATGCCGACTTCATTGGGGAGGTCAACACCACATTTACAAAGGGAAAACCAATATACGTTCTTCACTGGTGAAAACAGAGGCCCGTGTTCTTCGAGAGTAATTATTGTACCAACTTCTCTGGGAAGAAAGAACTTCTATTAAACAAACGAAACCTTCATCGAAGAAATCTTGGATTGAATCTTCATATCATGCAGAGGAGAAATGAATCAAAACATGACCGGGGATACTGGAGTTATAAACCCTATACGGTGAAACATCTTGAGAAAAACTTCTCAGGGAAACAAAACTTCTTAAAAGCAACTGGAGTTCTTCCATTCTTGGGATCACCACTTTTGTTGTTTTTTCTCTCTTGCGTCACAAATTTTAAAGTAAAGGCAATTTGTAAATTCTTTTTGAAAATCAACTTTGTTATTTAATCTTTTCGCTTTGAAAGTTATCATCAATAATAAATGGAGTCATTGCAAGCTAAATAAAATAAGAAATACAAAGAATTGGGTAAAAGCTCAAATTTCATTAATGGAATGGTAGTCTGCGAATGGAGAGACTCCATGGATGATTATAAAGTTCAGAAAATGGTAATATATAATGGAAAAGATACATTGAGATACAATAAACATTATCCCCTCTAACATATTTTGAAATCCTGAGTAGTAGCGTCTGTTGAAGTATGATAAGGATCCGAGAAGATTGTTGCTCCAATGATCAAGTCTTGTCTGATGTAGTTACTTGCCAAGAAAGTCCCTAACTTTTGCATAAGTTGCCTGCGATATGGTGGCAGAATCGACTGTTTGAAATGCTGGTTTGCGTTTTGTGTTTGTGTTCACAAAATTTCGTGGTAAGCAAGAGTCGCCACCGACTTTTATTTCATCCAACCGGAATGGAAAAAAGTACAGAAAAATCCTTTTTCGAGATTTTGAGTACGGGTGGGTAGATTATAGAAAGGGAAGGTGTTAGCATCCTTTCTATCCATGGTTTTCCATGGGCTATTAGGTATTTGCTCATCCTTTAAAATTGCTTGTGTATGTGCTTTGTTTTTGAAATTGTTTTACTTCGTGATAACCCTTGTATCAATCCTCAAAGGTGTGACGAAGTTGTTTTGAAAATTGTTTTGAAAATTTGTAAGTGTGAAGAGTTTTGTTTTGAGAAAGTACCTACTAGCATCTACCTACTCGAAAAAAAGATCGTTTCTATTCTCGTTCCCTTTAGACAATGCTATCCTACTATTGAGAAATAGGTAGCACCATCGTTGGATTTGTAAGGGTCAATTCGAAAGGGATGTACGGTCACTAAAGCAATTTTAGGACGACTTAGTAATAACCCTAAAGTCTTAAGATCATATTCGAGGCAACATTTCTGAGGCAACATTCGAATGGGACATTTAATGTTCGTTAGACAGGAGGGCAACCACTAAGACACCTTATACTTAATGATCGTTTACCGAAGGCAACTGAAGTGTGAGTATACTTTAAGAGTGGTATGTGCGAGTGATCTGTTTTCAGTTATTTAGTCTTTGCATATTAGGGTTTTCTAACTGGATTAGTTTGTCATGCATTCTTATCATACAATCCTATTAGCATACATCTAAACAGTCAAATATTTGCGAGAATTAAAATGCGAGAAAGTAAATCTACGCTATTATAAGGCTTCGTGGAGGGGGATTAATTACATAGCCAAAAACCCGGAAAAAAGCGATAAATAAAATAAATAAAAACCCTAGATTAAACTATTACAAACCATGAGCATTTACAGAAATATTGGTAAAAATAATAAAACGCGCGCGATGGATCGTATGCGGAGCAACTAGGTTTTTGACCCTTGCCTAAAACTAATTGCGATTAACTAAAGAAAATGTTTTTGTTTTGTTTTGGGAAAATAAGGGAATTGCTAAATTAAAGGAAAATCGTAAGTCTAATTAATTTTAAACTAAGAGAAATAAATTAATTTATTTTAAAACCTATTTTTTGTATTTATATTTATTTGAGAAAAATAACAAAATAAAATTAAAGTAAAAGTCTAACCTAATTTCTATTTGATATTATTTTTGAAAACAAATTACAATTTCCTAAATTAAACTAAATTAAATTAATTTGATAAATAAAAAAACTAATCCTAATTTTTGATGAATTATTGATTTTATGTTTTTTGTGAAAAAAATGAATTAATTTGTGAATTAAAGAAAATAAAATAAATATTGAAAGATTTTAAAAGAAAACTAAAAGAAAAAGAAAGAAATATGGGCCTGTATTAACAATTATGGGGGTGTTGTTTGAGATTCTGAGCCCAAAGGACCAGGCCCGTTTGACTTTGCATGATCCAGTGTGGCTGTTGACTTGAGGCATATGGTGGTCCTCCAATGGTGGTACGTTTATCTGGAGCGCTGATGAGTTGGATGACCAGATCCTGATGGTGTATGGTGAATCTCTTGACTTGTAAAGCGTTGGATTTCCTGTGGAAAAATATTAGGAATAAAGGTTGGGACCTGGGGATCGAACTCAGGTCCTCTGCACTTTCCCCCTGCACGCTTGCCAACTGAGCCATTTGGTTTACTTGTATATACAATAAAAACAAAAGATAATATATGGACAATAATGAAAAGCACGGTAAATTCAAATTGCCCAACCAGGGGGCACCACGCCTCCATCTTCTTCCTCCCATCCGTCGTTTTAGCTAACAATGTTTTTACCTACAGACACTTGCTGTAGGTATATCCCTGTCCATCTCCAAAATCGTGTAGGCTCAAGATAAATGGCCATGGCTGGTACCAATCAACTCGTCTCATCCTCACGAGTCTCATGGCACCATCATAAATGTCCAATTTTGCCTATCCTGCAAAGCCCTAAACAAGAACTTGAAACCCTAGCTATGGCAGTTTGTCATACAATCACCAAAAACACAATTGAATATGATGATTAGCTTGCAAACATGTTAAAGAATAAGAATACGCAGTTAAAACGTGCAAATGGTGTATAAATTGATGAAAACGAAAACGAGTTTGGAAGCAAATCGTGATACTTGTAACTTATAATTCCAGGCGTGAAAAGGCTTGCAAATGATTGGGATATGTTCCTGGAATGTCCAGCAACCTGTTGGCAATGTGAGAATGGCACGATTTGGTCTCTAGTATGGAAATTGGATCACAATTTTTCTTGACTTTTTATGAGTTTTTTTTCATCTCTGCACGACTTCTTCCAACCTCCCTCATGCCTTTGCTTGCTTCTGTATATGTAATACAACCTATTAGGTCAACAAAAACGACCTCAATCTTGCTCATCATGGAGATTTGATTTGGTCTTTCATGGCATGTGATTTCTTTCCAATTTTTCTAAAATCCAATCTTTTTCAGACCAAATTGGCCTTGCACGAGTTGATTCTCAATTGACAGCATATAAGATCTTCTTCCAATGCAAAAATCATCCCTAAAACACAATATATAATTTATTAGGATTTATTTCATTTTATTTGAATTTTAAATGAATAAAAATCAAAATAAATAAAATAAATGAATAAATAAAGCATGGATGGTCCCATAGGTCGTGGACTATGTTATCATTGAAGTGGAAGCATAAAAAGTTGGGCCCATTTAGCAAAAAATGCAAATTTGAGCACATTTGACTTTTGGCAATTTTGCAAAAAAGGTCAACTTGGCCAATGCATAACTCTCTCAATTTTGACCCTAGAGAGGTGTTCTTAGACTTTTTAGAAATATTAGGATGTCCTCTAAGCAACCTTTTTGGTCTCATCTCAATTGAGTCTTACATGTTCATGTATGGAGCTTTGACCCGAAAGTTGTTTTTGTTGACTTTTCAAAATGACCTATAATGTCCAAATTCATATCTTTTTGTGAGTGCATATTTTGAACTTGGGAGATGAAGATGAATTGTATGGAATTTTGTCCTTTTCAAAATTAGCTTTGGATGAGTCATTTTTGATAAAGTATGAGAAAGTTATGCTTGGTCAAAGTTTAGTTGACTTTTCCTACAAAACCTTAATTTAGCAACTTTTGGGTTTTGATGAATTATGGGCAATCTTTGATGAATCATGATCAACCCTTGATCAACTGATGAATGATACTTCAAAATGAGGATTTTTACCAAAAATCTTGAAGTTTGACTGTATATGTGCCACAGTTGACTTTTGACCTAGCACAGTCGATTTTTAGGCCTTTGAGCAATTGACTGAGAAAACTTCCTCTACAAGGCTTGAAACTTGACATGGATGATCTTGAGAACATATTAGTACAATGGTGAGAATTTTGGATCCTTTGGACTCAAACATCTTGATGCAAAATGAAAACCTAATTTGAGGTAGACTGCCTTAGGAGAGAGTTTGTCTGGTCAACCCTTGGACTTCCTTGAGACATTTGAGGACCTCACTTGACATGTATTGAGGAATATGGGAGGGAAAATTTTGGGGTACAACACCTTCCCATGTTCAATCTTCTTAAACCTGATGATGTAGATTGGCGTGTCTGCCTTTCGTGATCTGGAGGTAGAAGATGATTGGACACTAGAGTGCCCAGAAATTTGTACTCGCATGAAGTGATACTTGACTTATGCTATCGGGAATGGGCTTATAGATGCCATTTGGTAGTTTCTAGAGAATTTTCAGAGATGGGCTTAAAGATTTCATCCGAAGAAGTGTCGATCGCATAAGAGATTCCTTTGCAAGAACCCGTATACCTGTTGTTATGGAAGACTTCGCTGGGGAATACTGGTCTCTGTCTTGAGAAAAATAGAGTTTTAGGAGCTTCAGTTGTCTGTTACTCTACTGGGGAATAATTCCGGTTTGGGAAGCGGAAATAAACTGTGTGTTTGGTTAGGGTACATGCTGCACCGCAACTTATTGGGGAAATGTGAAATCAATTGTGTTTGATTGGGTCCCGGTCTTACAGTGTTGTGGACTGTTGTCTGGGGATAAGGGGGGTAGAACCTGGATAGTAAGGTTAGGAGAAGGAACCTGGATAGTAGGGTTACTTCGATATGAAAGCCTGGGTAGTAGAGTTGTGAGAAGGAACCTGGATAGAAGGGTTACTTCGATATGAAAGCCTGGGTAGTAGGGCTGTGAGAAGGAACCTGGATAGTAGGGTTACTTCGATATGAAAGCCTGGATAGTAGGGTTGTGAGAAGGAACCTGGATAGTAGGGTTACTTCGATATGATAGCCTGGATAGTAGGGCTATGAGAAGGAACCTGGATAGTAGGGTTACTTCGATATGATTTCCTGGATAGTAGTGTTGTGAGAAGGAACCTGGATAGTAGGGTTACTTCGATATGAAAGCCTAGGTAGTAGGGCTGTGAGAAGGAACCTAGATAGTAGGGTTACTTCCATATGAAATCCTGGATAGTAGGGCTGTGAGAAGGAACCTGGATAGTAGGGTTACTTTTATATGAAAGCCTGGATAGTAGGGCGGTGAGAAGGAACCTGGATAGTAGGGTTACTTAGATATGAAAGCCTGGATAGTAGGGCTGTGAGAAGGAACCTGGATAGTAGGGTTACTTCGATATGAAATCCTGGATAGTAGGGTGGTGAGAAGGAACCTTGATGAGGTTGCATTTTTTGCCGATGATTACTCTATTTAGCTTTGAGTGTTGATCATGGACTTGCTGGAAATTGTTGATAATAATGTCTTTCTTGAAAGAAATACAGGGTTAGTTATATGTGATGCATGAGATGCATTGTATGTTGATGTTCTCAAAATAAATGAGACTATGTTATATGTGATGTATGCATATTTCATGATGTATGAACATGAAATGTTGACGTGATAATCTGAATCTGGGAAAATAAATCCATGATTGCTATGAAAACCATAGTTCCTCCACCTCTGTTGGGGATGGTGAACAAAGATGACCGTGCTGGGGATTTGCCCCTTGGCTGGTAAATATTCTGTCGGACGAGACTCTGTCTGAGGATAACTCTGCAGGGAATAACTCTGTTGGAGAGGAGATACTCTGTTGATAGATCTGCCGACTTGGAGAAATAACTTAACTAGGGATGAATTTATGTTGCTGGTTGTGATCGGTGGAAATAGAACTGACTGTTTAAAGCTGGATCGCGAAATATCGCGGAAGCAAGAGTCGCTACCGTCTTTTATTTTCTCCAACATGGACAGGACAAAAGCACAGCAAAATTCCTTATGAGATAGTTTCTCGGTTCGGGAGGTAGATTTATAGAAAGGGAAGGTGTTAGCACCCTTTTTATCCATGGTTATCCATGGGCTCTTAGATACTTGCTCATTTGTGTTTTCAAAATATTTGCTTTTCAAGTGTGAGTGAGTTTGAAAAAAGTTTCTTTGAAAGTTTTCTGAATAACTCTTGTATCAGTCCTCAAGAGTGTTTGAAAAATTTGTTTTGAAAGCTTTTTGAAAAGTGTTAGTGTGAAAAGAGTTTTGAAATTAAAGAAAAGTGTTAGTGTGAAAAGAGTTTTGAAATTATTTTATGAAATTAAAGAAAACAATCAAAAACAAATTAAAACAATTTAAAAAGAATTAAAATTGAAAAGAAAATAAAATTAAAAGATTGCAAACCAGGGGGTTTCAGGCCCCAAAGGGAGGTGCTTGTAAGAAATTCAGGCCCACTAGAGCAAAGCCTTGTTTGACTTTCCAGCTTGTGTGTACGCTGGTTGACTAGGGTGTATCCTGGAATTCATTCTATGGCCATTGGATGAGTGATCATGAGCGCGTGGCAGGCTAACGTGTGAGGATGTATGATGGACTTTGGGGCGTGCACTGCATAGGAACGGATTAGAAAAAATAACAACAATTGTATGGGGGACCTGGGAATCGAACCCAGGTCCCATTGTTTGCAAGACACCTCATCAACCAACTGAGCCAGGCAACGCGCTTGTTAAAATAATGAAGAATAAATGTTATATAAAAAATGCAATGTTAGTGGTATAAACAAAGAAAAGCGCGCCAGATATTTGAACGCCCCTATCATATGAAGACACGCATGCTTTCTTCTTCGTTTGCCTGAAACAAAAGGGAATGAATAGCGGGGGTTTTAAACCCCCACAACCTGAAAATGTGAAAATAGCGATTAGAAGCTGGATTAATATAAAAATGGCGTGAGGTGTTGGTTCGTTTCGTCTGGAGCTCCTGAATTCAATGGCATAGGTCTCAAGGTCCAATTTTTCCTCTACATGAAAGCCCTATTTTGGAGCTTCTGAAACCCTAGGTTTCATCAATGGTGGATTCGGCTACAGGCAGTGTTAGTCCAATTAAATATTACCAATAGCTTCAGAACATCATTATTAGTGTAAATCAACAAATAAAACACATGAATAATGCATGGAAATTAAAAAACGATTATGGAAAAGTTTGTGATAAATGTGATGCTATTCTACCAATTCTTGGAGTATGGAGACTGGAAAGTGGTTGCAACACGTTCAAAGAAGTCTCAACAAGGGTTTGGAATAGGTTTTAGGCTTTGAATGATCCTGCAAATACGAAATCAGTTTTCAAAATTTCTATGAAAAATTGCAACTTTGTTCTCTCTTTCCGAGCAGTTTTTCGTGTGTTTTAGAATAGGGTTGAGTTGTGCATAAGTAAGTGAATGAAATTAGGTCAAGAAACCAGCCCAAAGATCCATGAATTGATGATTTCAATATTTGATTTTTTTCATATCTTTTTCAATCTTTTTTCCATGCAAATCTTGCCAAATATGGATGATCTTGTCCCCTTGAGATGATGCACGAAATCTCTTGCATATAATGAACATATTTGCTGCACAAAAAAGATTTAAAACCATTATTTGATATTTTTCTCATAATTAAATCTAATTAAATGAATTAATAAGAATAAAAATTCAATTAATTAATTAAAAATAAGAAAATAAATCATTTTTAGCTCAATGGGTCGTGCATAGGCTTTGGGTAATGATTCAAGGAAGAATTTGAGGCCCATTAGCATTTTTGAAGCTTTTGAAGCAAAGTTGACTTTTCAAAATTCCCAAAAGTTTCCCAACTTCTCCAAGGCATATCTTGCTCAATTTTTAAGCTATGATCATGTTCTTGGACATTTTGGAAATGTCTTGAAGTCCTCTAACTAATGTCTTTGGTCCCATGTCATTTTGATTTACCAATCTCAAGTTATGGTCTTTGACTTAAAGTGCCTTTTTGTTGACTTTTGAAAATGACCTATAATGTTGAAATTGATAACTTTTTGTGAGAGCATTTCTTGGACTTGGAGTGTGAAGATGAATTGTAGGAAATATCATTCTCTTCAAAATGAGCTTTGGATGGGATTTTTCTGATGAACCATGAAGAAGTTATGCCTTGTTCAATTTGCAGTTGACTTTTTCAGCTGTCCAAAAATAGAAACTTTTGCATCTTGAGACTTTTTGAGCCATGATTTGAGAATCATGATCAAGAATTGATCAAATGATGTTTGTGGCTTCAAAATAAGATGTTGACCAAAAATTTTGACTTTGACTGTCAAATGACCATTTTGCCCCTGCAATTGACTGTGAAGCAATTAGGGTTTTTGACTGTGCAATTTGATGTTGTGAGTCTTGAAACTTGCCATATGGATGCTTGACAATGCATATAGGAATATGGGACTTGATTGGACCCTTGAAAACCTCAACTTCTTTTCCAGAACCAAAACCCTAATTTTTGACTGTGTTAGGAGGCAATTGGACTGTGCAACCCTTGAGAGTTTTTGAATCATCTGGAGATTGATCTTGACAAATCTTGAAGAATATGGGAGGGCAAATTTTGGGGTACAACACTGGTGATAAACAAACTCCGCATGGGGAAACTTTTGCCGACTCACTCGCGATTGTGAACCTCGGCTGGGGAGAGTTGTGTCCTGTTTGGGAAAGCTAACACCACTATCTTTGGATACTTCTTACTTTGTGGGGAGTGTATGTACTACTTCTCATGTTCTCCAGCTGGCTCTATCCCTGTACCTGATGGGCAGAGTAACTGTAAGGTTTGGACACTTCTTGTTTGTCCCTGTTCCTGGAATTACGAGTAGTCGTCTTTTGTTTCTTATGTAAATATTTATGAGCAACTATTATTTCCAAATGCATATATCAAAAATGAATCATTGGACGTTCTTGCAAAACAAAACAGAAAAAGAAAAACAATTTGGAATTTCTTGTGAACACGAATTGTATTGAGTTTTGAGGTTGGCCTGTAATAGGCGTTTTTGTACAAAGAGGCTAGCGCTCTAGTAAGAGAACGCCGCCGAAAGATAGAAATTACAATTTGTGTAAAAGAAAGAAAATCAGCTATGTGAACAATCCCATTGGGTTCCAACTCTGCTATTGCTTTTATATCTTCAATCGTCTCATCACTTTGATGCTTGGTCGAAGGTTGATCAGATTGATTGGCGTCGTCTGAGCTTGATAGTCGATACCGGAGTCTGGTTGCAAGGTGATCCAATGAGACATAGTGTTACACTTTAATCCCTAATTTTTTCCTGGACCGCCCTTTCAAGTTTCCAGTCCACCAGGATACCCTTTTTTGCCCAAGTCGCCTTTTCAGGTTTTCGACTTGCCGGGTGTACAGTTTTTTTCATTTTCATCCCTTACTTTTGCCCGAACCCTTTTGGTTTGCCGGGAAGCCCTTTTTTTTCCTAGGCCAGTCAACCTAGAGGGTCTTTGATTAGGCGTAGTATCTTTTCACTATGTCTGCATTGACGGGGTGAGGAAGGTCGTCACCATCCATGGTGGTAAGAATCATAGCTCCTTCCGAGAAAATGTTCTTAACCACAAATGGCCCTTCGTATGTAGGGGTCCATTTGCCCCTGGGATCACCTTACGGCAGTATGATGCGTTTGATCACTAGATCCCCGACTTGATATTCTTGACGTTTGACTTTCTTGTTAAAAGCCTTGATCATCCGCCTTTGATACGTCTGACCGTGACAGATAGCGGTAAGTCTCTTTTCATCGATTAGATTCAGCTGATCAAGTCGGGTTTGGATCCAGTCATCTTCGTTCAAACCTGCATCCTTCATAATCCTGAGAGAGGGTATCTGGACTTTGATGGGTAGGACCGCCTCCATACCATATACCAGAGAGTAGGGTGTTGCCCCTATCAATGTCCTTGCCGAGGTACGGTACCCATGAAGAGAGAATGGTAACATCTCGTGCCAATATTTGTACGTCATTGTCATCTTCAGCACAATCTTCTTGATGTTCTTGTTAGCCGCTTCAACAACCCCATTCATCTTCGGCCGGTAGGGAGAAGAGTTGTGATGCTGTATCTTGAATTGTTTGCAGAGTTCGGTAATCATCATATTGTTGATATTTGTACCATTGTCAGTGATAATCCTCTCTGGTACACCATATCGATAGATCAGATTGTGTCGGATGAACCGCGCCACGACATTTTTGGTCACTGTAGAAAAGGAATCTGCCTCAACCCACTTTGTGAAATAATCAATTGCTACCAGAATGAAGCGATGCCCTTTAGACGCAGTAGGTCTGATCTCGTCGATCATGTCGATGCCCCACATTGCAAAGGGCCAAGGAGCTGTCAAAACATTCAGAGGAACTTGAGGTACATGCACCTTATCAGCATAGACTTGGCACTTATGACAGGTCCGAGAGTGCTGATAATAATCGGCTTCCATAGTGGACCAGTAATATCCTGCCCGTAGGATTTTCTTTGCCATGGTATGTCCACTGGAATGAGTTCTGAAGGTACCTTCATGTAGGTCTACCATGATCCTTTCAACCTCGCTCTTGTCTATGCACTGCAGTAAGGTTGAATCATGGTTACGCTTATAGAGGATACCATTACTGATGAAGAACTTTGCAGCGAATCTTCTCATAAACTTCTTATCATTAATAGATGCCCCCTCGGGGTATTCTTGAGCCTCAAGATACCTCTGTACCTCGTGAAACTAGGGTTTATCTGCTACCTCTTCAGTCTCAATGTCACAACAATGTGCGGGCTCGTCCAACCTCTCAATGGTAATCTGGGGAGCTTCATTGTCCCGCCTGACCTTGAACATAGAAGACATGGTAGCTAGCACGTCCGCTAATTTGTTCTCTTCTCTGGGGAAATGTTCAAAGGTTGTCTCCTCTAAGTGCGGGAGCAATGTCAGTACATACTCTTTGTAAGGAATAAGATTCGGGTGCTTCGTATCCCACTCGCATTTGATCTGACTTATCACCAGAGCGAAATCTCTGAATACACTTAAGAACTTTATCCTCAGGTCGATAGCAGCTCGAAGACCCATGATACACGCTTTATACTCCGCCATATTGTTGGTGCAGTTAAAACATAATCGGGCGGTGAATGGAGTATGACATCCCTCAGGAGATATTATTACAGCACCAATGTCATTACCCAACGCGTTCGAGGCTCCATCAAAATACATAGACCATCGGGATCCCTCCTCGGGTCCTTCATTCGGTCCAGGTTCTTCGCAGTCGATCACCAACATGATATTCTCATCCAAGAACTCGAAATTCATAGACTGGTAGTCATCCATGGCCTGATGCACCAAATGATCCACCAATACACTCCCCTTGATTGCTTTTTGGGTTGTGTATTAGATGTCGTACTCGGTTAAGATCATCTTCCATCTTTCTATTCTTCTGGAGAGAGCGGGCTTCTCAAAAATATACTTGATCGGATCCATCTTTGATATCAACAAGGTGGTGTGGGTCAGCATATACTATCTCAGCCGACGAGCAGCCCATGCCAAAGCGCAGCAAGTTTTCTCGAGCAATGAGTATCGGGTCTCACAGTCGGTAAACTTTTTGCGAAGGTAGTAAATAGCGTGCTCTTTTCGGCCAGACTCGTCATGCTGCCCCAACACACACCCCATTGAATTGTCTAGCACTGTCAAGTATAAAATCAAAGCTCTTCCTTCAACTGGAGGCATCAAAATTGGTGGTTCTTGAAGGTATTCTTTGATTCTTTTGAAATTGGTCTGACATTCATCATTCAATTTTACCACTTGATCTTTCTTCAGTAGCTTGAAGATTGGCTCACAAGTAGCAGTCAAAGGTGAAATGAACCTGGCGATGTAATTTAGACGTCCCAAGAAAACTCTAACTTCCTTCTATGTGTGGGGAGCCGGCATCTCTTGTATGGCATTTACCTTTGCGGGGTCTACCTGAATACCTTTGTCACTAACAACAAAACCCAGAAGCTTACCAGACCTTACCCGAAAGGTACACTTGTTCGGATTCAACCTCAGCTTGTACGTCTTCAACCTGTCAAACAGTTTCTGTATATGATCAAGGTGCTCTTCCTCGGTCTGGGACCTGGCTATCATGTCATCAACATAAACCTTTATCTCGTGGTGAATCATGTCATGGAACAAAGCGACCATGGCGCATTGATAAGTTGCCCCAGCATTCTTCAACCCAAAAGGCATTACCTTGTAATAGAAGGTTCACCACTGTGTAAATAAGGTTGTCTTCTCCATGTCCTCGGGAGCCATCTTGATCTGGTTGTAGCCAGAAAAACCGTCCATGAAAGAGAAGATCTTATGATGCGCGGTGTTGTCGACTAGAACATCAATGTGAGGAAGCGGGAAGTCATATTTTGGGCTTGCCCTGTTCAGGTCTCTATAGTCCACACACATCCGTACCTTACTGTCCTTCTTAGGTACTGGAAAAACATCGGCAACCCACTGCGGATAAGAAGTGACAGCTAAGAATCCCACGTCGAACCGTTTCATGACTTCTGCCTTGATTTTCTCTGACATTTCAGGCCGCATACGGTGAACCTTCTGTTTACCGGAGGGAAGTCTTCTTTGGTCGGCAGGCGGTGTACCACAATGTCAGTGTCCAAACCAGGCATATCTTCATAGGACCAGACGAAGATCTCGACGTAGTCGTGTAGCATCTGTATTAACCGTTGTTTGAGACTAGGCTCCAGATTTGCACCTATCTTGACCTCCTTCCTGTCTTCCTTTGTACCCAAATTCACTGACTCAACTGGCTCTTCATGAGGCTGTATGGGCCTTTCTTCCTACTGTAATAGTCTAGCAAGCTCTCCAAGCACCTCACAATCATCCTCACCTTTATCCTCGGCTTGGTTGATCGGATTTTTGAAGTCATAACTGGCAGTAGCAGAGTCGTTATCAATGGGATCTAGAGTGGATATGGATCTGCATTATGATACGTGAGTGTGTGTAAGAGAATATTTGTTTTGATAAAGTGAGAGACAGAAAAGAAAAACAAGGAGCGCAAAATTTATAATGCAAGAAACGTCCAATGTTTTATTAATGATATATGAAAACGACAAGTAGTAAGCCCTCACAAGAAAACCAAGGTTCCTCGGGCAAGGCACTGGGCCACAAAGTTCCAAACTGTTTATTACAAATCTTAAAACAAAAGTCAATTACTACGGAATAAAAGAAACAGGTATGAAGTCCTTCGTCGTCCAGTTATTCAGTCCACCATTGGTTGTTGGGTAGATCCAGCTGTCGATGTCTGAATCTTCTTCACTGTCCTCAATTTCATTAACTCCCCGATTGCTGATGTGTAGAGGAGGTCTTCCAATCCGTGCGCGCCTGACAGCCCTCTGAGCCCCTATAGTAAAGCCCAAACCAAATTTGTCAGTTTTGTGAGTGAAATCAGGGAGCTGACCCCAATTGGTACACCCACCTTCTTCAATTACAGCCCTGGCGTCTTTGAGAGAAGCCATTTTCAATGGAGGTTTGCCGATAGTAACTTCAGTTGATGCCGAGAACTGAGGGACCTCTTCGAAATTTTGACAAGGCGTTTCTATGAATTCCCCGTCCATCTCTATGTAATGAAAGGAGTTGAGATGACTCACCATACACTCTTCTTCACCTCGTACCGTGACAATCTTCCCCTTCACCAGATATTTCAGCATTTGATGGAGTGTGGAAGTCACTGCCCCAGCCCTATGGATCCAAGGACGACCCAGCAAGTAAGAATATGATGGTCTCATATCCATTACGTAGAAGGTGGACCCAAAGGTATGAGAACCCACCTTGACCGGGATGTTCACCTCCCCGTGCACCATTCTTTTTGATCCATCAAAAGCCCTTACCACAATGTTACTCGGCTTCTGAATCAAACCTTCACAATCCAGACGGTCTAACGCTTTCTTTGGCAGAACATTCAATGAGGATCCGGTATCTACCAGTACATGGGCCATAGTGGTGCCCCTGCACTCGATCGAGACGTGAAGAGCATCATTATGATTTGTTCCTTTCGGGGTCAGATCCGCATCTGAAAAACCTAGCCTATTGTCAGCATTCAGGCTGGCCAGGCAATCATTGAACTGATCGGCTGAAGTTTCCTGCGGCACATGCGCAGTCTTGAGAAATGCAATCAAAGCCTTCGCATGAGCTTCAGAATACAACAATAGGGACAACATGGAGATTTTTGACGGGGTCTTCCCCAGCTGCTCAACTACATTGTAATCGCTCTTCTTGATAATTTTCAAAATTTCCTCTATTTCTTGTTTAGAGGTTTCTACAATGATTTTCTTAGGTGCCTGCGTCCGGGCAGGCTCACCTATGATTTCTTTGCCCCAAGTCCCAGAAGGCTCAGCAGCAGGGGTGACAACTGGAGTAGGAATTGGGACAGTAGTTGATGTACTAGCAGACGGAATGACAACAGGTTTGTGGACAGTCGGAGGGGAAATCTCGGGAGAAAAGTGTCTTCCACTTCTGGTGACCTTGCTAGCCCCGACAATATTACTGATGTCAGCATCAGCTTCTTCAGTCTGCAAATCTTGCTTTACACCATGGTAATATACATTAACACCGTAATGACATGGGATAGCCTTATCTGAGGTATATGGGATGGGACCCAGAGCGGTGATTATTAACGGAGCAATTCTTGGAACAGGTGTAACCCTAACAGGTTTTCTCGAGGAAACCTTGGAAGGATTGGCGGAAATGGTTATGATGGAAACATCTTCAAACTAAATCATAGTCTTCTCAAACAAAATCTCTTTATTATCCATCAGGCGCTGAACACCTGATTTCAACAAACAACAACCGGAAGGCAGGATCGCGCACATGTGGCAACCTTCACCACAGCCCAGAAATAAACCGGCCAACAGCAAATTCTTCTTAACCGTCATCAAAGGAGTAGAAATTTCTTCCACAGAGGTCACAAACGAATCGGTGTCCACAACATTGACTCCACGACCATGTTTGGGCATAGGAGCAGTTCTAATGTTTGGCTTTTTTTGGAGCATCAAACTCAATCTCTTTAGCTTCCATCAAATCTTGTACTTTATTCCTCAGAGCCCAGCAATCGTTTGTGTTATGGCTAGGACTCTCAGAATAGTAGGCGCACCGCACGTTGGGATTGTATCTGGGAGAAGCAGTGTTTAGATTCTTGGGAGCCTCTTTCAAGGATTCCAAGTTGGATTTTAACAGATGAGGTAGAACTTCAGCCAAATTCATGTTGATGCGAGTAAACTGTCGTTGTAGTCTTTCTACCCTTTGTTGATTGTTGCGTTGTGGAGCAACCACGGGTCTTGGTATCACTACAGCATTTACCGCTTGATGGTGTTCAGATCTTTTTTGGCCCCTCGGGCCATAGACTGCACTAGCTTCCTTCTTACCGGTGAAAGGCTTCTTTGCTGCACTTCGCGAAGCATCCTTATGTATTTTACCACTTCGAATGCCATCTTCTACTCTCTCTCTAGTCAAAATCAACTCAATAAACCCAGATGACGAGCTGTCGATCAAGCGATTGAAAAATGGACCAGATAGCGTCCTTAGAAACATGTCAACCAACTCCCTATCAGACAAAGGGGGTTGGACTCTTCCAGCCAAGTCTCTCCACTTTTGAGCATAGTCCTTAAAATCTTCACTTGCACCCATTGACATACCCTGGAGCTGAGTACGAGTGGGAGCAATGTCGGCGTTATATTGATACTGCTTGTAAAAAGCAGCAGCAAGGTCTTCCCAGTTTTGGACACTGGCTCCTTCCAACTGATAAAACCATTCAAGCTAAGTGCCTGACAAACTATCTTGAAAGAAGTGCACCCAAAAATTTCTATCAGCGGTGTAGGGTTGGACCTTTCGGACATACGAGCGGAGATGGAGTTTTGGGCAGGATACTCCATCATATTTAAAAAAACTGGAGCTTTGAAATTATGAGGGATGACCACTCCTGATACCAGTCCCAGTTCTCCGAAGTCCAAACCAAGGATTTTCTGAATCTCCATAGCACTCAGACGGTCTTCTAGCTGCGTGTATCTATCCTCGGCAGGAGGATATTGCTCGTCGTCGTAATCCGTATCGTTATCAGAAATTGCAGGACTAGGGTCCTTTGCTCTTTCTTGGTTCTCCCCGTCCTTGGACGAGGAGGTCAGATCAGCTGGTTATCTCAACCTTTCTTTGAATCTTCTACCCATGTTCAGAATACCGACCTTCTTCTTCTTCTTCTTCTCTTTTAGAATAAGGGTCTTCAGATCCTCTTGCCCTTTAGCCAGAGTTACGAACATCTATCGGAATTGGGCGTTATGTGCCTGAAGATCTTTGATGGCTTGCTCGGAAGACATTTTGTGCTGAAATAAACAGCGAAGAAGATGAGAAACCTGTAAGGGTACCTGTAATGATGTGCATGATAATGGGATGCGCATGTAATGATATCAAAGACTTTGGGAGATTTAAATTTGTAAACAAAAAAAAAATAAACCAAACTTTATTAGTTTAAACTTTGCAAGGTTCAACAATGCCTTTAAGGCGTTACAAAGAAGTAAATAAAACAAGATCTAAAACTAGAAAAAGAAAAATCAAAAGTCCCATGGACGCTTACTCCTTGTGCCGATGTAGCCATTGATCACTCTTTCTTCCTCGAGCTACCTGGTGAGCTTCAAAATCTTCCTTTCTTGCTCATGGTACTGCTCCCGGTAAGCATCCCGTTCATTCTTCATCTGAATCCAAGACCTCTGCAACTCCCCAGGATCAGTGGGAATGTAAGGATAGAGGACTTTAAGGAATGTCCTCCTCATTAGTGGGCTCCACAATCATTGGTAATACGGCTTCATATGGCATCCCAAGCTTCTGGGCACAAGCTCAGACCCACTGGAGATAAGGATGCATAGGAAAGGAAGTCTTTGGTCCCAACTTTTGGGGGTCAGATCTATTCACCATTCCCCAAGCTCGTATAAACCTCCGGTGATGCTCCTTAACATCCTTCTTGTAGTCAAATACAATGTCCTCCAGAAGTAACTCATGGGGACCATCTCTCCGAGCACGACCAAATTGTCGCAGAGCTAGACAAGGATTTTAAGTTATACCCCCTTTGATCCCAAGAAACGGGACATTAGGGTATCCCCCACAACGGTCAATAACAGAAGTGTCTTCCATATCCCGGGAACACCAAAGAATATCTGTATGAGCGAGTGACATTATTATGTAGGACCAACCTAAACCTTCTTCGTTATTCGGCACAGACTTATGGAGGTGAGAAATAAACCACCTTGATAGCAACGACATGCAACACATAAGAGTCCCTCTTCTCCTCACGGTACGAGTATAGAGGGCATGCAAGATATCTCCAAACAAGGTAGGCACAGGGTTGCGAGAAAGGAAAATCTTGACAGCATTCACATCTACAAAAGAATCCGGATTTGAGAAGAGAACCAAACCATAGATAAGGAGAGACAGGACATCTTCAAAAGCTTGAAAATCCAAATTATCCTAGAATAGCTGATCCTGGTCTATCAGAAGTTTGGCTAGAAAACCTTCGACCCCGCTTCGTGTTTCCCAATTAGATACTACATCAGCCCATTTCAAATGCAGATCTGAGGTAATGTCTTATGGTCTATGAACTTCTTCCATACCCGTGAAGGGTAATTGTTCAAGTATGGATATGCCCAATAGATGAGAGAACTCTTCCAAGGTGGGTACCAGCTGGTAATCTGGAAAGGTGAAGCAATGATGTACGGGATCAAAGAACTGAAATAGTACACTCATCATCTGCTCATCAAGATTTGAAGTAACCAAGATGAGAAGTTGACCGTGTCTCTTAATGAACGTAGAAATCTCGGAAACTCTTGAGGCTAGCTCTTTAAGTTGGTAAGGTATTTGCACAAAGTTGACTCGGATGGTATTTCTACGCACGGAAGCAGTAATCTGTAAAACAGAACAAAGTTAAATTCCCTTGGTCTTTGAAATGGTTAGTATAATGAAGTATGAATGCCATGTTATGATGCATGATGTCATGGTAAACCACAAGTATAGTAAACATAGATATTGCAAACAGTCAAATCACACAAAGCCCTTAGGTTTAAGGCTTGCATGAGGTCAAAGGTAGTACCCTCTTGAAGTTAAGTTGGTTTCAACCTGTCCTAGAAAAAGTAATCGGGTTCTAGACGATCTCAATATCACTGACCATCCTCCATCGGTCATGGTTTCAGCTCACGCAATCTTTTCTTACGGCCGGAACTATCTCGAGAGTATGGTCTCAATGAGTGTAGCATCGAGTATCAACCAGTTCCTAGCTTTACACCGAGGCCGGCTACCTAACTACTTTCTAATGGCCAATTGGTCGATTAAAGGATCTAAGGTCAGTTGATGCTTAACGACACCATGCAGCGGCCCTGTATTCTCCTCGTTTCTCCACAAGGGATACCGGTACCAACCAATGTGCTACATCAACGTAGTTACTGCTTTAACCGTATCGGTCTACGCCATACAGTTCCCTCACAGTCTATTGCTACTTACCTAAAAGGTATCCCTAGATCCGGGTTAGGATCTATAGTAACTCCCAAACAAAACCCTTAAAAGTAAAGCATTCAAAGCAATCAAGAGAAGCAATTATGATGAACTAGATCCTAAGGTATATCGCATTATTATTCCCCAACAGAGTCTCCAGTTCTGTGATACGATGGCAGAACCGACTGTTTGAAATGCTAGTTTGCATTTTGCGTTTGTGTTCACAAACTGTCGTGGTAAGCAAGAGCCGCCACCTACTTTTATTTCATCCAACCGGAAAGGAAAAAAGTACAGAAAAAATCCTTTTTCCATATATTGAGTACGGGGGGTAGATTATAGAAAGGGAAGGTGTTAGAATCCTTTTTATCCATGGTTTTCCATAGGCTCTTAGGTACTTGCTCATCCTTTAAAATTTCGTGTGTATGTGCTTTGTTTTTGAAAATGTTTTACTTTGTGATAACCCTTGTATCAGTCCTCAAAGGTGTGACGAAGTTGTTTTGAAAATTGTTTTGAAAATGTGTAAGTGTGAAGAGTTTTGTTTTGAGCAAGTACCTACTAGCATCTACCTACTCGAAAAAAAGATCGTTTCTATTCTCGTTCCCTTTAGACAACGATATCCTACTATTGAGAAATAGGTAGCACCGTCGTTGGATTTGTAAGGCTCAATTCGAAAGGGACGTACGATCACTAAAGCAATGTTAGGACGACTTAGTAATAACCCTAAAGTCTTAAGATCACATTCGAGGAAACATTTCCGAGGCAAAATTCGAATGGGACATTTGATCTTCGTTAGACAGGAGGGCAACCACTAAGACACCCTATACTTAATGATCGTTTACCGAAGGCAACCAAAGTGTGAGTATACCCTAAGAGTGATATGTGCGAGTGATTTGTTTTCAATTATTTAGTCTTTGCACATTAGGGTTTTCTAACTGGATTAATTTGGCATACATTCTTATCATACAATCCTATTAGCATACATCTAAAGAGTCAAATATTTGCAAGAATTAAAATGCGAGAAAGTAAATCTACGCTATTACAAGGCTTCGGGGAGGGGGATTAATTACATAGCCCAAAACCCGGAAAAAAGCGATAAATAAAATAAATAAAAACCCTAGATTAAACTATTACAAACCATGAGCATTTACAGAAATATTGGTAAAAATAATAATACGCGTGCGATGGATCGTATGCGGAGGAACTAGGGTTTTGACCCTTGCCTAAAACTAATTGCGATTAACTAAAGAAAATGTTTTTGTTTTGTTTTGAGAAAATAAGGGAATTGCTAAATTAAAGGAAAATCCTAAGTCTAATTAATTTTAAACTAAGAGAAATAAATTAATTTATTCTAAAACCTATTTTTTGTATTTATATTTATTTGAGAAAAATAACAAAATAAAATTAAAGGAAAAGTCTAACCTAATTTCTATTTGATTTTATTTTTGAAAACAAATTACAATTTCCTAAATTAAACTAAATTAATTTAATTTGATAAATAAAAAAACTAATCCTATTTTTTGATGAATTATTTATTTTTTGTTTTTTGTGAAAAAATGAATTAATTTGTGAATTAAAGAAAATAAAATAAATATTGAAAGATTCTAAAAGAAAACTAAAAGAAAAAGAAAGAAATATGGGCCTGTATTAGCAATTATGGGGGGTGCTATTTGAGATTCTGAGCCCAAAGGATCCAGGCCCGTTTGAATTTGCATGATCTAGTGTGGCTGTTGACTTGAGGCATATGGTGGTCCTCCAATGGTGGTACGTTAATCTAGAGCGCTGATGAGTTGGATGACCAGATCCTGATGGTGTATGGTGAATCTCTTGACTTGCAAAGCGCTGGATTGCATGTGGAAAAATATTAGGAATAAAGGTTGGGACCTGGGGATCAAACTCAGATCCTCTGCACTTTCCCCCTGCACACTTGCCAACTGAGCCATTTGGTTTACTTGTATATACAATAAAAACAAAGGATAATATATGGACAATAATGAAAAGTGCGATAAATTCAAATTGCCCAACCATGGGGCGCCACGCCTCCATCATCTTCCTCCCATCCGTCGTTTTAGGTAAAAATGTGTTTACCTACGGACACTTATTGTAGGTATATCCCTGTCCATCTCCAAAATCGTGTAGGCTCAAGATAAATGGCCATGGCTGGTACCAATCAACTCGTCTCATCCTTACGAGTCTCATGGCACCAGCATCAATGTCCAATTTTGCCTATCCTGCAAAGCCCTAAACAAGAACTTGAAACCCGAGCTATGGCAGTTTGTCATACAATCACCAAAAACACAATTGAATATGATGATTAGCTTGCAAACATGTTAAAGAATAAGAATATGCAGTCAAAACGTGCAAATGGTGTATAAATTAATGAAAACGAAAACGAGTTTGGAAGAAAATTGTGATACCTGTAACTTACAATTCCAGGCGGGAAAAGGCTTGCAAATGATTGGGATATGTTTCTGGAATGTCCAGTAACCTTTTGGCAATGTGAGAATGGCACGATTTGGTCTCTAGCATGGAAATTGGATCACCACATTTCTTAACTGTTTTTTAGTTTTGTTTCACCTCTGCACGACTGCTTCCAACCTCCCTCATGCCTTTGCTTGCTTATGTATATGTAATATAACCTATTAGGTCAACAAAAACGACCTCAATCTTGCTCATCATGGAGATTTGATTTGGTCTTTCATGGCATGTGATTTATTTCTAATTTTGTTCAAATCCAATCTTTTTCCAACCAAATTGGCCTTGCATGAGTTAATTCTCAATTGACAGCATATAAGATCTTCTTTCAATGCAAAAATCATCCCTAAAACACAATATATGATTTATTAGAATTTATTTGATTTTATTTGAATTTTAAATGAATAAAAATCAAAATAAATAAAATAAATGAATAAATAAAGCATGGAGGGTCCCATAGGTCGTGGAATATGTAATTGCAAGCTTCTCAAGTCTTATTTAAAGCATGTGTTTTGATGAAGACAACATGGACATCAACATTCAAAGGATGTGCAAAAAGCTTATCAACATCATATAATAGTCTTGAAGATTATTGAAGAATTATTGAAGAATCATCAAATGTCAAATGGTATAAATAATTCTTAATCTTGAATATAGATGTTCACAAAAAATATGCATTCATCAACATATACATATCCCATAATTTTAACATCAAGAAAAACTTTGTTTGAAATATTTTTCAAAAAGTATTTTTGAAAATAACCCTTTAAGAACCGGTTCCTCCCTAACAGGGAACCGGGTTCCATACTTTCTCAAAAAACATGTCCCTGGTTTTTGTACCAGGAACCGGGTTGTACCAATAGGGGAACTGGTTCCTGCGTGATATTTTTGAAATCTGACTTATAACGTTCACTAAGAACCGGGTTCTGTCAGTGTCGGAACCGGTTCCTAGCGAACCAGTGCAGCTTTTCTTTTGTTTTTTAAACATTTTTCAAGTAGTATCTTTTCATGAATGCATTGCAACTTTTCATATGAATTGGCATGAATGAAGAGGTTCTTATGACTTTATAAAATGCTGCAGATTTTCTTATTTCAAAAAACAATGCTTCAATTTTCAAATTAACAAATATACTTCTTCAATAAACAATTTTTCATCATTCACATTTGAATTCATACTTTCATGTGTTCATAATTTTGTGAAACTTGCCATATACACTTTCATTATCATTACAAGTTTCATACATACATTGTGAACATTTATATACATTGTTTGAAAATTGTTTATATCTTGAAGAAGAAGATCAATTAAAGATTGATAAAGCTCTCCATATACTTCAAATAAATCATTGTATTACTTAAAGAAATTATTCCCTTACTATCCAGGATTGTTGGAAGTAAGTGTTGTGATTTGAAGAGGATTGTTCTTCATTCACATTAGTGTTTGTTTGGTCTTAAAGGTGTTAAGAACCTTTGATCACCCTATAGGTTAGATAGTAAGCATAGGCTGTACAATCATTCTAACTATAGTGAAATCTCTTTCGTATTGGAAAGGGGACTGGAGTACTCTCGGATTGTAAGGGGAACCAGGATATATCACCGTGTTCTTTACTTTTCCGCATTTATCGCTTTCATCACCATAATCAGGAAAAGATAAAGATATAATCAAAACCTTCAAACACTTAACCAAAAATTACTACCAAGCATTCTCATAAAACCGAATAAATTTTATAAGACCTAATTCACCCTCCCCTCTTAGGCACTCTGAGACTTACAATTGGCATCAGAGCAAGTTATAGGTAACTTGTTCCTAAAGATCCAGAATGGCTTCCGCAAATCATCAACCAGTTTTCAGAGATGGTGGTAGTAACAACAAGCCTCCTCTATTCTGTGGTGAATATTTTGACTTCTAGAAAATACGCATGAAGTCGCATTTAGAAGCGCAAGGAGAGGAAGTATGGGATGCTGTTGAAAATGGTCCATTTATCCCAATATCAGTAATCAATGGCATTGGTTCTGCAAAGCCCAAAACTGCATGGGACGACGATGATAAAAAGAAAGTTCTCTATGACAAAAAGGCAATAAACCTTCTTCAAGGTGCACTCAGTATGGACGAATTTTTCCGTGTCTCGAACTGCAAAACAGCAAAAGAAATATGGGATACCCTGGTTCAAACTCATGAAGGAACGGCTGAAGTAAAAAGATCAAGGCTAAATACCTTGAGTCAATAATATGAACTATTTCGAATGCAGCCCAGAGAATCCATTCTTGACTTACAAAAGAGATTTGTGCATTTGACAAATCACTTAAATGCTCTTGGTAAAACCTTGACAAATGATGAACTCAACTTGAAAATCCTTAGATCATTGACTAGGGAATGGCAACCAAAGGTAACGGCAATCTCGGAAAAGAAGAGTCTCTCCGCAATGACTTCCGCTACATTATTTGGCAAACTTCAAGAATATGAAACGGAACTCGGTAGACTTGAAAAACATGAAAATTTAGAGAAGAAATCCAAAGGCATTGCTTTGAAAGTTGATTCAAAAGAAAGTCAAGATAAAGATGCATCGGAGGAAGATGAAAACTTCTTGCTTCTTGTAAAAAGGTTAGGAAAATATTTTGGTCATAAAAATAATCTTCATAATGCTAACTTTGTCAAAAGGAAGAAATTTTATAATCATAAAGATAAAGAAGCCTCCACATCAACACAAGATGTTACATGTTATGAATGTGGAAAGCAAGGTCACATAAAGCCGGATTGTCCAAAACTCTCCAAGAAAAATGGATTCAAAGGCAAAAAGGAGTTCAAGAACAAAAAGGCTTATGTTGCATGGGAAGATAATGAGATAAGTTCTTCATCCGATTCGGAAAGCGATGAATGTGCAAATCTAGCATTAATGGCTTCACATCACTCCGACGATGAAGAAGAGGTTAGTAATGAATTTAATCTTTTTGATGATGATGTTCAAGATTCTATTGATGAACTCTTGAAAGAATGCAAAAGTTTATACAAAAATGTGTCAAATCAAGAAAAAGAACTTCTAATTTGTTTAGAAAAAATTGACACCATGACTAAAGATTTTGATCTTCAAAAACAGAAATTTATTAAAGAAAAAGAAAACTTTGCATGCTCCAAGTGTGAATCAAATGTCTTTCAAATTGTTCAATTGAAAAGAGTCATTGAACGATATGAAAAAGGATAAATAGGATTGGAAGGATTACTAAGCCAACAACGTTATCCAAATGATAAAAGGGGTCTTGGTTATGTGAATTCTAAGAAACCAAGTAACAATCCCACTATTTTTGTAAAGGCTAGTAATAGTTCTAATCCTAAGAAAGTAGAAAAGAAGCAAGTTGTTCATAATCATCAAAAGAAAAAGGCTAATGTATCGAAAAAGAAAACATTTCCTAAGAAGAAATCTTATCCTTCTTGATATAGAAGTAACTTTGAACCTACTTGTTTTTATTGTGGTATTAAAGGCCATACACCTAATGCTTGCTATGTTAGAAACTTTAGTACAGCAAGTGGGCATTATGTGTGGGTGAAAAAGGGAACTAACTATGAAGGACCCAAGGCAACTTGGGTACCTAAAAAAGAATAATTTGTTTGTGTAGGTATGCTTGAAATCCACATCAAATGTTTGGTATCTTGATTGTGGATGTTCAAAGCATATGACAGGAGATGTACACCAATTTTCATATCTAGTACATAAAGCCAAAGGATATGTCACCTATGGAGATAACACCAAAGGAAAGATTCTTGGCGTTGGAATAGTTGGCACACCTCCATCCATTCAAATTGAGGATGTTCTCTATGTTGAAGGATTAAAGCACAACCTTCTTAGCATAAGTCAACTTTGTGATAGAGGGTTCAAGATCAAATTCAACAAAGAAGAATGTCTTATTATGGATGAGGCAACCAATGAGGTAAAACTCAAAGGTATAAGAACTAACAATATTTTTATGATTACTTTAGATGATTTGTCTCTGAAGGTACAATGTCTTATGGTAAACAACAATGACGCTTGGTTATGGCATAAGAGGATTGCTCACATTCACATGGAGCACTTGAACAAATTGATTAAGCATGACTTAGTTATTGGTCTACCAAAGATGAAGTTCATCAAAGACAAATTATGTAATGCATGCCAAAAAGGCAAACAGACCAAAACAACTTTCAAATCTAATAATGTGGTGTCTACTACAAGGCCACTACAATTGTTACACATGGATCTCTTTGGTCCATCAAGAACAAAAAGCTTCGGAGGTAATGTATACGCTCTGGTTATTATTGATGATTTTTCTAGATATTCTTGGACTTTGTTTCTTGTGCAGAAAAGTGATGCTTTTAAAGCTTTTAAGAAGTATGCTAAGAAAATCCAAAATGAAAAATCCCTAAAGATTGTATCCATAAGAAGTGATCATGGTGGAGAATTCCAAAATGCACAATTTGAAGAATTCTGTGAAGAACATGGTATCTCTCATAATTTTTCAGCACCTAGAACTCCACAACAAAATGGAGTAGTTGAAAGAAAGAATAGGTTTCTAGTGGAACTTGCAAGAACAATGCTTAGTGATGCAAATCTTCCTAAATATTTTTGGGCGGATGTGGTTAGTACGGCATGTTATGTTGGAAATCGAGTTATCATTAGACCTATAATAAAGAAGACTCCATATGAACTCTTCAAAGGAAGAAAGCCAAATATTGCTCACTTTCACATTTTTGGATGCAAGTGCTTTGTTCTTAATAATGACAAAGACAATCTCGGTAAGTTTGACGAGAAATCCGACGAAGGTATATTTCTTGGTTATTCTCTTTCTAGTAAAGCATATAGAATTTATAATAAAAGAACTTTAACTATTGAAGAATCTATGCATGTATCTTTTGATGAAACTAACCCCTCTAAGGAGGAAGTAGTTGTTTGTGATGATGATGATCCTATAGATTTACCCCCGGAAGATCTTTCAGTTGATCAAGTTGTGAAATCACCGGAAAATCAAGAAAACATTGTACAACAAGATTCAAACACCAATGATCTACCAAAAGAATGGAGAACTCATAGAGACCATACTATTGATAAAATTATTGGTGACATTAGCCAAGGAGTATCAACAAGGTTGAATTTAAAAGATGCTTGCTTAAACATGGCGTTTGTTTCTCAAATTGAACCTACCAAAATTGATGAAGCCTTAGGAGATGATCAATGGATTATTGCTATGCAAGAAGAATTAAATCAATTCGAGAGAAATCAAGTTTGGGAACTTGTTCCTCGACCATGTGGTAAACACATCATAGGTACCCGATGGGTGTTTAAGAACAAACTTGATGAGAATGGTCTAATTGTTCGAAACAAAGCAAGGTTAGTTGCCCAAGGCTACAATCAAGAGGAAGGAATCGACTTTGAAGAAACATTTACTCTGGTTGCAAGGTTAGAAGCTATACGTCTTTTACTTGCTTATGCTTGTTCATTAAATTTTCAGCTTTTTCAAATGGATGTCAAAAGCGCATTCTTGAATGGATACATCAATGAAGAAGTTTATGTCAAACAACCTCTGGGATTTGAAGACTTCAAACATACTACACATGTCTTTAAGTTGAGAAAGGCTCTTTATGGCTTAAATCAAGCACCAAGAGCATGGTATGATAGACTTAGCAATTTTTTGTGTGAAAAAGGTTTCGAAAAGGGTAAGGTTGATAAAACCTTGTTCATTAAGAAAATCCAAAGTAACACTTTATTGGTTCAAGTCTATGTTGATGATATCATTTTTGGATCGACTAACAAAGAAATGTGTGAGGAATTCTCATTGATGATGCAAGGAGAATTCGAGATGTCTATGATGGGAAAGATGAACTACTTTCTTGGACTACAAATCAAGCAACTAGAAGATGGAATCTTCATCAACCAATCTAAGTATTGCAAAGAATTATTGAAAAAGTTTGATATGGACAATTGTAAAGCAATGAATACTCCAATGGGCTCCGGTACATATGTTGATCAAGATGAATCCGGTACTCCAATTGATATTACAAAGTACAGAGGTATGATTGGTTCTTTATTGTATTTGACGGCAAGCCGTCCTGACATCATGTTTAGTGTTTGTCTTTGCGCTCGCTTTCAAGCAAATCCAAAGGAATCACACCTCATGGCTGTTAAAAGGATCATGAAGTATCTAAAAGGAACAACCAATGTCGGCTTATGGTATCCGAAAGGTAGTATTTGCACTTTAATTGGTTATTCTGACGCGGATTATGCAGGTTGTAAAATTGATCGTAAAAGCACAAGTGGTACTTGTCACATTATTGGAAATGCATTAGTATCATGGGCTTGTAAAAAGCAAGCATGTGTTGCTCTTAGCACGGCCGAAGCAGAATAAATAGCAGCGGGTAGTTGTTGTGCACAAATTCTTTGGCTCAAGCAACAACTCCGTGATTACGGACTTGATCTCGGATGCATTCCTCTTCGATGCGACAATACAAGTGCTATCAATATTACAAAGAATCCGGTCATGCATTCAAGAACCAAACATATAGATATTCGACATCATTTTCTCCGTGATCTTGTTCTTAAAGGAGATGTCGAAGTCACTTTCGTGGATACTCATAACCAACTCGCAGATATCTTCACAAAACCGCTTACTCGAGAACCATTCTTCAAAATCCGAAGAGAACTCGGTATTTTGGATGAAGGTGATATCTAAATGTTTCTCATAAGATGCACGTCTTAATTTTTTAAAAAAAAATATGTATTTGATTCACTCTTTTTCCCCATCCTTTTTGATGTTAACAAAGGGGGAGAAGAATATGCATATGTGTTGTTTTGTTTCAAAGAAATTGCAGGCCCAAATAAATATCAAACTCACACCAAAATTCAAAGAATCATGGACTTAGGGGGAGAATACAATTTAGGGGGAGCCTTGCATTTGCTCAACATGGTTTCTACACAAAACAACATAAAACATTTCAAGAAATCGTTTTCAAGACTTGGTTGTCATCATCAAAAAGGGGGAGAATGTAATTGCAAGCTTCTCAAGTCTTATTTAAAGCATGTGTTTTGATGAAGACAACATGGACATCAACATTCAAAGGATGTGCAAAAAGCTTATCAACATCATATAAAAGTCTTGAAGATTATTTAAGAATTATTGAAGAATCATCAAATGTCAAATGGTATAAATAATTCTTAATCTTGAATATAGATGTTCACAAAAAATATGCATTCATCAACATATACATATCCCATAATTTTAACATCAAGAAAAACTTTGTTTGAAATATTTTTCAAAAAGTATTTTGTAAAATAACCCTTTAGGAACCGGTTCCTCCCTAACAGGGAACCGGGTTCCAGACTTTCTCAAAAAACATGTCCCTGGTTTTTGTACCAGGAACCGAGTTGTACCAATAGGGGAACCGGTTCCTGCGTAATATTTTTGAAATCTGACTTATAAAGTTCACTAAGAACCGGGTTCTGTCAGTGTCGGAACCGGTTCCTAGCGAACCAGTGCAGCTTTTCTTTTGTTTTTTAAACATTTTTCAAGTAGTATCTTTTCATGAATGCATTGCAACTTTTCATATAAATTGGCATGAATGAAGAGGTTCTTATGACTTTATAAAATGCTGCAGATTTTCTTATTTCAAAAAACAATGCTTCAATTTTCAAATTAACAAATATACTTCTTCAATAAACAATTTTTCATCATTCACATTTGAATTCATACTTTCATGTGTTCATAATTTTGTGAAACTTTCCATATACACTTTCATTATCATTACAAGTTTCATACATACATTGTGAACATTTATATACATTGTTTGAAAATTGTTTATATCTTGAAGAAGAAGATCAATTGAAGATTGATAAAGCTCTCCATATACTTCAAATAAATCATTGTATTACTTAAAGAAATTATTCCCTTACTATCCAGGATTGTTGGAAGTAAGTGTTGTGATTTGAAGAGGATTGTTCTTCATTCACATTAGTGTTTGTTTGGTCTTAAAGGTGTTAAGAACCTTTGATCACCCTATAGGTTAGATAGTAAGCATAGGCTGTACAATCATTTTAACTATAGTGAAATCTCTTTCGTGTTGGAAAGGGGACTGGAGTACTCTCTGATTGTGAGGGGAACCAGGATATATCACTATGTTCTTTACTTTTCCGCATTTATCGCTTTCATCACCATAATCAGGAAAAGATAAAGATATAATCAAAACCTTCAAACACTTAACCAAAAATTACTACCAAGCATTCTCATAAAACCGAATAAATTTTATAAGACCTAATTCACCCCCCCCCCCCCCCCCTCTTAGGCACTCTGAGACTTACATAATATGTTATCATTGAAGTGCAAGCATAAAAAGTTGGGCCCATTTAGCAAAAAATGCAAATTTGAGCACATTTGACTTTTGGCAATTTTGAAAAAAAGGTCAACTTGGCCAATGCATAACTCTCTCAATTTTGACCCTAGAGAGGTGTTCTTGGACCTTTTAGAAATCTTAGGATGTACTCTAAGCATCCTTTTTGGTCTCATCTCAATTTAGTCTTCCATGTTCATGTATGGAGCTTTGACCCAAAAGGTGTTTTTCTTGACTTTTCAAAATGACCTATAATGTCCAAATTCATATCTTTTTGTGAGTGCATATTTTGAACTTTGGAGCTGAAGATGAATTGTAGGGAATTGCATCCTTTTCAAAATGATCTTTGGATGTGTCATTTTTGATAAAGTATGAGAAAGTTATGCTTGGTCAAAGTTGAGTTGACTTTTCCTGCAAAACCCTAATTTAGCAACTTTTGGGTTTTGATGAATTATTGGAAATCGTTGATGAACCATGATCAACCCTTGATAAAATGATGAATGATACTTCAAAATGAGGATGTTGACCAAAAATCTTGAAGTTTGACTGTATATGTGCCACAGTTGACTTTTGACCTAGCACAGTCAATTTTCAGGCCTTTGAGCAATTGATTGAGCAAACTTCCTCTACAAGGCTTGAAACTTGACATGGATGATCTTGAGAACATATTAGGACAATGGTGAGAATTTGGGATCCTTTGTACTCAAACATCTTGGTGCAAAATGAAACCCTAATTTGAGGTAGATTACCTTAGGAGAGAGTTTGCCTGGTCAACCCTTGGACTTCCTTGAGCCATTTGAGGACCTCACTTGACATGTATTGAGGAATATGGGAGGGAAAATTTTGGGGTACAACACTGCCCTTGCGGGTTTTCAACTTAGCGGGAAATTTATTCTGTTTATGTCTCTAATTTTTGCCTAGACCGCCCTTTCGGGTTTCCGGCCTACCGAGATCCTCTTTTTTTCCTAAGCCACCCTTTCGGGTTTTCAACTTAGCGAGTTGTTCTTTTATTTCTTTAGGCAAAGTATTTCTTGACTGCATCAGCATTCATGGGACGTGGGAATTCCTCGCCATCCATAGTTTCAAGAATTAACGTACCGCCAGAGAAGGCTTTCTTGACAACATATGGGCCTTCAAAATTGGGGGTCCACTTGCCCCTAGAATCAGCATTAGAATACATGATCTTCCTGAGCACGTGGTCGCCTTCTCTGAATTCACGAGGTTTGACCTTCTTATCAAAAGCTTTCTTCATCCTCTTCTGATATAATTGTCCATGACACAAAGCTGTCATGCTCTTCTTTTCGATCAAATTCAATTAGTTGAACCGGTTCTGGACCCATTCAGCCTCTGACGACTTGGTTTCCATTATCACACGTAAAGAGGGAATCTCAACCTCGATTGGGAGCACAACTTCTATTCCATACACAAGGGAGAATGGGGTTGCTCCTGTTGAAGTGCGGATAGATGTTCGATATCCATGCAAAGCAAAAGGGAGCAATTCATGTCAATCCTTATAAGTAACAACCATTTTTTGGATAATCTTCTTGATATTTTTATTAGCAGCTTCAACGACCCCATTCATCTTTAGCCTGTACGGAGATGAGTTGTGATGGACAATCTTGAATTCTTCACACAGTTCTGTCATCATTTTGTTGTTCAGATTCGAGCCATTGTCGATGATGATTCTGCTCGGCACACCATACCGATATATAAGATTATTCTTAATGAAGCGCACAACCACCTGCTTAGTAACATTAGCATATGAAGCAGCCTCCACCCACTTGGTGAAGTAATCAATTGCTACCAAGATAAAACAGTGTCCATTCGAAGCTTTGGGTTCTATAATTCCAATCATGTTAATACCCCACATAGAGAAAGGCCATGGAGGAGAGATCACATTAAGAAGTTTTGGAGGTACATGAACCTTGTTCGCATAAATCTGGCATTTATGACACCTCTTTGCAAATTTGTAACAATCAGATTCCATTGTCAGCCAATAGTAACCTGCCCTTAGCATCTTTTTAGCCATCGAATGTCCATTGGCATGAGTACCAAATGAACCTTCATGAACCTCATGCATCAACATGTATGCTTCGTGTCTATCCATGCATATGGGCAAGATCATATCATAATTTCTCTTGTAAAACACATTTTCACTGAGGAAGAAACTGCCAGCCAACCTTCTCAATGTCTTTCTATCTTTATTCGATGCACCAATCGGGTATTCCTGAGTTTGGAGAAAATTCTTGATATCATAATACCATGGTTTCCCATCTGCTACCTCTTCTGTTGTAAACACATGAGCGGGCCTATCCAGTCGCCGAACCATAATTCGAGGTATATCATTCCAAGTATTCACTTGATACATAGAAGCCAGATTTTCCAGAGCGTCTGCCATTTGATTATCATCTCTAGGAATGTGATGGAATTCAACTTTATTAAAGAAGGGTAACAACCTTCTAGCATAATCTTTGTAAGGGATCAAGCTAGGGTGACGAGTATCCCATTCTCCTTTAATATGGTTTATTACCAAAGCTGAATCACCATACACATCTAGAATTTTAATTCTGAAATCAATAGCTTCCTCGAGACCCATGATGCAAGCCTCATATTCTGCCATATTATTAGTACAATAAAATTTCAACCTTGCAGTAAAAGGAATGTACGATCCATGTCGAGTGACAATCACAACACCAATTCTTTTACCATAAGCATTCACAGCTTCATCAAATATCATACTACAACAAGATTCAGGATCGGGACCTTCCTCAGGCAATGGTTCATCACAATCTTTCACTTTCAGAAACATCACATCCTCATCGGGGAATTCATACTTCACAGATTGATGATCCTCAACTGGTTGGTGAGCAAGATAATCTACCAACATGCTGCTTTTAATAGCTTTTTGAATGTGGTATTCGATATCATATTCAGATAACAGCATCTTCCAGTGGGAAATTCTCCCAATAAGAGCAGGCTTTTCAAAAATGTACTTGATTGGATCCATTTTGGAGATCAACCAAGTAGTGTGATTCAATATATACTGCCGCAAATGTTTTGCCGCCCAGGCCAGAGCATAACATGGCTTTTCCAGCATGGAATACTGTGACTCATAATCAGTAAACTTTTTACTGAGATAATAAATGGCATACTCTTTCTTCCCTGTTTCATCTTGTTGTCCCAGAATACAACCCATGGAATTATTTAACAATGTCATATACATAATCCATGATCTTCCTTCGACAGGAGGGAGCAAGATAGGAGGTTCAAGCAGATATTCTTTAATAGTTTCAAATTCCGTTTGGAAGTCATCCGTCCACACACAAACTTGATTTTTCTTTAACAACTTAAAGATTGGTTCACATGTTGCAGTCATGTGGGAAATGAATCTAGAAATATAATTCAAATGCCCGAGGAACCATATTACTTGCTTTTCAGTTCTCGGTGTTGGCATATCTTGAATTACTTTGACTTTATCATGGTCAACTTCAATTCCTTTATGGCTATCAATGAAGCCCAACAATTTCCCTGAATGAACACCGAAGGTACATTTATTTGGATTCAAGCGGAGACGATACTTCCTCAAACGCTGAAATAACTTCAACAAATCTTCTACATGCCCTTCTTCAGTCTGAGATTTAGAAATCATATCATCAACATATACCTTAATTTCCTTGTGCATCAGATCATGGAATAGGGTTGTCATATCCCTCTGGTACGTTGCACCAGCGTTCTACAACCCGAAGGGCATCACTCTGTAACAGAATGTTCCCCAAGGTGTGATAAATGTTGTTTTTTCCATGTCCTCTAGAGCCATTCTTATTTGATTATACCTGGAAAATCCGTCCATGAACGAGAAAACCTTGAATTTTGCTATGTTATCCACTAACATGTCAATGTGTGGCAATTGAAAATCATCTTTTATACTAGCTTTATTTAGATCTCTGTAATTCACGCACATTTGAAATTTTTTGTCTTTTTTAGGTACTGGGAAAATATTGGCAATCCATTGAGGGTACACTGATGTCACAAAAAAATTGGCATTAATCTACTTTATAACTTCTTCTTTGATTTTCACTGCCATATCCGGGTGAGTTCTTCGCAACTTCTGTTTCATTTGCAGACACTCTGGCTTCTACGGCAAATGGTGCTCTACATTATCTGTATCTAGATCAGGCATACCTTTCTAAGACCAAGAAAAAATATCCATATACTCTTTCAACAGCTCAATCAACCTACTCTTTACATCAGGATGCAGCAACGCTCCAATCTTGACTTCTTTCGGATCTTCTTCTGAACCCAAATTGATTACTTCCAATGGCTCTTTATATGGATCAATGGCAATGTCCTCACGCTCAAGAAACAATGAGACCTCTTCTAGAATCTCATCATAGTCTTCTTCTTCAGTCCCATACACAGGACATTCAAAATTGGGAGAGGGTGCAGGGTTATTGTATTCAACGGGTTTTTAAATTAATCTGCACAAATGATTTATGATTGCATTTAGAAACTGACACATATAACAAGTGATCATGCAGATTGTATTTCAGTTATTATTTATTTTGAAAGGTTTTTTCTGATTACCATTTTCCAATAAAAAGCATAAAATAAAGACACAATTTGGGAAACAAAGACAACTTTTATTATTGATTTTAAAAGTCACAGCAAACAGATAAGCCCATACAATGTTAATACTTCCACCTTGGGAAGAGTGAAAGATTTTCAAAAAGATTAAGAAATCAAATTACTTTGAAACATGTATGCAAGATGGAACATCAATGGTGATCCAGTTCTGAACCCTAACTCTGTGCGTCACGTAATTCGGCATTTCCTGCTCTGCTCCATCTTCCACAATGGCATTAATCCCAGAAACAGTTGGATGAAGACAACCCCCGCTACAGAAGATGTATTAATACTTTCCTGCAGAAGACTTCGGCTTCATGCTCTTACTTTTTTCATTCTTCAAAGAGAACCCCAAGCTGGCTCTGTTCTTGTTTACAGGTAGATCCACAATCTATCCCCATACTTCACTATGACCCTTATGCACAACCTGCTGCGAATCCTTAAGCGAAACCATGGAATTATCATTTCCTCTTATATTATCAATGTATAAGGCTTGGAACTGGGTTCCAACAGCAGCTTCATTCGCCTCCACAATGCTGAAAGAGGACAAATGTGATATCAATAATGCATGTTCTCCATTTATGATTACCACTTTTCCTTTACGTATAAACTTCAGTTTCTGGTGTAAAGTTGAAGTGACAGCCCCTTCCTCATGTATCCATGGCCTTCCCAGCAAACAACTATAAGCAGGTACAATATCCATGACCTATAAAGTAATTTGAAACAAATGTGAGCCTATATGAATAGGCAAGTCCACTTCACCGATAACAGATTTCATTGATCCATCAAACGCTTTTACAATAATGCCACTTGGGCACATGGGTGTTCCCTGATATTTCAATTTCATAAGTGTGTTCCTCGGTATAACATTCAATGCAAATTCATTATCTATCAGCACATTGGATAGTGAATCATTCTTGCAATTCATAGAGATGTGGAGGTCCAGGTTGTGATTCCTTCCTTCATCTGGAAATTCATCATCACAGAAAATTAGGTTATTACATGATGTAATGTTCCATACTACACTGCTTAATTGATCAATAGGCATGTCACTTTCCATAAAAGCTTGATCCAGTACCCTCATCAGAGATTCTCTGTGAGCATAGGAGTTCATCAATAAAGCCAAGATAGATATTTTTGAAGGAGTCTGCAGTAGTTGATCTACAATTCTGTAGTCTCTCATCTTGATTATCTTTAAAATATCATCCACTTCTTTCTCTAACATAGCTCCACTAGTTTCACCCGTAATCTTCTTGGGTTTAACATTCTCATTAATTTTCTTTCCAGCACTAACATCTCCTCGAACAACTGGTGCAAATACACGACCGTTGTGGGTTACTCTGCTAGTCTCAGCAATATTTCCAACATCAGGCATTGGCTGGATGGGAACTTCCACACCATCCTCTAAGATTGTAGCATTATATTTGTACGGTACAGCCTTATTTGACTTGTAGGGACAGGACCCGGCAAACTAATCACCAATGGGGTAACAGCTGGCTTTCTATAATACGAAACTTCAAAATTGGCGGGTGCACCAAAACAAGGCACAATAATGTTTACCCCTTCTTCAACATAATCAGTCATTATTGAGTCATATCTGGAAAACAAATCCTCATCTGAGGAGAAATACTCATCTGTAGAGGCATACTCATCATCCGACTCTTCTTCATCCAAACAAACCTCAATCATATCAACTTCATGGTAATCATCCCTTTGACTTGTAACCTTGATAGTTCCATTGTCCAACAAAAATTGAACACCTTTCTTCACGATTGAACATCCTCGGGAGTCTCGACAGCAAATTTGGCAAGATCCATATTGATGTTCCACCTGACCAACCGAGTGGAAGAAAGTAGCATGCAATTGCACAAGGTCCTCATTCATATACTCAACATCAAAAATTATGAACTCTCCAAGACATCCAGAAACCATATTCACCTCCTCTGCATACTCTTCCCTAGGCCTGATTATGTGGATGAGGCCCTCATCCATTATCTCCTGCCAATCAGCCTTTATCTTATCACAACCTTGTATGTCTATACTGCAAATACCACAACCAGAATGGTCATGCATGTAGTAGCTAAATTCAGAGTTCTGCATGCATTTTCACTAAATCTCCTCTAACTAGATGAATATCAAAAATACGGAAGTCGCCTGGACAACCGGCCACCATATTCAAAGCATTTGCTCTTCCATGCTTGGGTAGAGGATTGTCTTTCACATTAGGGCCCACATCCTTGAAAGATAAAATACCAGACTTCACCAATTTCTGCACCTCAGTCTTCAAAGGATAATAATTCTCAACATTACGCCTTGGTACTCCCTGATGAAAAGCACATGATTGGTCTGCCTTCTAATACCAAGTCAACGGTGATGGTACAGCGGGAGGTGGTCGGGTCTGAAATAACTTCTTCTAAATCAATGCTGGTAGTAACTCCGTATAACTCATAGGAATAGGGTCATAACTCTCCCTTCTCTGATTATACCCTTGATTCCCTTGCTAGGATGATCTCTATTAATCAATGGTGGTTGGAGCTACACCAACAACTGGAGTAACTGAGGCGACTTGCTGATGACGCTGATAATTTCTTCTAGGAGGATTAACCCACCTCTTTCATAACAGCATTTGCATCCCCTTCCTTCTTCTTGGTAAACCCATAAGATGTCTTCTTCGCACCTCCAGATCCTTCACTCTTTTTTAAACGGCCCTCTCTTACAGCCTCTTCTAAACGGATACCCATGCCTACCATTTCAGTAAAGTCACTTCGCGCACTTTCTACCATCCTTTCATAGTAGAAAGCACCCAGAGTCTTCAAGAAAATCTTAGTCATCTCCTTCTCTTTCATGGGAGGAATCACTTGGGCGGCTACCTCGCACCATCTCTGTGGATATTCTATGAATGATTCTATGTCTTTCTGAACCATATCCCTGAGTTGATCACGGTCAGGCGCCATGTCCATGTTGTACTTCTATTATCTGATAAATTCTTCTCCCAAGTCATTGAAAGTATGGATATTGACGATGTCCAAACTCATATACCAATTCAGCGTAGCACCAGTCAAACTATCCTGAAAAAAGTGAATCAGCAAACACTGATCATCAGTATGGGTAGACATTCTCCTTACATACATTACCAGATGAGCACGAGGGAAAGTGTTGCCCTTGTACTTCTCAAACTTCGAGACCTTAAACTTTGCAGGTATCTTAACATTCGGGACCAAGCATAACTCATTCACATTCTGCCTGAATAACACTTTTCCCCTGAGGGCCTTCATCTCCCTCTGCATCTTGTCAAACTTCTCTTGAAATTCATCCATTCTATCATAGAGACCCAAGTCTTCACTTGGTGGAGGAAAAGGACGACACACATCATCATTAACAAATGGAACCATATTCACCGAAGGAGGTTTAGCAGGAGCAGCATGCACCACAGGAGGTGCAGGAGTAACAATAGCCTAAACAACTGGAGTATCTTGAGGACCAAGATTGAAACCTTCAGGTGCAAAGTTCTCTGGCATTCCCCATGGATAACCTTGAGGCATGTGATTTTGAACAACAGCTAGGGTAGCAGATACAGGAATAATCGGAGCTTCAGCAGTAGCCCTTGTTGGTTGAGGTTAAACACTCGGTGGCTGATTCTGAGAAGACACCAAAGATTCCATCAGAGTAGTAAGATTGGCCATGTCGGCCTTCAAAGCAGAAACTTCCTCACGCAGCTCGCGATTCTCTTGTTCTAAGTTGTCCATCTTCCTTCTAAAATTATCCCGAGTGTTGTAGTGGTGAGCCAGCTTGCTGAATGAAGTAAAGAAGCTTGGAAAGACACCTGGATATGCATAAAAAATGCAAGAAATATGTGCAATATGATGCATGATATGAAATGCACATGATTTTATTTTGTTATTTAATATTTCAAGGGATTTAGAGTTTTATAGACACATTAAAAATATCAAAGTAATAACGCATTTGAAATACTGAAATTTTTTACTATAATAACTTCAAAATAGGTTAGAAGTCTCAACAATCCCAAGTACAAGAAGAAAATAAAGTCTAAAACCCTGAGAAGTAAATCTGTCGGAGATCACTCTATACGCTGGAGCTTCCCCGTAAGCCTGGAAATCTGATCCTTCAACCTCTGATTTTCTTCCGCATACCTGGTGGCTACCTCCTTCCAATTACCTGAATCAGGAAGTGAGTAATCAGCATCCGATTGAGGCTTAGAAGAAAATAAATCCCCTTGCCTCTCCATAGTCTCTAAAGCTCCACTCTCAAGGACCTCAATTAAGTCGTCTTTCTCCTTCAAGTCTGCTCTAAAGGAAATCTCTAAAGTTTTGCACTTGTTCTTCCAATCATCCTTTTCCTGCTGCATCCTAACCAAAGCAAGTTGCAGCTCTTCTAGATCATCCAATAAGGGAGGAGTGGTCTTCACAAATAAATCAGGCATAGGTGTTTTCTGGGAATACAGAATTTTCAACTAAATAGCCCTCACTTGGACCCACTGAAGATATGGCTCCAAAGAAATAGCCCCCTTAGGTCCCAAGTCTTTCCTACTCTTCTTGTGGATGTGACGCCAGGCCTTTGCAATATGCTCCCTAACATCCCTATGGTCCTCTCCCTCCTTCATAAAGAAACTACTCAAATGAATCCTATTTGGTTTATCCCTCATCGGATAACCAAGTTGTCGTCTTGCAAGAACAGGGTTATAGTTAATTCCTCCCTTTGTACCAAGAAAAGGTACATTGGGGAAACTATCACAACTGTCAACAATATCTATATCCTGGTAAGCTCAATGATACCAATCAATATCCGAGTAAGTAAGTGCCATGATCTTAGGACCCCAACGGGGTTCCTTCCTGACATCCCAGAAAGCATCAGACTAAGGCATATGAGAGATGAACCACCGGTACAACAAAGGCGTGTAACAGATAATCATCCCTCCATGATAAGAATTCCGAAGATGAATAGAGTAATAAGCATCACCCAACAATGTAGGAACTGGGTTTCTAATCATGAAGATCCTGATAGAATTAATGTCAACAAACTTGTCTATATTAGGAAATAAGAACAACCCGTAAGCAAGTAGAGCAAAGATGGCCTCAAAAGCGACTGTACTCTTCATCCTGGAAAAGTAACAAGCTTTCTCCAATAAGAACTGAGCTGGTAATACTCTAATACCTCCTTTAGTAGTCATATGGGCTTCCATCTTAGACTTCCCCAGATGAACCAAAGCAGCAATCTCATGTGGTTTTGGCTCACCCTCCAAACCAGTAAAAGGAACACGATCGGTAACAGTTAAATCTAACAGATAAGAATACTCCTCCAGTGTAGGCATCAACTGATAGTCGGGAAAAGTAAAGCAATGATACATAAGATCATAGAATTGGACCAAGGTCGAGAGCATACCCTCATTCATCTTAAGCTTCATAAGAGGAATGATGGATCCATACTTCTTCCGAAAATCTGCAGAACACTCGATCTCGGGAATTAGACTGATCAACTCATGTATCTTGGGATCCTTGAAACTGTACTTCCCGGTCATTCTTTTTCCAGAATCCATGGTTAAAAAGTACCTGAGATATTCACAAATGGTCAACTTTTACGTCCCTTGAGATAATATTTCTTCAAAAGATGCTTATGAGTGCATGGGTGCATGATGCAACAATCACACACAAGATCACACATATAGGATTCATAGGTTCAACGTTACGAGCATGAGGTCGAAGGTACTACCCATAAGGTGTTGGTCTAAAAGTTATCACCTGCCAAACAAGGTTCTAAAGGTTCCTAGAGTCTACATCCTTCCTTCGGATATTACCAACTTCTCGATTAACTCTGTAATCAGTAATATTCTCAAGAAAAACTTGTCCGAGCATAGAATCGCGTGACAACTATTTTCGAATTACTCCATCATAGCTTTCGCACTACACCTAAAAGGCCATGATGGGTTTGGTATTCTACGGTCCTCATCTTCAGCAGGCTCCCAGGTCGAAAGCAGTACGTCTTCCTGATTACTCGGTAAATGACACTACAATTAAAGGGGCCTCCACTGAGTGGGGGATCTCATGCCTCCTTTTTTGGTATTACTACCTCAAAGTTAACATGACTATACCGCCCGTCCTATCTTAAAGTTTGCCCAAGTCCGGGTATAGGACTTATAAGTAATCACCAAGCACCCTGAAAACTAGGAAAATCTAGACAAACATATATACAACATATACCACATAAACAACGATAGCACATATACAGATATAAACAAAGATAGGCTCAACCCACTTAGGGATGGACCATCCAAAGGTCAGTCTTTCCCAAGTGAAGTCGCAATTTTTTCATTAGCGGTAGAAATGTTTAAGACTAAGCCATTGGATTGACTAGACTTATACAAATCAAAATAAGAACCGCCATCGCTCTTTATTGTTTCCAAAGGAATGGGAAAAGAGCGAATAACCCAAAAAGAGGGGGAAAGATACTAGGTAAGGGGGTTGGTTATGCAAAGGGAAGGTATTAGCACCCTAAACATCTATCGTACTCCGCAAGAACCTCTTTGAAAAATCTGTATATTTTAAGACACAAGTGTGTTGGTTAATTTTATGAGATAGACATCATTGTCATTGTCCGTATGAAAAACATACTTAGTACCCACAATCATGAGATAGCAGAATTTACATCATCTCAAAGTGGAGGATATGGCTTGGATTTTAAAATCAACAATGCCTCACTCAACACCCAAGTGGAAAATATCTCACTTCATTATATATCATAGAAGTATAGTCGTTTGCATTACTACAAGGATTGATAAGAGTCGAATCTTTTGAGAAAAGTTTAAGATGAAATCCAAGATGGCAGAATGGTTTGAATGAGATTGATTGATTTTTAGTCTTCTCACAAAAAATGTCAAGGTTTTATTAATGTTGATTGAATTTTATTTGTGAAATAAGTTTTGAAAATGCATGGACCTAAGTCCAAGTTTATTATGAAAGTAGTTCAATTTTAAAAATAACAAGAGTTTTCAAAAGGAGGGAGAAGATTTTTTGAAATTTAAGAAGATGGGAGGAGAAGAAGAGGCTATCCTAAAGCATAAGTTAAAATCTAAGGATAAGAACCATCTAAACAACAAGAATCCAATACTTAACATTATGAGCCAATATAGGATTCCCATTCTTTGGATTGAAACCAAGCAAACAAATATACTAGACCTCTTGTGAGAACCAAACTTCAAGTGTGTTAAGTCTTCATAAAAATTGTGCAGAGTAACGACTGTATGCGGGTGAATTCCAGATTACAAACAAAGAATGTAATCACAATAACCTGCACACAAAACAAACAAAACAACCCAATGTCTTGAGGTAAACCTCAAGAAATCCAGACAAAATATCAATCAAGGTCACAAGGTCAACAACATAGGCCAATGTTTCTAATCCTAAGTCCAAGAAGTCAAATACTCCATAATGCCAAGGATAGTAACCAAATAGTCCAAGTATCATTAAAGTTTTTTTATGGTTCATGTTGATTATTAGGTGTCTTAAAAGAGAAAAGAAAAGGCTCAAGTGAGCAAAATAAAAATGACTTGAAATGTAATGCTTAAAGTGAATGGCACATAAAGCATAAAAAATAAAAGGGGCATAAAGTAAAAATAATTTAATAATTAGTAGTTAGTTGAATGACCATCTTGAAACTTGTATTTGGAACTCATCAAAGGATTGGTAGAACCAAAGCCTCCACACAACAAGTTGCATTTACTTTTTGTCAAGTATATCATCCATTTGGAATCCTCAAAAGTACCATTTAATGATCAACGATGTTTAAGTGATCCGCGTTGACCAAAAGTTATGTAGATCCATTAGAGGATTGGTAGAACCAAAGCCTCCACACAATGAATCTCAAGGTTATTGGATCAAAGAGATTAAATTAACATACTTGGGATTGCAAACATAGGTTTAGGCCACGAATAATTATTTATTCGAATCGGGACAAGATTTAGCGTTATGTTAAGCAATCGTAAGTGTACTTATATAGAAGTCGCACCTATTTTGAGGTCGGTCAATTGCAATCTATGCACCATTTGTTTTGAGACATAATATAGAGATCATGCTTCAATAACACTTAGTGCAATGAGAAAGGGACAAGATGAAGAGGGGTGGGAGAGAATATACAAACCACGTTTGAATTAAATTTAAATCAAACTATTATTAAAATCATTCATCCATTTTTGTGGAGTCAGACTCAACACCATGTATCCAATGATGTTAACAAAGTTCATGACCAAAAATTCAATCCAAGATCAGCCAGAAAATAATCACAAAATAATATTGCATTTAATATATACATTAAAAAAATTTTAAAAATGTTTTAAAATAGAAATAAAAGAGAAAAATATCAACTATATTCAAATTAATCAAGAAATAAAAAGTAAGACCATAGAAAAATTAGAAATGAACTAAAATGATTTTATAAAATTTTTGGTAATTTTTTAAAGTCAGAAACTATTTTTAAAATTAAATGAAATGAGTAAAATAAACCAAAAATGATTAAAAAAATAACAAAGTTAGAAATAAAAAATAAATGAGGTCACCAAAATTTAAAAATGCATAAAAGTATATTTAAACATTTAAAACAATTCAAATAAAGTGGAAATTTATAAAAAATATTAAAACACAAAATAAAATTATGAGAAAAAAAATCAGAAAGAGAAAAATCAAAAATATTTTTCATAATTTTTTCAGATTTTTTTGACTAAAAATGAATTTTCTATGATTTTTTGAAATTTAAAACAATTAAATATAAAAATCAGAAAAGAAAAATAAAGTCAAAAATATGTGGGCCATTGGATGAGAGTCAAAACGCATTAGTAATCAAATCCAAAGGATCTGGCACGTTGTGCATATCATGGTCATTAGTGAATAAAGCACTAATTTGAATGTAAATCAGAAATTTAAAAAATATAAATGGAGATGTTTCATTGGTTGAAGGATGACATGTTGGTCATCTTCAACCTCCATCCAGTCCCAAAACCAGGTTGCTCAATCTGTAAAATTAGAGCACGAGACATATGTCATTCGCTTCGTCTCTTCAAGAAGAAGACAACCACACATTCGCGATAAATTTATATAAATTGTAGCTCAAGCAATTTGGAAAGAAAGTTTTGAAAAGGGATTTGAAATTTCATGGTCAAAACAAGTTTCCAGATAAAAGTAAGTGTTGCGACTAGAACCAGAGCAATGAGAGCATCACAATGATATCAAAGTTTTGAAGAAATCTACCTATTGAAGTTGAGTTAGAGCTATGAAACTGGACTTCTATGAAGCAATATAGGGCACAATTCTTGAATGTAATTATATGGTTAGCTTCAGAGAAGACCAAGGAAGGTAAATTGATAGAAAAATTGGATTGAAAAAGGCTTGAAAACAGATTTCAAAGTTGCAGAATTTTGAGTTATGGAACAAGTTTGGCTGGGTGATTCTGGCTATCCAAGCTTGAGGAAATGAATGGGGGATTACCCTCTATTTATATGGAATCATATGGAATGTCCAAGCGTGTGAAATGATGAAGTTTGGAGGGAAATCGTGTGAAGTTGCAAACAAGAAAAGTGTGACATCTAATTTGATCAAAACTCCTCCAAAATGCGCGTTTTGTTGTACTAATCACTTCTAGAAGTTCACTAAACATGTTTAGAGGAAAAAACGCGTAGAAACAAAGTGTTTAGAAGCTAAACCAATGATTTCAAATTCTGACTTTTGAAGAAACTTCAGTTCCAAGTTACCAAGTTCAAATCAATGGCATTCTCAGCTCAAGGGGTCTTAGGGCATGATTCTTGATGCTTTAGAAATATTAGGTTACAAGCTTTACAATGGAAAAAGAATGGAATCAAATGGATGTTTTAGCTAAAAGTTGCATTGAGTCAAAGTTGGGAAAAAGAAGTTGACTTTCCATACTTAGAAATATTTCATGTTTTTCTTCAAAAGTGACCTATAATGTTTTGCATCCAAACATGGCCTTCAACTTAGAATTTGCTCTTGATTAAAAAAGACGGCATGAAATAGACCTCTTGAATGACATTTTTAAACTTGAACCATTCAAAATCTCCAAAAATTGAGAGAGTTATGAATTGTTAAAGTTGGAAAAATATTATGGAATGACCTATAATCGTTTGTATCCTTAAGGCAACTTCCATCCATTTTCTCACTTTGCACCTAAAATAAGTCATAAAGTTCACATCCTCAAGATCATTTTGGAAAAGGCATAGGCTCAAGGTGATAAAAATTGACCAAGTTATGATCATTTGAATCACACATGAGAAATTGGGGGTTCATCTAGAGGACTTGTAATCTTTCTTCATCATCAAGTTTCTTCCACATGAAAACTCCTTGAAACTTTTGAAGTGATTTGTTAATAACCATTTGAAGATAAGGATGTTTTTGGAATCACTCAAAAACACCAAAAAATGAGCATGATGTGCTTATTTGAAGTTTAAAACCCTAGCTCCTAGATCAAGAAAATGCTTTGAGGAACTTTGACAATTTTGAACAAACTTCTTGTACCAACATAAATGATTTGTAAATAGAAGTTATTGAGGATGAAAATGAGAACTCGTAGCCACCAAAACCACTTCCATATCTTGAGAATTGAGAGAAATATGCACTTCTGACCAATGGGAGCAAAGCCTTGTCCAAGCATGACAACTTCTTCAATCAACCCCATGTACTTTTGAATCAAATTTGATAACCTTGAAATATGGTGAACCAAAATAACCTTGCCATGCCATTTCTTCCAAAACAACTCCAATGGTGAGGTTTGAACTTCTCAAGCTTTATTGACTAGGGCATGGAATAAACTCATGAACCCATGGAGCAACTTGCTAAATATCCTTGCCTTTACCTACATGAGTAACAAGAAGGACAGTTAAAAGGAAAAATCAAGACAAATTATTCATGACCACAAAAGAAAACAAGTCAAACTGCTTGGTGATTCCTCAAAGAGAAAAGCTAGAGATAGGGAGGAGAACCAAAAGCCCCAATGTGACCTTGTTGTGATTGAATCAATATGGTATGATGAAGATATCTTAGGGGGGAAAATTGGGGTACAACAAGCTCAAAATTTATTAATAGAATGGTAGTCTGCAAATGGCGAGACACCATAGATGATTACAAGTTTAGAAAATGGTAATACATTGGAAAAGATACATTGGAATACAATGACCACTATTCTCCCTAACAACTTTGAATTCCTGAGCAACGACTTCGATTGAAGAGTGGTGAGATTCCAAGAAGATTATTGCTTCAATGATCAAGTCTTATCTGATGCAGTTACTTTCCAAGAAATCCCTAACTTTTTCCTAGGTTGCCCTTGTGGGTTTTCAACCTACTGGGAAAATTTATTCTATTTATGTCTCTAATTTTTGCCTAGACAGTCTTTTCGGGCTTTTGACCTACCGAGATGCACCTTTTTGCCTAAGCTGCCCTTTCGGGTTTTCGACTTAGTGAGTTGTTCTTTTATTTCTTTAGGCGAAGTACTTCTTGATTGTATCAGTATTTAGAGGACGTGGGAACTCCTCGCCATCCATAGATTCAAGAATCAATGCACCTCATGAGAAGGCTTTCTTTACAACATATGGGCCTTCAAAATTGGGAGTTCACTTGCCCCTAGAATCAGCGTTAAAAGACATAATCTTTCTGAGCATGAGGTCACCTTCTCTGAATTCACGAGGCTTGACCTTCTTATCAAAAGCCTTCTTCATTCTCTTTTGGTACAAATGACCATGACATAAAGAAGTCATTATCTTTTCTCCAATCAAACCTGTTTTGGACCCATTCATCTTCTGACAACTGGGTCTCCATTATCACACGTAAAGAGGGAATCTCAACCTCAACGGGGAGCACTGCTTCCATGCCATACACAAGAGGAAACCGGGTTGCCCCTATTGAAGTGTGGGCAGATGTTCGATACCCATGTAAAGCAAAAGGGAGCATCTCATGCCAATCTCTATAAGTAACAACCATTTTTTGGATGATCTTTTTGATGTTTTTATTAGCAGCTTCAACAACCTCATTTATCTTTGGCCTGTAAGGAGATGAATTGTGATGGACAATATTGAATTCTTCACATAGTTATGTCATCATCTTATTATTCATATTTGAGCCATTTTCGATGATAATCCTTCTTGGAACACCATACTGACATATGAGATTGTTCTTGATAAAGTGAACTACCACCTGCTTAGTAACATTAGCATATGAAGTTGCTTCCACCCATTTGGTGAAGTAGTCAATTTCCACCAAGATAAAATGATGTCCATTTGACACCTTTGGTTCAATCATTCCAATCATGTCAATACCCCACATATAGAAAGGCCACTAGGAAGAAATAACATTAAGAAGTGTCAGAGGCACATAAATTTTGTCAGCTTAAATCTGGAATTTATGGCACTTCTTTGCAAATTTGTATCAGTGAGACTCTATTGTCAGCCAATAATAACCTGCCATAAGCATCTTCTTTGCCATCTAATGTTCATTGGCATGGGTACTAAAGGAGCCTTCATGGATTTCATGCATCAACATGTCTGCTTCGTGTCTATCCGCGCATCTGAGCAAGACCATGTCATAATTTCTTTTGTATAGCACATCTTCATTGAGGAAAAAGCTACCTGCAAACCTTCTTAATGTCTTTCTATCTTTATTTGATGCACCATTCGGGTATTCCTGGGTCTGGAGAAAATGTTTGACATCATAATACCAATTTTTTCATCTTCTACTCCCTCTGCTGCAAACACATGAGTCGGTCTATACAAATGTCACACTGTGATACGAGGCACATAGTTCCAGGTATTCACTTGATACATAGAAGCCAAAGTGGCTAAAGTATCCGCCATTTTATTTGCATCTCTGGGAATATGATGGAATTCAACTTTATTAAAGAGAGGTAATAATCTTCTAGCATAATCTTTGTAAGGAATCAAGCCAGGGTGACGAGTATCCCATTATCCTCTAATATAATTTATTACTAAAGTTGAATTACCATACACATCAAGAATTTTGATTCTGGGATCAATAGCCTCTTTGAGACCCATGATACAATCTTCATACTCTGCCATGTTATTGGTGGAATCGAATGCCAACCTTGCAGTAAAAGGTATATGTGATCCAAGAGGAGTGATAATCATAGAACTAATTCCTTTCCCATAAGCATTCACAGCTCCATCAAACACCATGCTCCATCGGGATTCACGATCAGAACCTTCCTCAGGTAACGGTTCATCATAATCTTTCACTTTCAGAAACATAACATCCTCATCAGGGAAATCATATTTAACAGACTGATAATCATCAATCGGTTGGTGAGAAAGATAATCTTCCAACACACTGCCTTTTATAGCCTTTTGAGTTATGGCCAAAGAAATCTGCTATGCGCGCCATCTGCACTGATATTTGCTGATAGGTGTGGCTATTTTCTTGATTGGTTCCATTAATGTTTTGGATCAAAGGAGTGAAAATGGTACTCATCTCTCTAGCCAGAACTCCTACCATATCATGGTTACTATCATCCATTTGTTGCTTGAATGTTGCCTGATTTCTCGTTGTAACTATAGGCATTTGGGTAAAAGACCCTTGATTCTGGGTATTTCGACCCATGTTATTCAGCCTAGAACCAAACCCTTGTACCAGGGATTGGGTTGTTGTTGTACTATTATGAAGTCCTTCCATGAAAGAAGTTGGCATTCCATATGGTTGTGGTTCCCTAAATGGCCTAAATGTTTCAAATCCTGGAGGCCAAGGGGTTGAAATTTGGGCTTGGTTCCCAACATGTGTAAAAACTGACTAGTTTGGGCATTCAAAGGAATGCCTGCTGCATTCGAAGAAAGAGGCATGGTTGTCGAATAATTTATGGCCATCGAACCTATAGATGTAGATATGACATGTGTTTAATGGATCCTGGTTGATGTATCCATTGAACTCGCAACAACCATGCCTGATCCCTGTGGGGGATTTTGTTCCCCGTCATGGCTAGTTGTGTTAACCATCTATCTTGTAAATTTTTCTTTTGGGTTTTGGTTGGTTATTGTTGGCTATTTTACCACTTCTAAGGTTCATACAACAATAATGAAAGACAAACTCAAAAGATGAACGACGAAAGATAGACCCTCACAGAAAAATACAAGTTTTCAAAACTTCGACATGTTCCCACTGGCGTGCCAATTTGTTTACACATGAATTTGGTATACAACCACTAGTCCTCCAAACTAAATATTTTGGTAACTTGCAGGATCGACTAGATTAGTCCTAGGACATGTTTCTAAGTTTCTAAGATTAAACATGTAATGGGTTTCTTGTTTAACATTATTTTGTTGATAATAATATAAAGATTAAAATTACAACTTAAAGTAAGTTCGAATAAAAGGGCTTTGAATGAGCAATGCAAAGGTTTCAACTAGAAAACTAAAGAATTGTAAAGGAAATACAGAATAAATGTAAATGACTTGAAAAAAGTAAAAGTTTCAAATAAAAATGAAAGGAAATACTGGAAATGTTAAAAAACTTGATATTGATAAAGTAAAATGATTCGAAAAGAACAATAATGGTGTCTATATCTACATTTTCTGTGACTCTTTTCTCTAACACTTGGTACTTCGAGTATATTGAGTAATTTGTACAAAATGAACACCCCCCAAATCCTAACATTAAGATCCCTATTTATACTAATTTTACCCTAATAGTCTTTCTATGATAGAGTGCCACGTTCGAAGATTACATCTCCTTCGAACCCACCAGACTTGCATGTGTCTTCTGTGACTCAAACATTCAATTTCAAATTCGAACTCTTCTCTTCTGTTGGAACCAAGTTTTCGACGTACATATCCAAACAATTTTGATTTTCAAAATATACTTAAGTAATATTTATTATATTCGTTTTGTTTGTCCATCGAATCATCCCAAATGCTTGGGATTTTACTCAATTCAGTCCAAACAAAGCCCAAACACCAAAAACAATACGTATGTGTTTAAACAAACATTGTAATCAAAATTCTAAGATGACAAATTGCCCCTTAAAAATTCGTATTTCGTTATGTCCATAAATAGTCCTTTTTGAATAATAATCTTGAATTTTGGTAAACCATATACTCATGATAACCTTTTACTGTTGTAACATCATAAAAGTAATCACATTTTTCCAAACGTCTATTTAGACGTGCACATAGCAATTCATCGTTACCACTTATGAAAACGGTTCCCGAGAAAAAATAACTTAACCTCTTCCTCTTCTTATAACAGAGACACATGTGTCCCACTAACTTGTTATAGTGTAAATTTCTCAATCACTATAAGTATTTTGTAAACACTTTATCTTCTTTATCTTCACACTTACGTTTCTGTAACTTTCACTCTTCCAAAAAATTTATTAAAAAAACCCATTTTTCAAATTTCAATCCAAGACTTATCTCAACAATGTTGTCATCCAAGAAACAACAATCATCTAAGAACACCAAAGGAACAGGAACTTCAAAGAATGTTTCTATTCAATCTGGGCTTGTTAGTGGACTTATAACCACTGAAAATCAAGAATTCATCTCTACTCCCAGATTTACTCTAGAACAAAAAGCTATTTATGCTTCCCAGGTACTCATTCCTTCTTCTCTCACTGATAAAACCCTATGTTTTATGGGACCTTTGATCTCTGCTGAAAATCTAGAAAAATTCGTAGAGTTTTTTCCCGTTTACCATGAGAATAAACCAATAGCTAATAGATCCAAGCCTCTTAAGAAAAATGATGACGATTCTGCTACGAAACCCATAAAAACTTCCAAATAAAAAACTTCTGAGGAGACCTCAATTTCAAAGGGGGAGAGAGAAGTTTTTCAATTAGATTACATAACTGAAAAATTTAAACCCTTTCGATCATGCCCTTCATTAGATAAGCTTTATCTGTCTTGGATTTCCAAAATCGAAAAGGAAAAATCTCAAGGCTAGAAAGATCCGGGTATCTTTGACTTAATTCAAATGTCAAAATTGGGATTTAGTTATTGTCATCCTTTCTATTAGCATCTTTATATTTTTGGGATAGCACCTATAATACTTTTCATCTTCCTTGTGGGATGATGACTCCCACTCTTTTTGACATATCTGTAATAACTGGACTTCCTCCAACTAGAGAAACCTTTTAGCCTTACTTGCAATCAGACAACACCATTAACTTCCAAGTTAAAAATGCTAGTTTCACCGCTTATATGAATTTGTATCATACTGAGGGGGATGAAGTCATAGATGTTGAACACGTAGCTTTCCTAGCCTTATGGTTGTCAAAGTACTTTTTTTTCTGCAAGTCACTACAAGTTGCTATGATATTTTTAACCATAGCCAACCAATTGCATTTTGGTCGAAAGATATGTTTGAGTGAATTGCTCTTAGCTGGTCTTTATGAGAGCTTAGGGTTTGTTACTTCTAAATTATAAAGCTATGAAACTGGTACCAACCTTCTCCTTGCTGGCCCATATTGTCTTCTTCAGTTGTGCCTAAATGCAACTTTCGAGCTATCACTTAGCACTTTTAAGACCATAGATGAAGAAGATCCTGATATTTCTATAGGTGTTTAGGTATTGGCTTGCATTTTTGGTAAATCCCAAGTGTACGTGTGAATGTCATGACTGATGTCACAACATTCTAGTTCAGTTTGTACTGACTCATTAGGTACCTTTGCAGAAAAATATTGTAATTCAAATACTGATGTTTATAAGTGTGTATCTGAGCATTTTTGCAAAATGATCACATTTTGCTAAATCAGTAGACAGGTTTTCTCAGATGTCATAACAGATGTTATGACATCCTGTTCTGAACTAACAGGATTGCAGGATTGGATAAGTCTGAGTTTTTTCAGGAAATAACTCAGTCCTTTCTGAACAGAATCCTGCGTTTTCTGAGGGGTAACCTAGCTCAACCCTAACCTGGTTAATAAAGTCTTGTGACCTGGTCTTTAGGTCAAACGGAATTAACCCTAGGTTTTTGGAAACCCTAACTGAAGTTGCAGCTGCTATATATTCAACAGAGCTGCTGTTTTTCAAGGATCCCTGCCGATTGATCAGAAGATCATTTTTGTAATCTGTATAGATTTGTTTAATTGTACTCCAAGCAATTATCATTGTGATAAGTGCCTTGGAATAGGTTTCTATTTGTAAGGGTTGTGTAACACTCAAAGCTTTGAAGCAAGAGTGTTTGAATGTACCTTGACTAAAGCTGTGAAGCAGAGTCAAGTTAGTTGTGTACATCACTCAAAGCTGTGAAGCACGAGTGATTGTGTTGCTTGATTAAAAAGCTGTGAAGCTTAATCAAGTGTTTGTTTTTGAAGAGTGTCTTCATCAATTCTTAAGTCAAAATTGGTTTATGTATCACTGCTGTGATTGAGGGGGAGTGAGTAGGAACTCAGGTTTAAGTTGTACTTAGATTAGAATTGCATTGGGTAGGTCTTAAGTGAAGGAGATAAACTGGTTGGTTTATTCCTGAATTAACATCTCTTATAGTGGATTCTCTCCCTGGCTTGGTAGCCCCCAGAGTAGGTGTTGTTGCACACTGAACTGGGTAAACAATTGACTGTGTTCTTTATTGCTTTTGTATCTACTGTCATATAGTAAGTCAGATACGGTGTCATAACATTGAACGTGACATTGAGTATCTGCAGCCAGAATTTCAATTGGCATCAGAGCAGGCACCCTGCCTGTATTACTGGGTGAGATCTAGGGATATCACTTTCTGGCACTATGGACAAAGAAGGAGTTTTTGGAAATAGACCACCCATTCTGGATGGAACTAATTATGACTACTGGAAACCTCGTATGATTGCCTTCCTAAAATCTCTGGACAAAAAGGCTTGGAGAGCTGCTGACAAAGGATGGATTCATCCCACCATAACTGAGATAGATGGGACAATCAGTCTGAAGCCTGAGGAAGATTGGAGTAAAGAAGAAGATGAGTTAGCTCTGGGAAATTCAAAAGCTTTAAATGCCTTGTTCAATGGAATTGATAGAAACATTTTCAGACTAGTACATCAATATGAACTGGCCAAGGAAGTTTGGGACACTCTCAAAACTACTCATGAGGGAACTTCCAAAGTAAAAATGTCAAGGCTTCAGATGTTGACCACCAAATTTGAGAATCTAAAAATGATGGAAGATGAAACCATTCATGAGTTTCACATGAACATCTTGGAGATTGCCAACACCTCAGGAGCACTGGGAGAAAAAATGTCAGAAGAAAAACTGGTGAGGAAGATTCTCAGATCCTTGCCTAAAAGATTTGCAATGAAGGTAACTGCCATAGAGGAAGCCCAGGACATTAGCAAGTTGAAAGTGGATGAACTTATTGGGTCTCTTAAGACTTTTGAGATGGGGATCACTGATAATGGTGACAAGAAGAACAAAAGCATAGCACTTGTATCCAACACTGATGTTGAATACAAGGAGGATGAAGAAGAAAACATATCAGAAGCTATTGCCATGCTTGGAAGACAGTTCAACAGGCTCATCAAAAGAATGGACCCAAAGTCAAGGTCTAATGTTCATAACATTCCCTCTGACATTGACAGTTCCAGCAGAAGACCAAGGTCAGAAGATAAGGGAAACCAAGGCAGAGGTATTCAATGCCATGGATGTGAAGGATATGGACATATTCGAGCTGAATGTCCTACCTTTCTTAAGAAGCAAAAGAAAGGAATGACTGTTACTTGGTCTGACTATGATTCAGAAAGTAATTCTGAAGAAGAATCTGCCAAACTAGTTACTGCCCTAACTAGTGTTTGTACTTCTGAAAGTGACACTAGTGATGAAGAAGTGACATTTGAAGAACTGGTTGATACCTACAAGAAATTGTGTATCAGAAGTGCTGAAGTCTGTGTGCAGAATGAGAAACAATCAAAACTCATTATAAAGCTGGAGGCTGAAAAGAGGGCAAATCTTGAAACTATAAGTCATTTAGAAGGAGAAGTTCAACTGCTGAACTCACAACTGAATCAAATGACCAAATCTGTCAAGATGTTGACCAATGGAACAGGCAAATTGGAAGAGATCCTTCAGGTTGGACAAAATGTGGGAAATAAATCTGGACTAGGATTTATGGAAGGAAAGAAATCTGGTACTGGTAAGCAAATGTCAAAACGGATGTCTCAACACAACTCTCAACATCAGGAACAGAGACATATGAAGAAAAGGTACCAAAGATGGAAATGCCATCATTGTGGTAGATATGGCCACATAAAGCCCTTCTGCTTCAGATTACATGGATACCCTAATCAGATCTCAGGTGTCAAACCTAAGTCTAAAAAGGTACCACATGCTCCTCAATGGAAGAAAAAGGCTACTGCACTGATAGCTCACACTTCCCTGAGGGTCTCTACAAAGGAAGACTGGTACTTTGACAGTGGATGTTCCAGACATATGACTGGAATCAAGAACCTCCTCAATAATGTTAAGTCTCACACCACCAGTTTTGTGACCTTTGGAGATGGGGCTAAAGGTGAAATCAAAGGAGTTGGTGATTTGGACTGCCCTGGAGTTCCAAGTCTGAATGAAGTACTGCTGGTGAAAGGACTGACCGCTAATCTCATTAGTATCAGTCAACTGTGTGATCTAGGATTCAAGGTCAATTTCTCAAAATCTGAATGCCTTGTAATCAATGACAAACAAGAGATAGTAATGAAAGGAGTCAGATCCAAAGACAACTGTTACTTGTGGGAGGCTGAGAACACTAATTCCTCATCTGTGTATTCCATTGCAAAAGAAGAAAAAGAGGTGAAACTGTGGCAGCATAAGCTTGGTCTCCTTCATCTAAGAAGAATGAAGAGAGCTATCTCTATGGAAACTGTCAGAAGAACTCCAAAACTACAGGTTGATGATATCTGTGATGTGGGAAATAAACTTGAAGAAGAATGTGTTGTCAGAACCTTAAGTCATCTTGACAAGGATGTTGGAAATAACAAGTCTCACAAATTCTGTTCTCAAAACATCTGGTCAAAACACATGCTCCCTGAGTACAATGTTACACAAGATGTTGTGACATTATGTTGTGACAATCTGAAAACATTCAACACTTCCTTGAACCCTATTGACTTTGAAGAGAAGAAGTCATTTAAACTGGAACATAGGTTCTCTAAGCTTCAGTTGACTGATTCTTCTACCAAGGCTCTTGTTGGAAATAAACTTGAAAATTTGAGGGGCAGGTTGGGTATTCACCAACATGAGAAATTATAGCAATCAGTTTTGCTTAAAACAAGGGTTGAAGGGATTAATTTTATTAAGTCTATATTTAGTGGGTTAATCATATTCTTTCACAATTCCTTCAAAAGCTTTAAGAAGTTGAAGAGACTCCCTTTTACCCCCTACCTCTCTCATCCTTGCAACCTGTTTCCTCCTCCCAATCAAAGATTTTTCTCAAACTGCTACCATTACTCAAAGTCAATCAAAATGTCTCAGACATCGTCTTCCACCATGGCGGCTTCGTCTTCCTCATCATCGTCATCATCTGATCAAGATTCTAGGGCAATCACTACATGCATAGAATCTGAAGTTCTTGAGGTCACTCCTCTCAGGGAGATGGCAACTGACCCAGCCAGAGTCAAAAAGCTCAGAACCAGACATGCAGGAAGAGCTCAAGCTACAGCCTCTGGTAATTCTTCTCATCCTTCGTCTTCTGTACCTAATAGAGAAGGATCAGTTCAAGTACACCAAGCTATTGCTAGGCTGGTTACTAGCATTCTGAGTGGCAACCAATCTGTACCGGGGATTTCTATCCCTTTAAATCAATCAGAAAGTCCAAATGTGGAAGTTTCTGAAAATGTAGATGTCACTGAGGATGTTGTGACACCAAAAGACAACATTCAGAAACCCTCTGAAAAGGCTGCTGATCCACCTATCATTGATGTGGATGAAGATTACTCAGATAATGAACTGATTGCTAATGTGAACCCTAGCATAGCTAGGAGATTGATGAAAAGAAAGAGTAGTCAGAATGATAAACCTGATGCTAAGAAATCCAAGGCTGAAGGGATGGCTGAGAAAAGCATTCAGACAAAAGGGAAGAAGGCACAGGTGCAGACTGCTAGACAACCAATCTCTAAGAAAAGTAAAGAACCTGAAACTTATGATTCTGATGATGAATCAGAATTTGAGATTGATATTGAAGAAACTCCCATCAGAAGGAAGCTCCCCTCCAGCAAGATTGCTAGAGTTCCTGAAGTGCCAACAGACAACATCTCCTTTCATCATCCTGACAATGCAAACAGATGGAAGTATGTTTGCTTAAAGAGAATAGCCTTGGAGAGAGAACTCAACAATGATGCCTTGGAGTGCAAATACATCATGGATCTGATCAAGAATGCTGGGCTAATGAATACAGTGATGAAGTTTAATAAATGTTATGAAAATATGGTTAAGGAGTTTGTAGTGAACTTGTCAAATGATTGTGCTGATGGAAGGTCAGCTGACTTTGAGAGTGTGTTTGTTAGAGGAAGAAGGGTCAAGTTCTCTCCATCAGAAATCAACAAGTTTCTTGGAAGAACAAATAAGGACTGTCCTGATCTAGAGGCAACTGACAATGAAGTGTGTCTAACCATCACAGCCAGGCAAGTAAAGTGCTGGCCATTGAAAGGGAAGCTGAATGCTAGTAAACTCAGCATGAAATTTGCCATCTTGCATAAAATAGGTGCAGCAAACTGGGTGCCTACAAATCACAAATCAACTATCTCCACAGGATTGGGGAGATTTATCTATGCTGTAGGAACCAAGACTGCCTTTGACTATGGAAGGTACCTCTTTGAACAAACTTTAAAGCATGCTGGCAGTTATGCTGTCAAAGGACCAATTGCCTTTCCCTCCCTCCTCTGTGGAATCATCCTTGCACAATTCCCTGATATCCTTGTGGCAAGAGATACAGTCTGCAAAAGAGCTCCTGCCCTTGGCCTGCACTACAAATTGTTTCAGGGATCTCATGCTCCAGACATTGTCATAACATCAGCTGAGACATTGTCTGTGAAGACCCAGTCCAAGACATCAGATGTCATAGCTGTTTTAAAAGAAACTTGCAAAGAGCTGGATACTAGAAAAAGGACCCTAGAACTTCTAATTTCCAGGCTAGAAAAGGAGGAAGCTGAAGAAAACGGAAGAGAAGAAGGTGAAGGACATCTCAACATTGAAGAAACTAGCTCCTCAGAATCTGATGACAGTGCTTGAAGGTTGATTGCTGTTTGGTGGAGTTTGGAAGTATGTTCTGTTGTTGTCTGCTGCTGATCTTATTAGTTTGTTTTGGATAACTGTAAAATTTTCTGAACATGTATCTTTGGCCCATTTGTGGCTAAAGAGGGGGAGAATATTTTGGTACTTGCTTAATTAGTACTTGACATTCTATTTTTCTGCTGTCACTTATTTCTGCTGCTATCTATCTCTGATTGTTTAGGGTCTTTAGCCAAAAATCTGCCAAAGGGGGAGTTTGTAGGTGTTTAGGTATTGGCTTGCATTTTTGGTAAATCCCAAGTGTATGTGTGAATGTCATGACTGATATCACAACATTCTAGTTCAGTTTGTACTGACTCATTAGGTACCTTTGCAGAAAAATATTGTAATTCAAATACTGATGTTTATAAGTGTGTATCTGAGCATTTTTGCAAAATGGTCACATTTTGCTAAATCAGTAGACAGGTTTTCTCAGATGTCATAACAGATGTTATGACATCCTGTTCTGAACTAACAGGATTACAGGATTGGATAAGTCTGAGTTTTTTCAGGAAATAACTCAGTCCTTTCTGAACAGAATCCTGCGTTTTCTGAGGGGTAACCTAGCTCAACCCTAACCTGGTTAATAAAGTCTTGTGACCTGGTCTTTAGGTCAAACGGAATTAACCCTAGGTTTTTGGAAACCCTAACTGAAGTTGCAGCTGCTATATATTCAACAGAGCTGCTGTTTTTCAAGGATCCCTGCCGATTGATCAGAAGATCATTTTTGTAATCTGTATAGATTTGTTTAATTGTACTCCAAGCAATTATCATTGTGATAAGTGCCTTGGAATAGGTTTCTATTTGTAAGGGTTGTGTAACACTCAAAGCTTTGAAGCAAGAGTGTTTGAATGTACCTTGACTAAAGCTGTGAAGCAGAGTCAAGTTAGTTGTGTACATCACTCAAAGCTGTGAAGCACGAGTGATTGTGTTGCTTGATTAAAAAGCTGTGAAGCTTAATCAAGTGTTTGTTTTTGAAGAGTGTCTTCATCAATTCTTAAGTCAAAATTGGTTTATGTATCACTGCTGTGATTGAGGGGGAGTGAGTAGGAACTCAGGTTTAAGTTGTACTTAGATTAGAATTGCATTGGGTAGGTCTTAAGTGAAGGAGATAAACTGGTTGGTTTATTCCTGAATTAACATCTCTTATAGTGGATTCTCTCCCTGGCTTGGTAGCCCCCAGAGTAGGTGTTGTTGCACACTGAACTGGGTAAACAATTGACTGTGTTCTTTATTGCTTTTGTATCTACTGTCATATAGTAAGTCATATACGGTGTCATAACATTGAACGTGACATTGAGTATCTGCAGCCAGAATTTCAATTTCCAATCGGACCATTGAAGGAATCAGACTTCTATAATTAACCCCAAACGAAAAGGCAGAAACTCTCCAACAAAGTTTCACCAATTATATGATGATGTTTTCGAATTGTCATGATTTTGTCCCAACTATGGCTCCTTTTTCTTATCGAACCTATGGTCCTCTGTGGTTTACCTCATCCATCGAAGATGCTTTGAATAATGTTTATTCAGAAATCGAAAACATATGGCATGCATTCCTTTTACCAAGGCTTCTAATCTCCAGGATCATGCCAGTGAAGAGCCATGTTTGTTTATTGGCCTACCAACCCAATTTTGTATCCCGCCAGTTTGGGTTATGTCAACTTGTTCCTGAACCTATCTTTAATCGAAAGGAAGAGATTTTTGTAGAAGGAGTGGATTATGTCTTTCAAGACATCGCAAAGTATCAGCAATATCATGCCAATTTTGCTGAATTTAAACTTACTTTAATTCAACCAGCTTTCTACACAACTAAAAGTCTTTACTCTTGGTGGACTAAATTTTATACCAAGAACATGTTCAACACTACTCAGATAAGAAAACGTTTAACGGAAGCTTTTTCATTCGTGCAGGAAAATATTCAAAAAGGTAAGTTCACACACATCAAAGATATCCAGGCGTTCCATAGATACTTTGAAACTGTCTATGATCCAACTAATATTAGTCGAACTGTTTTTGACGCAGCAAAAACTTTGAAAGAGAAATTTACTAAAAAACTTTCAAGCCTAAAAATCCCATCTTCTATAAAGCCTGAACATAGATATCAACTAGCTTTTCGATTACAACCACAAAAATTTCCAAAACTACCAAATTCTGACTTTGGTTTAGTGTTATTTCCGCCTTATCCAAATTGGTTTACTTGTAGAAATATTCTTAACATTCTAAAAAATGATGTTGAAAAACCTGCTAAGAGAGTGGTTTCGACTAAGCATACTCTAGACAGTTTCAAAGGTCACCTTCACTATGACTTATCAGCAGTCTCTATTGTATCTGATACATATGAATGTGTGAAACCAAAGGACTCCTTGATCCTTTCGATTATCATTTCAAATTCACTCAATATTTTTCATTTTACCAACTTCAAATGTATGTCTATTGTTAGCTTTCGAGAGAAAAAATAGCCAAGAAATAAAAACCTGGGTTGAAGGCAAGTTCGACTTCCAGTCAAACTATTACCACAACCACCGAAGAGCCTTCTTCCACGCAGAACAAATCTCCAAACAAATCAAAATTGAAGAAAGTTAAGGTATTATTTTAAGAAACAAAACTTCCTCGAAATCCCTCATACAATGCCTAACTATGATGTTTTTCAAGCTAGTGGTCTTCCACCCAAAACTCCAGGAAAAAGGAAAGCTGATGACGAAGATCTAGTGACTGTCGAAGACAAAGAAGACAATATGGAAGATGCTCCTCCTGCTCATTTCAAATCCAAGAATAAAAAGAAGAAGACCAAGAAATCTATTGATAGTCCCAAACAATTAATTCCACAAGATCCTGAAATAAAAACCTTGCCCGTAGTCCAAAAATAAATTCAACCTCAACCTATTATTCAACTTGATTTGGAACATATTGGAAGCAATGCTTCAAATGATGATGATCCAAAGGTATGATTGAAATTCACAAGCCTTTCCTTCTAATTCTTTACTATTTGAACTAACTATATTTATTTGCAGAATAAACAAAAAACTGCTCCAGATTCTTTTGAAAATTTTGAGATTCCATCTAAAATTAGTAATGCTTCGCTTCAATTCTATCCTAGTCGTGAAGACCTCAACAAAGGTTCCTCTATTTTATGCTCCTCAACTCGAGACTGGTGATGTTCAATGCGAACAAGAGATTTCCTCTCCTGACGACAATGTTTTGAAGGAATCTCAAGAGCTGGAAAGAGGAAACCATATCCAAACGAAGATAGCCCTAGCGATTCTTCCCCAAAAAGGGCCAAATTTTCTAAAGACATTAATGATAATGAGGAACACTTTTCAGAAGATGTTACCCATCATTTTTCCAATGAAGGCAAAGGTGAAGTGGAGCAAAAAAAGTATCCAGAAAAGAAGAACAATCAAGAAATAATTCCCACTATTGCTGAGACACAAACTTCTGCTTAACCACAAATTCAAACAACTTCAATTCAACTTCCAAAGCCTCTTACCGAAGAAGAGAAAAAAACTTTGAAGAAAAGTGATCCTTTGGGATATGTAGGGATGATGATGGAAAAGAGAGGATCCTCTTCTGAAAAGGCCCAATATGACGTTTCCACCCATTCCAGTGAAGGTACCAATGAGGCTTCTTATGATGGACTCCTTAGACAGGTGAAAGCAACTGTTTTTTAGGTTGATTTGTTTGATGTATTGAAGAAAGATACCACTGCTTTCTATCAAATGAAGAAATTTATAGGCCAAATCAATATCACTGCTTGTCCCTCAAACATAGGTGAGGCTTTGATTGATACTCGGCATCTGATTGACCAGATTAGTGTTGAGCACAACAGTGAAAGGGATATTATATTAAATATCCAAAAAAATCAGTAAACTCAAGAAAATGAATTTGATGATGCTCTCAAGACTTTACAGGAAGCTGAGCGATTGGAGGCTTTATATCAGGCGGTGAAAACAGAGTATGATGCGTATACCAAATCAATTTCTCTTTGGGAAGCTCAAATTAAGGAATTAAAGGAAAAAAATTGTTGAAGCCAAATACAAGCAAGCTACTATCAAAGGGTTGGACAGAGCTAGAATCGAAGATTTCTCAGCAAAGAGTGTGGATCACGTAGAGAAAGCCACTTCCATGACTAATGAAACTGCCACTCTTAAAAGTCTCAAATTTGTTGTTGATTATAAGCTGAATTTGGAAAAGATCAAATATTATAGGTTAAAGAACAAACTACCATTTTGATTTTTCATGTAATATTTAACTTATTTTCTGGCATGCTTCATTTAAAGTTTGTAACTCCTTTGAATAAAAACCATTTTGGAAATTTTACTTTTATTGGTACCATTTGGCTTACGCTAAAGCACTTCACATTATTCTGTTAAAATTCTAACTTCTTGAATACATGGTCTATACTTCTTTAAGTATTTAACGTTTACTTTTAGGGTCCTCCGATCCTCTGCTAATTCTACGATCTCATAAGCGTTGTTTGAGAATGCTTGTAAGATTCGAAAAGGTCCTTCCCAATATGGAGACCATTTACCTAATGACTTATTCTTTCGATCCATAGGCAAAATAACACTCCATACTAAATCATTGGTTAGGAACGTTTTACCTTTAACTCTTTTGTTATATGCTCTGGTTATTCTTTCTTTTTGTCTTCTCAAAGTTTCCAATGCATGCACCCTTTCTTCATCTAAATACACTAATTCATTCATCATCAATTCCCAATAATACTCGGAAGGAATTTCTCCTTTCCTATGAATTCTTACTGATTGTAAGTGTATTTTGACTCGCAAAATTGCATCATGTCCAAATGTGAGTTGATATGGTGTAGTATTAGTTGCTTCCTTAGATGACGTTCGAAAAGCCCATAGAGCTTGGTCTAAATTTTTATGCCAATTCTTTGGTTTTCTCCCCACATGTTTCTTTATTAGACCAATTATCACCTTGTTGGCTACTTCTACTTGACCATTTGCTTGAGCCTAGTATGGTGTTGAGGTCAACAATTTGAAACCCATTTCCTTAGAAAACTCTTGCATTTTTTACCAGTGAAAACTGACCCTCGATCTATTATAATACTTTATGGGATTCCAAACCTATAAATTATATGCCTTTGAATAAGTTCGATAATAACCTCTTGATCTACATTCACCAAAGATATTGCTTCGACCCATTTTGTAAAATAGTCTATTCCTACCAAAATGTATTTTTGGCCTTTGGATGAAGCAGGATGAATTTCCCCAATTAGGTCTAGTGCCCAACCCCTAAAATGACATGGCTTGACAATTGAGTGAAGTTCTCTTGCAGGGGCATGTTGAATACCTGCATGTATTTGATATTCCTGGCATCCCTTGGCAAACTCTATGCATTCTTTGAGCATTGTGGGCCAATACATTCTGTATCAAAATAATAACCATTTCATTTTATAGCCTGCCTGATGCACTCCATATGCCCCACTGTGCACACCAGACAAAGCTAAGTATGCTTCACTTTCTCCTAAACATTTAATTAAGACTTTTTCTGGGGTTTTCTTGAACAATTTGTTTCCCATCAGGATATAGGACAACGCTCTATACTTGATCTTCCTTTCTGCACCTATTGAAGGATCTTTAAGATAACTTATGATTGGGCTACGCCAATCTGTATCTGTTAAATCATTAATAGCTAATACTTTGAATTCTTCTTTGTTAGCGTATCCTACTTTTGATCTTTCCAAATCAGATGGGGATAATCTGGCAGCCATTGATTTTCCTCTTACTTCGATAAGATCTTCTAAACTTTATGTTGATACTTTATATCCTGAAGCTATATGTGCCAAGTCATTTTCTTCTTTATTTTTACCCTGGGAATGTGTTTAATACGCACGTACTCTAATCTTTTGAGCAATCTATTGGCAATAACAAAGTATATGATCAAATTTTCTTTTATACATTTGTATTTCTTTGTTATTTGGTTGATCACTAATTCAGAGTCTCCTTTGATTTTAACTCTTTTTGCCCCAATTCCAACAAGGCTTCGAGTCTAGAAATTAATGCTTCATATTCTGCTTCATTGTTCGAACAAATAGGGCCTTCGATCTTATACTTGAGTCTTGTTGGAATTCCTTCAGGAGAAATGATCAAGATTCCAACTCAACTACCTTCTTTATGGCTAGAACCATCGAAAAATAGTTTCCAAGGTTTCAACTTAACACGGTGTTGAGGGTTTTGGACCACTGCATGGTCCACAATAAAATCTGAGACCGCTTGACCCTTCATTGCTTTTAAAGGCAAGAAAGCCATGGAATAATTAGTAAGGGATAAATCCCATTTTCCAATTCGACTGTGCAGGATTGGCTTTGATAGCATGTGTTTAATAACATCAAAATATGATGAAACATAAACATCAACAGGTTTTATATAATATTTTAATTTTGTACAAGAGAAATATAAACAAAGGCATAATTTTTCTATTGCCTTGTATCTAGTCTCGGCATCATTTAGCACCCTACTTAAGCAATAAATGGCTCGTTCGACACCATTATCATCTTCTTGGGATAACATGCTTCCTATAGTTAGTTCTAAGGCTGATATATATAGCCTCATGAGCTTCTTTCCACAAGGAGGTGTGAGGATAAGAGGATGCATCAAATATTGCTTGATATTATCAAACGCCTGTTGATGTTCTTCTTTCCATTCGAAGTTGCCTTGTTTGAGGCGTAAGAGAGGGGAGAAGGCTTGAGTTCGACCACTCAGATTAGAAATAAATCTTCTTAAGAAGTTTATTGTTCCTAGAAGTGATTGCAAATCCTTTTTTGATGATGGCGCTTTCGCTTCCATAATTGCCTTCATTTTATTCTAGTTTATCTCTATCTGTTTCTTGTGGACCACAAATCCCAGGAAATCACCTGCTTGCACAAATAAAGCACACTTGAGGGGATTCATCTTCAAACCATGTCTCCTCATTCTTTCGAATGACTATCGAAGATGATCCAAATGGAACTCATGGGACACAGATTTGATGACAATGTCATCAATATAAACCTGCATAAAGGTCTCTATGAAATCATGAAAGATGGAATCCATTTCCCTTTGGTTGCCCCAGCATTTTTTAGTCCAAAAGGCATCATTATCCATTCATAGGTGCCTAATTCCCCAAGGCATCAAAAGTTTGTTTTGGGCACATCTTCATTGGCAGTGAAAATTTGGTTATATCCTGAATATTCGTCAAGTATACTCAAGTATTTGAAACCTGCTGCAGAATCAATTAACATCTCTGCTATAGGCATTGGATATTCATCCTTGGGGGTTGCAGAATTTAAATTACGAAAGTATATGCAAACCCTAAGTGATCCATTCTTTTTAATAACAGGAACAATATATGCAGTCCATTCTACATACTTGGTTTCTATGATGAAGTTGCATCAAAGGAGTCTTTTGACTTCCTCCTTTATTTTTGATAGTATCTCTGGTACGAACCTTTTGGGAGTCTGCTTGATGGGCTTCCTACCATCTTTTATTGGTAGCTTCAGTTCGACCAGATCTCTGCTTAAACCAGGCATTTCATTGTATTCCCAAGCAAAATAGTGTTTATATTCTTTCAACATCTGCATTGCTTTGTTCTTTACCTTCGGATCAAGCTTTGTGCTAATATAAGTGGGTCTTTTTTCAGTTCCTTCTCCTAAATTGACTTTTTCAAGGGGATATTGTGCCAGCATTTTTGCTCTTGGGGCCAATAGATCCCTTTCAAATCCCAAAGGTCAATCATCATAAATAGCGGCGAGCCTTTGGTTGTTATTTTCTATGGGTACCTGTTTATCAGGGGACTTTGGAAAAAATGCACTCCAGACCCTTCTGTATATGTTGATTCTTATTTGGCATGGATAGCCATGTATTTTGCTTCGGCTTCCAAAGCCCTTTTTATTATATTTTTGGCCACATAGGCCGAAATCTTCTCGAAGAAGGATAACTCAGACATCATTATTGTCTTCATCGAACCAGCCTATTGGCCATACTCCAGGTAACTCTTTGATGTCATCTTCTTCGCCCATTATTTCCCTGTCCCATTGAAACCCGTGGGTTGGGTTTAAGGTTAGGTAGTACAGAGCATTTTTGTTTGGGGAATATGCTCCTTCTGCTAGACTACATGGTCCTATATTTTCCAAATTCCTGTCGAAATTCCTTTTACCCACCTGGTTGACTTCAGCCGAGAAATAGCTTTAGTCAGCCTCTATGTTTTCCATGATACCATCTTCTCTCCAAATAGACACACACTGGTGCATTGGTGAAGGGGTTGCACCAATGTCGTGGATCCATTCACGTCCCAAGAGTAGATTATAGTTGGATTTGGAAGTAATCACCATAAACATTTTCCTTTTACCCACCTGGAAGTAATCACCATAGACTACATGGTCCTATATTTTCCAAATTCCTGTCGAAATTCCTTTTACCCACCTGGTTGACTTCAGCCGAGAAATAGCTTTGGTCAGCCTCTATGTTTTCCATGATACCATCTTCTCTCCAAATAGACACACACTGGTGCATTGGTGAAGGGGCTGCACCAATGTCGTGGATCCATTCACGTCCCAAGAGTAGATTATAGTTGGATTTGGAAGTAATCACCATAAACATTTTTGGCCTAGTGATCAAGCCCACAGTTAGGTCCACTTACACTACGCCTAAGGTATGACCAATTTTTCCCTCATAATTTGAGAGTACCATGTTGTGAGGTTTAATATCTGTATCGAACATGCCTATCCTCTTCAGCATAAATTGAGGTATAAGGTTGACTGCAGCACCTCCATCTACTAGCACTTTGTTTATTCCCACGCCCTCCAATTTGTCTCTAATGAAGAGTGGCTTTAGATGATTCTTCATGCTCTGGTCTGGCCTTTCGAAAAAGGCATTTTGCTCTTCCACCATGCCATTGTTGAGGATGTAATAGCAGGCGAGCTTATGCCTGCCCATTTCTGCTGCCTCTGCTTCCTCAAATTCTTCCACTTCTATGATTTGGTCATATTCATGGGGTAAGACTGACACTACATTGTAGTTTGTGTTTAGTGTTGAATTTCCATCTGATTTGAAATCCCTGGTCATCACATCTTCATCATTTTCTCGTTTTTCTGGGCTTTTCTTGGCAACATCTTTCCCTCTGGGTGAGAACAGCTTTCTTCCAACTAAGGGTTTGTGTGTAACCATCCTATTCGATGAAAAATGATTTTTATTTGATTCACCTATCTCCTTCGTTGCTAGTTCCCTTTCAGCCTTCTTTATCCTCTAATGCCTTCGCCACTGGAATCTAGACATTGGATTCTTACCCTTATAGTTCTCTGTCCTATATGCTTCCCTCTTTAATTCTTGGAATTGTTTTTTGTAAGCCATTGTAATCTTGCCTCCCTCATCTAAACTTCTCCACTTATTCCTTACTTCACTTGAATTAACCCATCGATCTGTTGGTATATTAACAGAAATTTTGAAAGTTACCCTTTGATTGACTTTTGGGGAAGGGTTGTCTTGTCTCCTTGGGATTCCCCTCTTATCAAAGGTGAAACTGGACTTGACCTCGCTCTAATTTTCCCCAGACTTGGGTATAGGGAACTCTTATGAACATCCTAGCAGCTTTCTTGTCATACACAACACCACATATGGGGCACATCAAGCATATAGAGTTAGCGTTTTGACATCTCACAAGGAAACGTAACAAACTTTCCCCTGAATTGGGGTAAGGAGTAAGTATTTGGTTTGGACTTCTCCAGTTCCCTGCAGTCTGTGCATTTTGGATCCTCTCGTACGCTGTTGCGGCCCTTTGATCATGGACGATATTGCATCTAAGACACAAAAGCATATCAGCATCCTGCACATGGCAGCGGAACAAGTAATCACGCAGACTTTCGTTGCTTCTGGCATATCCGCCTCTCATTTGATCATTTTGCAATTTCAGTTTTCTTTCTATTTCCTCCTTTTCTGGGGTAGGTTAATTCAAATCTATCATGTTGATCTCAAGATTTTGACCTTCAGTAGTCTCAATCTTTCCATAGGAAGATTTTGAGTCCTTAGCAATCTTTATCTCTTCGAATTTCACTCTAAGGTCTTCAGTAGCCTTAGCATTTTCAACTTTCGGGCCTGCGTCATCAGCAACGTTGCCTTTTGTAGCCTAATCCTGTGGAACTTCGGAAATCTCTGGAACAGCGTCCTCAGCAATTTCATCGAAAGAATCTTCAGACTTGAAGCCTTCATTAGCCTTACTTTGTTCCACCTTCACCTGCTGGCTAGAATCTGCATCAGATACTTCCACCATGTTGATGTCCAGTGGCTCAGCATAATTTGTTTCAACCATAATGAGGGGGTCAGTGTCTTTCTTCATCTTAATTTTTGCTTTCTCTCCAAACTTGAGCCTTCCATCCTTGATGGCATTCTGAATCAGATCCCTGAAAAGAAAGCTTTGTGAGGTTTATTGACCTAAGAAGTTATGATATTTACAGAAACCTCTTTTCTTTCGTTGTTCCAACGGAGGAATCTTAGCATTTGGGGGCACTATCATCTGGCCATCTTTCACTAATAAGTCAAATATCTCACCACATTTCGTTACATCGAATGTGTAAGTTTTCTTAGGATATTTTTCATTTTTTTTGTTTCGATGGGGTCCTTTCCATTCGATGGGGAAATTACTTTACAAGAGTATCGGGGTGCTTGTTTCAGTTCTTCCAAATCTATTTCAAACACTTCGAAACCAAAAGGATCATTTATAATTTCTTGTTCCTCTTCTTCGGCTTCGATATAAGCAACCCTCTCTTTCTTGTAATTTTTATTTGCCCTAATCTTTTCAGCTTTTAAACGTTTGACTTGTCGAACCCTATCTACTAACTGGGCCATGTCTCTTAGATATTGGGTATCTAATTTCTTTCGAATGGAATATTCTAAACCTCTTGCATCCATTTGGACTAGTTCATGTTTAGGAACCACTGTAAAGCATCTAGACTTCAGTAGACGAAATCTATTCAGATAATCATCTATTGGTTTAGTTAATTTCCTCTTGATACTGGCCAATTCTTTGAGACTTATCTTAGATTGCCCCATGTAAAATTGTTTGTGGAATAATCTTTCTAAATGTTGCCAAGCATTTATAGAACCTGGCGAAAGAGTAGTAAACCAAGTGAAAGCATTTTTTGTTAACAAACTTCGAAAGAATTTTATTCTCAGGTTCTCACTATTTGCCAAATCCCCTACTTCAGTCAAATACCTGGCTATGTGCTCCACAGTGGATTCATTGGTATCTTTTGAAAATTTTGTAAACTTAGGGACTTTGTAACCCTTTGGTAATTTTGTTTGTAATATATATTCAGATAAAGGGGATGAATAATTTGGCCTCCTAAGTCTGGTGTTTAGACCATTTTGCGCCATCATTCTCTCGATCATGGTGGTCAAGTTATTTTCCATGTTATCTTGTCTAACTCTATAGACCACTTCATCTGTATTTTGATCCCTATTAACCATCATTACCCTCCTAGGTTGTTCCTCTTGGATATCATTTCGAATCCTTTGTTTCTCTGCCCTTGGTTCTATGACTCTTTCAACAGCCTCCTGTCTAGGTAATCGCACTTGGTTAATGGTTGGTTCTTCCTCCTGAACAACTAGGGCCTAGTTTTTCCTACGTCAAATAGGTACTTCAGGGGCACCAAAGAAATTTTCTATGTGCACCATCTGCGCTGACATTTGCTGATAGGTGTGGGTATTTTCTTGATTGGTTCTATTAATGTTTTGGATCAAAGGATTTAAAATGGTACTTATCTCTCTAGCTAGAACTCCTACCATATCATGGTTACTATCATCCATTTTTTTCCTGAATGCTTAATGATTGCTCGTTGCCAGTATAGGAATTTGGGTAAAAGACCCTTAATTTTGGGTATTTCGACCCATGTTATTCATCCCAGAACCAGACCCTTGTACCGGGGATTGGGTTGCTATTGTACTATTATGAAATCCTGCCTTGAAAGAAGTTGGCATTCCATATGGTGGTGGTTCCCTAAATGGCCTAAATGTTTCAAATCTTGGAGGCCTAGGGATTGAAAATTGGGCTTGGTTCCCAACATGTGTAAAAACCAACCCAGTTTGGGCATTCGAAGGAATGCCCACTGCACTCGAAGAAAGAGCCATAGTTGTTGAATTATTTGTGGCCACCAAACCTATAGATGTAGGTATAGCCTGTGTGTGAGGGATTGTGTTTGATGTATCCATCAAACTCGCAACAATTGTGCTTGATCCTTGTGGTGGATTTTGTTCCCCGTCAGGGCTAGTTGTGTTAACCATCTTTCTTGTATATTTTCTTTTTGGTTTTGGTTGGTTACTGTTGGCTATTTTACCACTTCTAATGTTCATACAACAATAATGAAAGACAAACTCAAAATATGTATGGCGAAAGATAGACTCTCACATAAAAATACACTTTTTCAAAACATCGACACGGTCCCACTGGGCATGTCAATTTGTTTACGCATGAATTTGGTAAACAACCACTAGTCCTCCAAACTAAATATTTTGGTAACTTGCAGGATCGACTAGATTGATCCTAGGACATGTGTCTAAGTTTCTAAGGTTAAACTTGTAATAGGATTCTTGTTTAACATTATCTTGTTGATGAAAATATAAAGATTAAAATTACAACTTAAAGTAAGTTCGAGTAAAAGGGCTTTGAATGAGCAATGCAAAGGTTTCGACCAGAAACATAAAGGAACGTAAAGGAAATACAAAATAAATGTAAATGACTTGAAAAAAGTAAAAGTTTTGAATAAAAAGATTACAAAATACTGGAAATGTTAAAAGACTTGATATTGGTAAAGTAAAATGATTCGAAAAGAACAATAATGGTGTATATACGTACATTTTATGCTACTCTTTTCTCTAACACTTGGTACTTCGAGTATATTGAGTAATTTGTACAAAATGAACACCCCTTGAATCGTAACATTAAGATCCCTATTTATACTAATTTGACCCTAACGGTATTTCTATGATAGTGTGCCATGTTCGAAGATTGCATGTTCTTCGAACCCACCAGACTTCCACGTGTCTTCTGTAACTCAAACATTCGATTTCAAATTCGAACTCTTCTCTTCTGTTGGCGCCAATTTTTCGACGTACATATCCAAAAACTTTCAATTTTCAAAATATACTTAACGAATATTTATTATATTCGTTTTTTCTGTCCATCGAATCATCCCAAATTCTTGGGCATTTACTCAATTCAATCCAAACGAAGCCCAAACACCAAAAACAATATTAATGTGTTCAAACAAACGTTGTAATCGAAATTCCAAGCTAACACCAAGTAGTATGATTCAACATATATTGCCGCAACTGCTTTGCCGCCCTGGCCAGAGCACAACATGTCTTTTCCAGCATAGAATACCACGACTCACAGTCAGTAAACTGCTTACTGAGATAATAAATGACATACTCCTTCTTCCCTATTTCATCTTGTTGTCCCAAAATACAGCCCATAGAATTATCTAACACTGACAGATACATGATCAATTTTCTTACTTCAAAAGGCAGGAGCAAGCTAGAGGTTCAAGCAGATACTCTTTAATACTTTCAAATGCCTGCTGGCAATCATCTGTCCACCCACAACCTTGATCTTTCTTTAACAACTTAAAGATCGGTTCACACATTGCAGTCATATGGCAAATGAATCTAGAAATGTAATTCAAACGCCCAAGGAAGCCTCTAACTTGCTTTTCAGTTCTTGGCTTTGGCATTTCTTGAATTGCCTTAACTTTATCAGGATCAACTTCAATTCATCTTTGGCTGACAATGAAACCTAACAATTTTCCTGATCGGACACCAAAGGTGCATTTATTTGGATTCAAGCAGAGACGATACTTTCTGAAACGCTGGAACAATTTCAACAAAAATTTTATATGCCCTTCTTCAGCCTGGGATTTGGAAATCATATCATCAACATATACCTCAATTTCCTTATGCATCAGATCATGGAATAGGGTTGCCATAGCCCTCTGGTACGTTGCACCAATGTTGTTCAACCCGAAGGGCATCACTCTGTAATAAAATGTTCCCCAGGGTGTGATAAACGTTGTTTTTTACATGTCCTCGGGAGCCACTCTAATTTGATTATAACAGGAAATCCGTCCATGAACGAGAATATTTTGAATTTTACTGTGCTATCAACCAACATATCAATATGCGGCAATGGAAAGTCATCTTTTGGACTAGCTTTATTTAAATCTCTATAATTAACGCACATGCAAACTTTTCCATATTTATTTGGTACAAGGACAATATTGGAAATCCACTGAGGGTACACTGATGTCACAAGAAAACCGGCATTAATCTACTTTAAAACTTCCTCTTTAATTTTTACTGCCATATCAGGGTGAGTTCTCTGCAACTTCTGTTTGCTTCGCAGACACTCTGGCTTTAGCGGAAAATGATGTTCCAAAATATCAATATCCAACCCCGGGATGTCTTGGTAAGACCAAGAAAATATATCCACATATTCTTCCAACAATTCAATTAACCTGCTCTTCATGTTGGGATGCAACAATGCTCCAATCTTGACTTCCTTCAGATCTTCCTCTGAACCCAAATTGATCGTCTTCAACAGCTCTTTATACGGCTGAATGACATTTTTCTTACGCTCAAGAAACTGTGAAACCTCTTCTGGAATTTCATCATACTCTTCTTCTTCGGTCGTATACACGGGATATTCAAAGTTGGGAGAGGGTGCAGGGTCATTGTACTCAACAGATTTTTTAATTAATTTGCACATATGATTTATGATTGCTTTTAGAAATTGACACATATATCAAGTGATTATGCAGATTTATTTATAGTTATTATTTATTCCAAAAGGGTTTTTTCTGATTACCATTTTCCAATAAAAAAACAGAAAATAAAGACACAATTTGGGAATCAAAAACAACTTTTATTAATGATTTTAAAGGTCAAAGCAACAGATAAGCCCATACAATATCAATAATTTCACCTTGGGTAGAGTGAAAGATTTTTGAAAAGATTAATAAAAAAACCAATTACTTTGAGACATGAATGAAAGAGGGAACATCAATGGTGATCCAATTCTAGACTCTAACTCCATGCGTCACATAGTTCAGCATCTCTTGGTCTTCTTCATCTTCCAGAATAGCATTAACCTTAGGAAAAGTTGGATGAAGGTAACCTCCACTGTGAAAGATATCCTGATACTTTCCCAAAGTAGTCTTCGGCTTCCTATTATCACCTTTACCAATCTTCACATAGAATCCCAAACCATCTCTATTCTTGTTCACCGGTGGATCAACACTCTGCCCCCATACTTTGCTAGGACCATTACGTACTACCTACTGAGCATCTTTAAACGAAGCTATAGAATTCTCATTGCCCTTATATTATCAATGGATAAAGCTTGGAACTGAGTTCCAACAGCAGCTTCATCCGCTTCCACAACACTGAAAGAGGATAAATGAGATATTAACAAAGCTTGTTCTCCATTTATCATGACCACCTTTCCTTCACGCACACACTTTAACATCTAGTGCAAAGTCGAAGTGACAGCCCTTGACTCGTGTATCCACGTTCGTCCCAGTAAACAGATGTAAGCGGGCACGATACTCATAACCTGGAAAGTAATCTGAAAAAGGTACGGGCCTATGTGAATAGGAAAATCTACTTCCCCGATGATAGACTTCCTTAATCCATCGAAAGTTTCACTATTATGCCACTCGGGTGCATGGGGGTTCCCTGGTACTTCAGCTTCATAAGTGTGCTCCTCGGTATGACATTTAAGGTAGACCTGTTATCAATCAGAACATTTGACAATGAATCATTATTACAGTTCATGGAGATATGGAGAGCCAAATTATGATTCCTTCCTTCATTGGGAAATTCGTCATCACAGAAACTTAGGTTATTACAGGATGTAATAATCCCTACCACACTGTTGAATTGGTCCAACGGCATATCACTTTCCATGAAATCTTGATCTAATACTCTCATCAAAGATTCCTTGTAGGAAGAAGATTTCATCAGTAAGGCTAGAATAGATATCTTTGATGGTGTCTGCAACAATTGATCTACGATCCTGTAGTCACTCATCATGATAATCTTCAATATAGCATCCACATCTTTTTCCAGAGTAGCACCGCTAAATTCCCCCGTTGCTTTCTTAGGTTCAACACTTTCAACAATCTTCTTATCAGCATTAACATTCTGTCGAATAACAGGTGCGAAAACACGGCTACTACGGGTCACTCTACTGGCTTCAGCAATATTCTTAATATTAGACAAAGGTTATATGGGAATTTCCACACCATCCTCCAAGATTGTAGCATTGTATTTGTATGGTACAAATTTGTCTGATTCGTAAGGAACGGGACCCGGGAAGCAAATCACCACTAGTGAAACAACTGGCTTGCCACAGTACTCAATCTCAATTGGGGAGGGAACACTGAAACAAGGCACGATAACATTCACCCCTTCTTCAGAATACTTGGACATTAAAGAATCATTGTTGGAGAACATATCTTCATCAGAGGAAAAAAATTCATCTGCAGAAGCATATTCATCATCTGACACAGTCTCAGCCAAGTAATATTCAATCACATTAATCCCATTGTTATCATCTCTATGGCCTGAAACTTTGATGGTACCATTATCCAATAACAACTGCATACCTCTTCTCACAATGGAACAACCATGAGAATCTCTGCAGCAGATCCCATAAGATCCATAATGGTGTTCTACTTGACCATCCATGTGACAGAAGATAGCGTGCAACTGCACCAAATCATCATTCATATAATTCAAGTCAAAAATCCAGAATTCACCAGGACATCCATAGACCATATTCACATCTTCCTTGTTCTCTGCCCTAGGCCTGATTATATGAATGAGGCCTTCGTCCATCATTTCCTGAAGATCAGCTTTTATCTTATCACACCCCTAGATATTTATACTGTAAATACCACAACCATCATGGTCATGCGTATAGTAACTAAACCCGCAGAGGTCAGCATGAATCTTTACTAAATCTCCTCTAACCAGTTTGATATCAAAAATATGGAAGTCCCCTAGAAAACCAGCAACCATGTTTATTGCATTTGCTCATCCATGCTTTGAAAAGGATTATCTTTCACGTTGGGGCAAACATCTTTAAAGGAATAGATGCCTGATCTCACCATCTTATGTACTTCGTATTTCAGAGGATAACAGTTCTCAATATTATGCCCTTGTGCTCCTTGATGAAAAGGACACGTCTTGTCTGCCTTATAATACCAAGGCAAAGGTGATGGTATAGTAGGGGTGGTCTGGTCTGGACTAACTTCTTATGAATAAAAGTCGGAAGTAACTCTGCATAGCTCATGGGAATAGAGTCAAAATCCTCTCTCTTCTAACTTTGCCCATGATTTCCCTGAGGGGATGGTCTTTGATAAGAAACAGTGGTTGAAGCTACATTGACGACTAGAGTCACAAAAGCAACCTGTTGTTGGTATCGTTGATGTCTTCTTGGTGGTCTAATCTTTCTTTACCTGATAACAACATTCGTCTCACTTTATTTCTTCCGAGAGAACCCGTATGATGACTTCTTCATCCCTTCATCTTTAGTCAAGCGCCCTTCTCTAATAGCCTCTTCCAAACGAATACCCATGCTTACCATTTCGATAAAGTCACTTGGTCATTACTTGTTCTCCCATAGGTGGGACCACCTGGGAAGCTATCTCACGCCATCTCTGTGCATATTCTTTGAACGACTCCTTGTCTCTCTGAGCCATTGCCCTTAACTAGCCAAGGTCAGGTGCCATGAACATATTATACTTATACTGTTTGATGAAGGCCTCTCCCAGATCATTGAAGGTACGGATACTACTATTGTCCAAACTCATATACCACTTCAGAGAAGCACCAGCTAAACTATCTTGGAAGAAATGAATGAGTAAACGCTGATCATTAGTATGGGTAGACGTTTTCCTGATATACATTACAAGGTGGTCACGAGGGCAAGAGTTGCCCTTGTACCTCTCAAATTCTGGCACTTTAAACTTTGTTGGGACCTTTACATTGGGAACTAGGCAGAGTTCACTGACATTTTGTCCAAAAAATTCTTTTCCCCGAAGGGCCATCACTTCCTTCTGTATCTCATTGAACTGGTCTTAAAAATCATCCAAATAGTCATAGAAACCCATACTTTCACTCGGAGGAGGAGAAGGACGATAAACTTCATCATTCACAAATGGCATAGAATTCACCGAAGGAGGTGTAGAATAATGGATTTCTTTTCTAACCATAGGAGTAACATGCACCAAAAAAGGTGCAGCAACAGAAGCAGTTTGAGCAAATGGAGCAACTTGAGTATCAAGATTGTAACCTTCTAGCATGAAGTTCTCTAGCATTTCCCATGGATAACCCTGAGGCATACGATTCTGAAAAACAATAACTGGAGTAACAGAAACGGGAACTATTAGAGCTTCGGAAGCAACCGTTGTTTGTTGAGATTGATTAAGTGGTGGCTGATTCTGAGCAGCCACCAACGATTCCATCAGAGCAGTCAGATTGGCCATACTGGCCTTCAAAGCAGTAACTTCTTCGCGCAACTCACGATTATGTTGTTCAAGATTCTCCATTTTCTTCCTGGAATTAGCCTGAGTATTGTACTGGTGAGACAGCTTGCTTCTGAATGAAGTAGAGAAACACAGTAAGACACCTGGGTATGAACAGAAATGCAAGAAATATGTACAAGATGATGGATGATATGCAATACGCATGATTTATTTTATTATTAATATTTCAAGGAACTCAAAGATTTATAGACAATTTGCAAATATTAAAGTACTAACACATTTGAAATACTGAAAATATCATTATAATAACTTCAAAATGGATTACAACTTTTTAGTACAAGTTTCAATAATCCCAAGTACAAGGTAAGATAAAAATACAAGATCCTAAGAAAGCAAAGTTGGTTAAGATCACTCCACCCACTGACGCTTCCCTTTGAATCTTGCAATTTGAGCCTTCAACTGCTTATTCTCTTTTGCATACTTGTCAGTGACCTCTTTCCAATCACCAGAGTCAGGAAGTGAGCAACTAGATCCTGACTGAGCTCTAGAGGAAAATAAATCCTCTTGCTTCACCATCATCTCTATAACACGACTCTCGAGAATCTCAATCAGGTCATCTTTCTCCTTCAGGTCTGCTCGGTAGGAAACCTCTAAAGTTTGACACTTATTATTCCAAGCCTCCTTTTCCTGTTGCATCCTGACTAGGGCAAGCTGAAGCTCTTCCACATCATCTAATAGGGGAGGAGTGGTTTTCACAAACATATCAGGCATGGGTGCTTCACGAGAATATGGTATCTTCCACTGGGTGGCTCTTTCTTCTACCCACTAAAGATAAGTCTTCAAAGAAACAACCCCTCTAGGTACCAAGTCCTTTCTACCCTTCCTGTGAATATGACGCCAAGCCTTTGCAATCTCCTCTTTAGCTTCCTTATGAACCTCTCCCTCTTTAAGGAAGAAACCACTCAGGTGAATACTATTTGGCTTATCCCTCATCAGATATTCAAGCTATCGTCGTGCAAGAACAGGATTGTAGTTAATTCCTCCCTTTGTACCAAGAAGAGGTACATTAGGGAAACTACCATAACTATCGAAAATCTCCACATCATAGTAAGCCTGATGATACTAAACAATATCTGAATGAGTGAGGGCCATAATCTTTGGATCCCAACGAGGTTCCTTCCTGACATCCCAGAAAGCATCGGACTGAGGTAAGTTAGAAATAAACCACTGATACAACAAAGGCGTGCAGAAAATGATCATCCCTCCATTGTAAGAATCCCGAAGATGAATAGAGTAATAAGAATCACCTAATAATATAGGGACTGGATTCCCAATCAAAAAGATGCTGATGGCATTGATATCCATAAATTTGTCGACATTAGGAAATAAGAACAACCTATAAGCAAGTAGAGCAAAGATGGTATCAAAAGCAACCATGCTCTTCATCCTAGCGAAATAGAGAGCTTTCTCCAATAAAAACTGAGTGGGTAATTCTTTGATCCCTCCTTTGGTAGTCATGTGGGCCTCAATCTCAGATTTCCCCAAATGAACCACAACAGCAATCTCATGGGACTTTGGCTCCCCCTCTAAACCGTTAAAAGGAACACGACCAGTAATAGGTAAACCCAATAGATAAGAATACTCCTCCAATGTAGGCATCAACTGATAGTCAGAGAAAGTAAAGCATCGATACATCGAATCATAGAACTGGACCAAAGTCGAGAGAATACCCACCTTCATCCTGAGCTTCATAAGAGAAATGATGGACCCATGCTTCCTCCAGAAATCTGTAGAACTCTCAATCTCGAGAATCAGACTCATCAACTTATATATCTTGGGATCTTTGAAATTGTACTTTCGAGTCTTTCTTTTTCCATAATCCATGGTCAAAAGTACCTGAGATTTTCATAAAAATTCAACTTCAAGTCCCTTGAAACAAAATGTTTTAAAGGATGCTCATGGGTGCATGAATGCATGATGCACCAATCACACACAAGATCACAAATATGGGGGGTTTATAGGTTCGACGTCACGAGCATAAGGTCACAGGTACTACCCACAAGGTATGATCTAAAAGTTTACCACCTGCCTAACAAGGTTCTAAGAGGTTCCCAGAGTCTACATCCTTCCTTCGAATATTACCAACATCCCGATTGACTCGGTAATTAGTAATATTTTCAAGAAAAAATTGTCTGAGCGTAGTATCGCGTGATAACCAATTCCGGATTACTTTGTCATAGTTTCCACAATACACCTAAAAGGCCAAGATGGGTTAAAGGTTCTACGGTCCTCAGTTTTAGCAGGCTCTCAGGTCGAAAGCAGCGCGTCTTCCCGATTACTCGTTAAACGACACTACATTCAAAGGGGCCTCCACTGAGTGGGGGATCTAATGTCACCTTTTTTGGGATTAATCCCTCAAAATTAACATGACTATACCACCCGTCCTATCATAAGTTCGCCCAAGTCTGGGTATAGGACTTATGAGAAAGCACCATGCACCCTGAAAACCAGGAAAATCCAGACAAACATATATATAACAATTGTCATACAACAAACAAAAGCATATACCCAAATAAACAAATATATGCTCAACCCACTTAGGGATGGACCAGAAATAGGTTGATCTTTCCCCAGCGAAGTCTCCATTTTTCTGTAGTGGTAGAAATGTTGAGACTACGCCATTGGATTGACTTGACTCGCATAGATCAAATAAAAATCGCCACCGCGCTTTATTGTTTCTAGAGGAATGGGAAAAGAGCGAATAACCCAAAAAAGAAGGGGAGAGAATATAAGTTCGAGGGTTGGTTATGAAAATGGAAGGTATTAGCACCCTAAACATCTACGGTACTCCACATGAACCTCTTTGAAAATCTGTGTATTTTGGCTATAAATGATGTATACAAAAATAGATTGTGCGGATGAGAAAAGAAGTATTTTTTATAATTTTTGCACCCTCCGCGGTTGCGAATCTTTAATGCCTACGTACTACCTTCCGTTCAATAGGGGATCAGGGTACTCGTAGTTCACCTTTAAAAAATTTAAAACACAAGTGCGTTGGTTAATTTTAAGAGATGAGACATCGTCGTCTTATCTGAGTGGAAGAACATACTTACTACCCACGATTATGAGAAAGTATAATTTGAATCATCTCAAAGTGGAGGATATAGCTTGGATTTTAAAATTAACAAAGCCTCACTCAACACCCAAGTGGAAAATATCTCACTTCACTACATATCGTAGAAGTATAGTAGCTCGCATCACTACAAGGACTGACAAGAGTCTAATCTTTTAAGAAACTTTTAAAGTAAAAATCCAAAATGGAAAAATGGTTTGAATGAGATTTATTGACTTTTAGTCTTCTCACAAAAATGTCAAAGTATTGTTAAATTATTTAAAGTTTGATTAAGAAAATATTTTTGAAAATGCTTGGACCTAAATCCAAGTTTATTACGAAAGCGGTTCAAGTTTAAAAACAAGAAGAGTTTTCAAAAGAAGGGAGAATATTTTCGAAATTAAAGAAGATGGGAGGAGATGAAGGGATTATCCTAAAGCATAAGGTAAAAGCTAGGGAAAAGAACTGTCTAACCAACAAGAAGCCAACACTTGACATAATGAGTCAATGTAGAGTTCCCATCCTTTGGATTGAAACCAAGCAAGAAGAGATATTAAACCTCTTAAGAATACCAAAATTCAAATGCATTTAAGTCTTCTAAAAAATTGGGCAGAGTAACGGCTGCATATAGATGAATTCTCAATCACATACAAAGCATATAATCAGAATAACCTGCACACAAAGAAACAAACAACCCAATGTCTTGGGGTAAACCCCAAGAACTCCAGACAAAATAGAAATAGAAGTCACAAGGTCTCAAGATAGGTCAAGGTCTCTAATCCTATGTCCAATAAGCCCGTCACTCCATAATGCCAAGGATAGTAACCAAATAGTCTGAGTAACATTAAAGCCTTTTATTGTTCAAGTTGGTTATTAAGTATCTTAAAAAAGAAAATGAAAAGCTCAAGTGAGAAAAACAAAATGACGTAAAGATAAATATTCAAGTGAGAAAAGATGAAAATGGCATGAAATGTAAATGCTAAGATAATGGTGCTTAGAATAAAAGCATAAAGTAAAAGCATAGAAATAAAAGTCAATTGTTAATGAGTTAGAAATTAGAGGTTAGTTGAATGACCATCTTGAAATTTACATTTGAAAACTCATTAGAAGATTGATAAAATCAAAGCCTCTCAACAATAAGTTTCATTTTCTTTTTGTCAAGTATATCACTCATTTCAAATTCTCAAGGCAACAACAAATGATCAATGATGTTAAAATGATTCACTTAGTCCAAGATTTATGAAGGTTCATTAGAGGATTGATAAGTCCAAAGCCTCCTAATAATGAACCTTAAGGTTATTGGATCAAAATTTTCAAATTAAACATCCTTGGGCTTGAAAACATAGGTTTGGGCCACGAATGATCATTTCTCGAATCGGGACAAAATTTAGCGCTATGTTAAGCAATCGTAAGTGGACTTATGTAGAATTCACACCTATTTTGAGGCCGGTCAATAGCAATCTATGTATCATATGTTTAGATAAATTATATGTAAATCCTCCTCCAACAACATGTAGTACAAGTAAGAATGGGATAAGATGAAGAGGGAGGGGGTGTATTAAATGAAAATGGGGTTTCAAATATCGTCAACATCATTCATCCATTTTGGTGGATTTGGTCTTTCAACCTATCAACACCCAAGATCCAATGAGGTTGAAGAATTTGTCCCGAAATTACTTCTAAGTCAGTATCAAATGCCAAATAAAAAACTAAACAAGAATTATGTACAAAAGTTCTTAACCACAAACTTTAATCAAAAGCAAAACCCTAAATACATTCCTAACTCAAATTAGGTTAAAAAATAGGAAAGAAATTTAAAAAAAAAATCCATTTAATTATAATCTCCTAACGACTTCTAAAAGTCAGAGGCATGTCTCAAAGTTCCTAAAAAGAAAAGGAAATATGTTTTTGAGATTTAAACATCAAAACTAGTTAGTCAAAGACTAAAACTAGGAATTCTTTACAAAATATTTTGAATAAAATGGAAGATCATACTTAAAAAATAAATAAGAAAAGTTTTAATGATCTTGACTCACCCGGTAACTTTGAATGTATCTTTGATTTTTAAAAATGAGGGAAATTGGAGAATTAATTATTTCTTTATGCCTAAGCAAGAAAAGACTTCACAAATATCAATTAACTTAAACAAATTTGAAAAAATAAGAACTGACATGTAAACTCAGTTAAAAATCATAAAGAATTATTTTAAACCCTAAGAGTCAGTGGTAATATTTTTCTTGAATTTTATCTCAGAAGGAAAAATTAAACAAAAATCATTTACTCCAAATAAAAAAAACAAGAAAAAGATGGTATATCCAATCAAATGATTTAATTTGTAACCCGAGAATTTTATAAAATTGGACAAAAATTGTTTTTAAGAAGTAGACTCAGAGAGAAGTTAGAAAATATTTTTTTATAATTTTTTGATTTAGTAGAAATAGGAAAATAAAATTTCAAAACTTAAAAGATTATTAAAACCCTAATTAACTACATGAACTTATTTAATCAAGAAAAATGATTAAAAAAAAGAAATAAAAGTCAAAAAATGAAAATATATGTAAAATAGAGTTTAAAATATTTTTGTGATAATTTTTAAAGTGACGAAAATATTAAAACAAAATTTGAGAAAACAAAGAAAAATCAAAAATATAAAGGCTTGTTACACCTGCTTTTCTCAAAATGCACTGTAAAATGAGGCAAGAACATGTTCAATCAAAACATGCCACATTATCATCCCTACCAAATAGCAAACATATTCAGGTCACGATATCTCACGTGTTTCTTGATGAAAATTAAAATTTTAAATATCAAAGTCCAAGATCAAAATGTGTTGAACACGATAGTATCAAAAGTTTCATGAAATGATGCATTAATGATAGAGAAAATAGCGCGCGAAAATTGTTGTACGAAAATGGTTTTGAGTTGGACAATTCAACAAAGAGTTTTCAAGTTTAAATTTCTCCTTCAATTCTCCACCAAATCAAATGATCCAAACATCAAAATTCATCACAAAAATGCAAGGAACGTGAATATGCTACTGGATTTTTCAAAAGACTTATGGATTAAGAAGAAACGCAAGTTGCAGTTATGAGAGAGAAATTATAGAACACCTACCTTGTGAAACAGATTTGTTGATGCTTGAGCTCAAATAAAGAGCTAGCAATCCAGAGATGCTTGACTTGAAGATTCAGAGACAAATTAATGGAGAGATATGTGAAGGAAGTTTTGGAGGAAAATGGAGGAAGCTTGCTTGAGATTCAAAGAGAGAAGAGTAATTTTGAACTTGCAGAGAGAGAAAAGCTTTGTGAGGAAGAGAGAGATAGCTTGTGTGATTTCTGTCCAGCCCCCTAAAATTGAGTCAAGCCTTTTTTTATAGAGTGAGAAATGAAAGTGAGGGTAGAAATGAGAAAATGAAAAGTGAGAGTGAGGTGGTGAGGTGTGTTGCATTTTATTCTGTTTTCTGAATTTGGAATGTCATTTTGGACAAGTGAGGATAGCATGGGGAGTGAGCTGGAAGGTTGGTGTTTGGTGTTGTGACAAATCTCATACATTTTCATGCAAGCTTGATTGATAGCATGACTACATATTTGGCCTATCGTATCTCCCACCATAGTGTATGAAATGCAACAAAGTTTAAAACAAAAACGGAGAGGGCATAACATATTCAAACTTTGATGTTCAAAATTTTTCAAAACAAACCTTGAATCAATGAGATAATTGGCTATGAATGCATGCCCGTGAACTGTTTGATAAAATGTCAAGCCTGACTGGGCAGTTCATGCGTGTGACATGCCTTGTGCTAGGCAAAAAAAAATCAGCTTTCATGGTACCTACTTCCCATTATTATATCTTGAAATGTAGGAACTATTTTGAGAAACTTCCTGAAGCAAAGTTGTTCCTCACATTTAGGGCTTGATCTTTTCTATTGAATATTTTTCTCAATAATGAAAACTTCAAATAGAAAAGTGATGATGAATGTGTTCCCTTGAACTGTTTGATGAAATGTCAAGCCTGGCGCGCGCGTGACATGCCTTGTGTTGGGCAAAAATGACAACTTGAAGCTCCAAGTCCTAAGCATTGTATCTCCTTCTACATTTGACCATTTAGGATGATTATTAAATAAAAAATAAACAGAGAACTTCAAACTCCAACTTTCATGTTTCCAACTTTTTGATTTGAGTTCAAATGGACATTCAAAATTAGCCATGAAGAAATCAGATTTTTGTATATATTCAAAAAAATCATTAAGTGTCCAGAAATTTCCAAGCTCAATAACTTTTTATCCTTTCACTTTTTGGACTTGAGGCCTATAATACAAAGTTGCAGAATTTTGTATCCTTTTTCCAGGCATGTAAAGTTTGTACATTTTCAGTAAATATTGAGAAAGTTATGACCAATCAAAGTTCAGCACTATGAACACTTAGAAAAAATCCAAAATTTCAAATAACTTCCTTGACAAGTTATCTCCAATTCCTATTTCCTCTTGATTTTATGCCATCATTGGCCATGAAATATGAAAATAGGGACACTGAATTGATAGTTGACCAAAAGTCCCCTTGGTCAATAGTTGACTTTGGTTGACTTCTGACAAAATGACCAATTTACCCCTTTTGTCAATTGAGCCTTTCCAAACCAAAATTGATGATCAAATTTCCAATCATAGATGCTCATGAACATGTAGAGAAACATGGAATCATATATTTCCTAAAATGTCAGAGGTTTCTTGATTAAATTCCAAACATGTAATTGTGTCATTACCTATAAGATGACATTCAAAGAGACATATATACATATTTTGATGTTAGTCAAAAGGATATATGCGAAAGATACACAATTCAAGATGCATGGTGATCCCTCGTGGACAAACCTAAAGATAGGATGAAGTAGGAGAAGTACTCAAACCCTAATGTGTGATTTTGTTACATTGTGATGGTATGAGATGATAGAGGAATCTTAAGGGCAAAAATTGGGGTACAACAATTACTGCACCTATGCCTAAGCATGACAAAGGCATAAGTTCTATTGATGATGTTCTTTATGTTTCTGCTATAAGTGACTTGATTACTCCACTGACAATTATTAAGAAGAATATGTTGCAAGATGGTTTATTTCCGGGTTGTATTGGGAGATGTTATTGTTGTGCAGCCCAACTCAATGGCTGCAAACTGCTGAAAGAAGGTATTCACCGTGTTGTACCCCAAAATTTGACCTCTCATGTTTTCCAAGATCTTCTCTTGCCTGGGTGGTTACAAACACTTGCTTAAAGAAAATAAATTTTTTTGAAGATGGACAAGTGTCTTTCGATTGGCACCTTAACAAGGTACTTTGATTGGGCATCTAAAATCCTTCGATGCAAGCTTGGCTCACCAGTCTTCGATTGGACGTTTGGCCTCCTTCGACGCAAGCCTGGTTCACAAGCATCGATTAGACGCTGGGCCTCCTTTGATTAATTTCAATCCACAAGGCTTCGACTATGCATTGGCTGCTTCAGTATTGCCTTCGATTCACAAGGCAAGAACCCCCTACACGTTTGCTTCGATTCACCAGCAGTGGCTTCCTTCATGTTTATTTTGATTCACAAAGCAGTGGCCTCCTGCATGCAAGCTTCATCAAGGAAAAGGCCTCTTCATGCTTGCCTTTGATCCACAAGGCAAAGGCCTCTTCAGACTTTCCTTCGATCCATAAGGCAAAGGCCTCTTCATGCTTGCCTTTGATCCACTAGGCGAAAGCTTCCTCATGCTTGCCTTGGATTCACAAGGAAAAGGCTTCCTCGGATTTGCCTTTGATCCACAAGGCAAAAGGCTTCTTTAGACTTGCCTTTGATCCATAAGGAAAAAGGCTTCCTCATACTTGCCTTTGATCCAAAAGGCAAAAGTCCCCTTTCAACTGACCTTCGATTCACAAAGCAATGGCTATCTACATGCAAGATTCGACAAGGCAATGTCTATCTTCAGGCCTACTCTGACTCCACCTCTAGAAACCTTTAACACAGAGTTTTCCATACTTCGACACACAAGATGGTCCCTTCCAAATAAGCATTCATATGGTCCATTTGTAGAAGCATTCAAAGGCCCATTTGAAGGACATACAAGTTGTGCCTTCGAAGGACATACATTTGGTCCATTCAAAGGATACACAAATGGTGCCTTCGAAGGACATACATTTGGTCCATTCGAAGGATACACAAATGGTGCCTTCGAAGTACATACATTTGGTTCATTCGAAGGACACACAAATGGTTCCTTCGAAGGACATACATGTGGGGCATTCGAAAGAGCCAGGGGCGAAACATGTCCAGGTTCACTCAAGATTTCAAAATGGCAAGAATTATCCAAATATGGCCAACTTTCAATATGTTGGATTTTTGTCTCATGGCCTTGAAAGCCTTTGTCTCTTACCATACTTGCTCTCCTCACACCCCTATAAATACAAGGCTAAGGGCACATTTCCAGGGGGTGAAAGAAAGAGAAACGAAAAAAAGGGATAAGAAACACACTGCCTCAGAAAGTCACACCAATGAATCTCAAAAATCTTCACAAAGTGGTCCAAAATTGAAGCAACCTTCACAGACCTCTTCAACAAGTGCTCCACTCACTCCTTGAAGGTTATAGGAGGCGTTCCCAGACACTAGACAGGTCCAACATACAGTAGAGAATCACTCACACAATCTCTCAGTTGGTAGTTTGCTTTCGATCTCAAACTAGCTAAATATGCAGTTTTTTTTAAAATTCATATTAATCATACATTCAGGTTATTGCTAATGTTTATGATGGATTTCATGCATTACATACAAGGTTAAGCGCAGGGATGAGACCATGCCATTGCTAAGGCACGATCTATATTTTATTTCGAATATCAAGATGCAGGATGTTGCAGGACGAAATAGATTTCAATTTAGACTCAGGGGATTCGAACTAGGATGATGCAGCCATGGGATGTCGAATCCAAGACTAGATTAGATCCAAGACTAGATTCTCTAATAAATTTCCTGCAGATCCAGTGTTCCCAGATCGAAGGAGTATATCACGCGCCTTCGGCCAGTTTCCTCCTTGGATCGAAAGGCAGCTCCAGGCTCCTTTTCGATCCAGGTCAGCATTTTACAATTGGCATGGTTTCCTTCACTATCCTGGCCCTTTGAATTTGTTTTGTATTATTAACTTATTTCCTTTTTATTTATTTTGTTTTATTTACTCAGTAAAATAATTATAAAAAAATCACAAAAAATTAGGTCTAGTCTTTTATAATTAAAATTAATTCTATTAACTAATTAATTAATTATTTTAACCATTTTTCATTAAATTAAAACCAAATAGATTTAGGTTTTTTTTAGTTTAATTCTCTTCATATTTTAAAAGAAAACAAACAAAAAAGGATTTTTAAACCTTAGGATTTTTTAGATGTTCTTTTCCATTTTTGCGCGCGTTTACATTCATATTATTGTATCTGTCTACTGGATGTAATAGAATTAGTTAGGACTTTTACTGTTTTATTTATTTTTTCCCCAAATTTTGGACTATGTAATTAATCCCCCTCCCCGAAGCTTTGTAATAGCGTAGATTTAAATTCCGCATTTTAATTTCTTGTACATACTAACTGTTAGATGTATGGTAATAAGATTGTATGGCAAGAAATTAAAAGCAATGTTAGCAAACCTAACACAAGACAAATAACTGAATACAAACACAATTGCACATATACACCTCTAGGGTATCCCACTTTGGTTGCCTTCGTAAAAATAGTCACAACTCTCAAAATGTGAGAGATTTTAGTGGCTACTCTCTGGTTTAAAAAAGATCATAAGTCCTTTGATGACCCTCTCAACGCTGCCTCGGTAAACAATAATCTTAAAACCCTAGGGTAGTTACTAAGGTTTCATGCCCAGTTGCCTTTGTGACTATAAAACGTCCCTTCGAATGTCCCTCAAACATCCAACGATAGGGCTACCTACTCACTATTAGTAGGATAGCATTGTCTATAGGAAAGGAGGAAAAAAATGACCCTTTCGAGTAGAGTAGATAGTTCCTAGATGTTATGCTAAAAAACAAATTTTCACACTTACACAAAAACTTTCAAAAACATTTTGAAAAATTCTTTATCAACACTCTTGAGGACTGATACAAGAGTTATCATAAAGAAAATTGACGCACTAAGGCACTTTCAAAAATACTTTTCAAAACACACAAAAAGTACAAGGTACTTTCCAAATGAGCTAAGCATCTAAGAGCCCGTAGAAACTACGGATGGAAAGGGTGCTAACACCTTCCCTTTTCATAATCTACCCCCCTTACTCAAAAAACTCTTGAAAGGTCTTTTTCTGTTCTTTTCACCCTTTCCTTTGTTGGATAAAAGAAAAGTCGGTTGCGACTCTTGCTTACCGCAACATTTTGGAATACAAATTTAAAACCAGTATAACAGTCGGTTCTGCCACTGTATCACATACCGCCTGATGGACAACCACATAATACTAATTGAGAGGACTCCCTCTGTCGAGAATTTCTTTCAAGATTTAGAGTTGGAAGAGGTATCTGTAATTTTCTGTACTCCTTTCAGGATCACTTCCAAGGGTCCTATAAAGATTATTGTCAAACCCAAGGTTACTCCTCTGATAAACACTGCACCCGAACCTATTCCATATTCCTCGGACAAAGTTTTCCCTTAGAACTACGAAGCCGACGTCTACTACCATGGCATCAAGCAAGAGCCATTGACTGTTGAGAATGAAATTACTGAAGTTGTTGATCACAACATTGACAATATTTCTAGGACCAGTAAGGTTACTAGAAGCGGAAGGGTTTTCTCTCCCGAAATCTCTCAAGATTGTCGCCACACCTGTTCTTGTTACCGCTACCGAGTCAACTACTGAGACTCGGGGCAAAGAACAAATGACGGAGCCTTCCCAGACGGAGGCACCTAAAGAAGTTATGGCTGAAGATAACTCCAGGAAAGAGTTGGAGGAGGTATTAAAAATTATCCGAAAAAGTGATTACAAGCTTGTCAAACAGCTGGGGCAGACTCCCTCAAAGATCTCCACGTTATCCCACTTATTGTGCTCTGAAGCCCATGCCCAAGCTTTGGTGAAATTCTTAAAATATAGGCATGTGCCATAAGAAATCTCTGCTGATCAATTTGAGAGTTATGTTGCTATGTTGACCACTGATAATGGGCTAGGTTTTTCTGATGTTGATTTGACTCCTGAAGAAAAGAACTGAAACAAGGCCTTGTATGTCTCTATTAAATGTAGGGGCACTACCTTTGCTCATGTGCTGATTGATATGGTCTCCTCGTTGAATGTTTACCAAAGGGCGCTCTAGACAGGCTTGACTGTGAAGGGGTTGTGCTGAAACCCAATGTCATTGTGGTCAGAGCCTTTGATGGTTCAAAAAGGATGGTTCATTGAGAGGTAGATCTTACTATCAAAGTAGGTACTTAGGTATTCGACTAAACTTTCTATGTAATGGATATTTGACCAAACTATTCTTGTTTACTTGGACGCCCCAGGATTCATGGGACAGGTTCTGTCACTTCCACCTTACATCAAAAGTTGAAGTATCCCGTGAAAATTAAGGTTGTTATGGTCTGTGGTGAAGAAGAGTATATGGTTAGTCATTTGAACTCATTCAGGTATGTTGAGATGGACAGCGAATTCATCGGAACTCCCTGCCAGAATTTTGGAGTTATCCCCCCTACTGCTACTGAAGATGTTTCTTCTATTCCCAAGGTTACTAGGGTTCCGCCCATAATGGCTTCTTTGAGAGACGTCAGAGATGTGGTAGAAGAAGGTGGTTGTACTACTTGGGGTCAGCTTCCTGGCATTCTGTACAAATATGACAAATTTTCTTTGGGTTTTACTGTAGAGGCTCAGAGGGCTATTCGTCGTGCTCGTGTAGGAAGACCACCATTCCGCGTCAGCAACAATGGAGTCAACACTATAGAAGATGTTGATAGTGACTACGACCTAGACAGCTAGATTTTTCTCACGATCGACAATGGGCTCAGCAACTGGAAGACTAAAGACCTTATCTCAATCTCATTTAGTCAGGAGTAAATGCTAATTTCTGTTTTATTGCTTTCAAGTTTGGTTATGAAATTTTAAAAAAAGGCAATAACTTTAAGCCTTGTGTCTTACCCGGGGAACAACGGTTAATTTGTTAGGGCTATCATTTTGCATTCAAATTTTGCGTTCTTTGCTCTTTCTTTTATTTTTATCACTTTCAAATTACAGATCTACACACACCCACACAATAAATTACAGATCTACATCCACTCTGGATCCCATTGATAAAAATCATCTTATTGCCACTTATGACTTTGAAAATACGATCTACCAAGCCGAGGACGAAGGTTAGGAAGATTGTGAAGTACCAGGAGAGCTTTCCATACTATTAATGCAAGAGGGAAAGGCTACACAACCGCATGAAGAGCCAGTTGCGGTTGTAAACTTGGGTACTACAGAGGACAGGAAAGAAGTCAAGATAGGTGCCAATCTAGGAGACAATGTCAAGAACAGATTAATCCCGATGTTGTGCAATTATGTTGAGATCTTTTCTTGTTCGTACGAAGACATGTCAGGGCTTAATACTGATATTGTGGTTCACCGTCTACCGATGAAAGAAGGTTATTCTCCAATAAAGCAGAAGGTTCGTCGTATGCGTCATGAGATGTCTCAAAAGATCAAAGCTAAGGTTATGAAGATGTTCAATGCAGGTTTCTTGGCTGTTACATCTTATCCTCAATGCATTACAAATGTGGTTCCAATACCTACGAAGGATGGAAAAGTGTGTATGTATGTAGACTACAGAGATATAAACAGGGAAAGCCCCAAAAATGTCTTTCCGCTTCCACATATTAATGTTCTGGTTGACAACTTTGCTCAACACAAAGTATTCTCCTTCATGGATGGTTTCTCAGGTTATAATTAGATCAAGATGGCACCTGAAGATATGGAGAGAACTACTTTCGTCACACAGTGAGGCACTTTCTGTTACAAGGTTATGCCTTTCGGTTTGAAGAACGGCGGCGCAACATATGCATGCTATGGTGGCTCTAATCCATGACATAATTCATCATGAGATAGAGGTTTATGTCAACAACATGATAGCCAGGTCTCAGATTGAAGAAGAACATCTTGATAATCTATACAAGCTGTTTGAAAGATTGAAGAAGTACAAGTTGAGATTGAATCCAAATAAGTGTACCTTTGGGGTAAGATCCGGTAAACTCCTAGGTTTCATCGTCAGTGTCAAATGTATTGAGGTTGATCTCGTCAAGGTCAAAGCCATTCAAGAAATGACAGCTCCTCGTACTGAGAAGGAAGTTAGAGGTTTCTTAGGACGATTAAACTATATTTCCATATTTATTTCCCATTTGACCGCCACTTGTGAGCCGATCTTCAAGTTGATGAAGAAAGATCAAATAGTGAGGTGGAATGATGATTTCCAGGTAGCCTTTGAAAAAATCAAGGAGCACCTCCAAGAACTTCTAATTCTGTTGCCACCAGTTAAAGGAAGACCTCTGATCATGTACCTAACAGTGTTATAGAACTCAATGGGGTGTGTATTGGGCCAACATGACGAGTTTGGTTGAAAAGAGCATGAAATATACTACCTTAGCAAAAAGTTCACCAACTGAGAAACAAGATACTCACTGCTCGAGAAAACTTGATGCACTTTGGCATGGGTTGCTCGCCGACTAAGACAATATATGTTGACTCATACTACTATGTTGATCTCTAAGATGGATCCTATAAAACACATATTCGAGAAGCCCACTCTCTCCGGAAGAATATCCCAATGGCAAATGGTCTTAACAGAATACGGAATTCAGTACACCACTCAGAATGCAATCAAAGGAAGTGTGTTGGTAGATCATTTGGCTCATCCAGTTGTAGATGACTATCAGTCTATGAATTTCGAGTTCCGGATGAAAATATCATGCTAGTTACAGATTGTGAAGAATCTGGACCGTATGAAGGACCTGAGCCAGGATCCCGATGGACTATGGTTTTTGATGGAGCTTCCAACGCGCTTGGCAATGAAATCGGTGTCGTGATTCTCTCTCCTAAAGATTTCCATATGCCATTTACTACTAGACTTTGCTTTGATTGTACCAACAACATGGATGAATACGAAGCGTGCATCATGAGCATCAGAGTTGTTATTGATATGAGAATTAAATACTTTAACGTATATGGGGACTCGGCCCTGGTAATCAGTCGGATTAAGAGAGAATGGGATATGAAGCACCTGAATCTCATTCCTTATCGAGAGCATGTGTTGACCCTAATCACGTACTTCGAGGAAATCACTTTTGAGCATATCCCATGAGAAGATAATTAACTAGCAGATGCATTGGCCACCATGTCATCTATGTTCAAAGTCAAATGGGATAACGAGGCCCCTCGAATTACTATGAGAGACTATATGAACAGGAACACTGCTGTAAAGTTGATGCTGGCGGAGTAGAAGAGAAGCCTTAGTTTCATGAAGTAAAAAGGTACCTCTAAGCCCAAGAGTACCCCGAGGGTGCATCTATCAATGACAATAAATTCCTATGGAGGTTCTCTGCCAAGTTCTTTCTGAGTAATGGAACTTTGTACAAGCGCAATCACAATTCAACTCGTCTTCGTTGTGTAGACAAGAAGGAAACTGAGAAGATTATGGAAGATATGCATGAAGGAGTCTTTGGTACTCACTCCAGTGGCCATGCGATGGCTAAAAAATTCTGAGAGCAGGTTATTATTGGTCGACCATGGAAACTAATTGCCTTCATCATTCTAGAACTTTTCATAAGTTCCAGATTTATGCGGACAAAGTGCATGTGCCTCTGATTCCTTTGAATGTTTTGACTTCTCCTTGGTTGTTTGCAATATGGGGCATTGATATGATTGGAGAGATTAAGCCTACGGATTCTAATGGGCACCGTTTCATTCTAGTCGCTATTGGTTATTTCATGAAGTGGGTTGAAACAACTTCATTTTTCTATATTACAAAGAATTTTGTGGGCCGGTTCATTAAGCATAACCTCATTTGTCGGTATGGTATCCTTGAAAGGATTATCATGAATAATGGTACCAATCTCAATAATACCATGATCACGGAACTCTGCACACAGTTCAAGATCAAGCACTAAAATTCTTATCTGTATCGACCAAAGATGAATGGCGCAGTGGAAGCCGCCAACAAGAACATCAAGAAGATCATACAGAAGATGACGGTGAAATATAAAGATTTGCATGAGGTGTTAATATTTTCTCTTCATAGATATTGCACTTCAGTATGAACATCAACTAGGGAAACCCCATTCTCTTTAGTTTACAGTGTGGAAGCTGTCTTACCTGTCGAAGTCCAGATTCCTTCTCTAAGGATCATGAAAGATGCAAGTTTAGATGAAGACGAGTGGATTCATACTAGGCTGGACCAGATAAGTTTGATCAACGAGAAAAGGCTTGTGGCTTTTTATCATAGGTAGATGTATCAGAACTGCATGATCAAAGCCTTCAATAAGAAAGTCAAACATCGGGTATATCAGGCTTGTGAATTGGTGATAAAGCGCACTATCCTACCATAGGGTGATCCCAGGGGTAAATGGACTCCCACTTACAAAGGGCCATTTGTAATCAAGAAGATATTTTCTGGCGGTACTATGATACTTACCACCATGTACGGTGAAGATTTCCCGCACCCTGTGAACGCGGACATAGTCAAAAAATACTACGTATGAAAGAGACCCGCTAGGTTGACTGGCCTAGGAAAAAATAAGGGCATCCCGGCAAACCAAAAGGGTTCAGGCAAAAATTAGGGATATATATAAAGATTGTACACTCGGCAAGTCGAAAACCTGAAAAGGCGGCTTGGGCAAAAAAGGGTATCCTGGTGGACTGAAAACCCAAGAGGGTGTTCTAGGCAGAAGTTAGGGATTAAAGCGTACGACTATGTCCCGTTGGATCACATACACACAGAAAACTTTATTATCAGCGTCAAGTTCAAATGTTACAGATCAATTCAGACAACTTCTTTCGACAACAAGGGATGTGATGCTCAGAGATATAGGGGCAATAGCAGGGTTGGAACTTGATGGGATCGTTTCCACATAGTTTTTTTTTGTTTTACTTTTTACTCTTTTCATGTTACGGCGATTTCCTCTTACAAGGATTTTTGTCCCTTTGTATAAAATGCATGTTTATAGGAAAACTTTCAATACAAAGTCAATTTCAAAATTCAAATTTATTTTTACTTTCCCTATTTTGCTTACAAAAACGTCCAATGACTAAACTGAATGAACACATGCACATGAATATGATTACTTTTAACAAATATATGCATAAAAATAGGAATAACAAATACTAAAGACTCTAGGAGTTGGGATAGAATTCAAGTCATCCACATATTCCCACAGAAAAATCCCCGCAGAGTTGTCTTCACAAGCTCATCCCTGACAGAGATACATTCCCCAGCAAGCCAAATATGCCTTCATACCGGAATTGGGGCATCTTCCAGCGGTTCACATAATAATCTCCCTCAGTAGGTCCCCTATAGTAGAAGTAAGTTTGACTATTTCCCCAACATATGGTGGAAACTTCCTCCGTGCAGCCTATGAAATCAGAAATGATTCCCTCAGCACAGTTTACAGGAAGCTAATTCTCTAGTGGAGTCTATTTCTCTATCCATGTAAATCCATTGCAGAATTCTCCTCTCCAGCAGGGTTTATCTCTCCAGTAGGGTTTATTTCCCTAGAAGGGTTTATTTCCCAAACAAAGTTCATTTCCCCGATTACATCAAATCCCCGGCAAGATTCTCTTCTCCAATAAATTATAGTCAAGTTTGATATCCCTAGAGAGTTTCTACAGAATCTGAAACTGGACCAGATATCATTTAACTTTTTCCTCCTCAGAATAGTTGGTATCCTTAGCAGAAACTCATTCATAAGGTTATCCATATCTTTTATCCTCAAGTCAGGGTATATAAGAACTAAATTCTCCAGTAGAGCGATGAACAACCAAGGTTCGTGAACTCTTCTATCCCCAAGCAGAAGTCAAATATCCCCAGCAAAGTATTCCCAATAGAAATTGAAGAATCATTTTCTTCATCCCCAGCAACAACCCAGGATTTATTTTCCCCAGCTAGACATTATTACAAGGAGCTACTAATACGCTTCAACAACATATTGCATCCATACATCATTTTGCAATATATTATAGCATATGCATTTCGAAACACATATAACATTATCATTTATCTTGAGAGCATCATTAATGCATTACATGCATCACGATATTACATAAAGCTAATTTTCTCTTTTCAGGTAAAGTTCACAAATAGACTAATATCATCAGCAATTTTCAAACAGGTCAAAGATTAATTCCTGAAATAGGATGGGGTAATTATCTATATGACCGGGCGGTATAAACTCCCGAAACAGGACGGGTTTACCAACAAGAAACCAAGTTTGAGATTAATTCCTAAAACAAGACAGGGGCAACTATATATACGACCAGGCGGTATGAATCCCCTAAATAGGATGAGTTTACTAATAAAAAAAATAGGTCAGAGATTAATTCCTGAAATAAGACGGGGTAACTATCTATGCGGGCGATAAAAAGCAGGTCCTAGATTAATTCCTGAAACAAGATGGGGAAACTATTTATATGACCAGACAAAGATTAATTCACGAAATAAGACGGGGAAGCTATTTGTATAACTAGGAAAATATTAATTCCCGAAACATGACGGGGAAACTATCAACATGGCCATGTGGTATGAATTCCCAAAACAGGACGAGTTTACCAACAAAAACAGACTGTAGATCAATTCCTAAAGCTGGACGAGGCAACTATCTACATGACAAGCATTTCCCTCAGAGACTAAATCTGACAAGCAGTTCCCTCTGAGACTAAATCTAACAAGCATCTCCCTCAGAGACTAAATCTGACAAGCAGCTACTTAAGAACTTTCCCCAGAGAGTCGTCCTGAAAAGCATTCTTCAGATATAGTCAAGCGTAGACTTATTCTGATACTCTTATCAACAATCACTTTGATGGCATCTATAAGCCTAACTCCGACGACACTCCGTCACCTCTCCAAATGGCATCTTTAATCTTATTCAAGAAATATTATCAACCAACAATGTTACTTCCTGCACATGCAAGTGCAAATTTATGGGCACTTAAGTGTTCAATCATCTTCTACCTTCAGATCATAAATAACGGACATGCCAATCTAACTCTTCAAATTTAAGAAGATTGAACAGGGGAAGGTTTTGTACCCAAAAATTTTCCCTCCTATTTTCTTTAAGACAACTTCTCATCCTCCTAGGGTCTTCATTTGCTCAAGGTTACTCAAGAATTGATCAGACATATTCCCCTCCTAAGCAATGGACCTACAACTAGGGTTTTGTGTTTTTCAAGGAAGATTGAGTTTCTAAAATCTCAAGTGGATTTATTGGTTTCTTATATGTCTCCAAGAATTCTAATGCAAAGTTTCAACCTTGCATCATATGTTTGCCCAATTAATGGCTCAGATGACTGAAAATCAAACTATATTGGACAAAAAGTCAACTGTGGTCAACATATAGTCAAACTTCAAGATTTTTGGTCAACATCAAGATTTTAAAGTCACGTTCATCATTTCATCAAGGGTTGATCATGATTCATCAAGAAAACTCAAGATTCTTCAAAAGTCAAAAGTTGTCAAATTAGGGTTTTCTTTAGGAGAAGTCAAATGAACTTTGACCAAGCACAACTTTCACATGCTTCGACATATTTTCTTAAACCAAATCTCATTTTGAAGGAAATTAAATTATCTACTTATTTTTCTCTCTAAGCTTAAGTCCAAAAAATGATTCATTTAAGAGATATGGGCCAATACATTATAGTTCATTTCAAAAGTCAACAAAAAGACACTTTTTGTCAAGGAAAATTACATCAAGATAAAGTCTTCAAATGCAAAATTAATAAAACTAGATATTGTAGAGGACATCTTGGGCTTTCCAAAAAGTCAAAAATCACCTTTATAGGATGAAAATTGAGAGAGTTATGATTGGTTCAAGTTGGGAAATTTGAGCAAATGCATGAAACTAAAAGTGATCAAACTTGAATTTTTGGGCTAATGGGCTATCATTTCAAGGTCCATGTGATATATATATATATATATATATATATATATATATATATATATATATATATATATATATATATATATATATATATATATATATATATATATATATATATATATATATATATATATATATATATATATATATATATATATATATATATATATATATATATATATATATATATATATATATATATATATATATATATATCAATGTGAACCTCAGAACTTACTAATACACCCCATGGATTTTTTTTATTTTATTTATTTTGATTTTTTATTAATTTAAAGTCAAAATTAAAAGGATAAACCAAGGCTTCTTACAAAGGTCCAAGTTCATATGATTTGACCTAATTCTCCATTATATATGCTCACTCATTCAAACAAGAGCTTCACAAAATCTTTGCACAAAAGCACCATTCCAAAATTCCAAAAATATCAAAAACTAGGCCAACTTGTAAACCCTTGTTGCAGCCATCTTCAAAGCCTATCAGCACTGTCAATCGATCCCTGAAGAGATATAGGTTAAGGATGGATCAAACTTGATGATCCAAAGCACATAAAACCTGCATGCATACATCTCCAATTTCTTTTTTTTCAAACTTATGTTTCTGTTTTCTTCATGTTTTGATCGAAGCTAACCCTATTAATGTGTTTCTAAGATATATTTATGCAGGTTGAGACCATCGCATGAGTCCCATGCTACCTGAATCATGATTTATTATTCTTGGTCCGATCCATGATATTTTTGTCATACCTCACAAACCAGCTTGAATCAATCAAAAATAATGGTCCCATTGAACTCGCAGGGTTAGATTTAGGGGGGTAGGGTCCTTGGGAACCTCTAATACTTATTGTTTTTGCAGGTCAAGAAAAAAGAATCACTGGAGAAGACGACCGAAGCTAGGGCTCTGACGCCTCTCCGGTCCAAGCATTATTTTTATAATATATTTAATTCGTTTCAATTATATAAATGGATGTATAACCACCCTAGTGGTAGAAGCACGCGCGTTAAGACATTACTATACCAAGGCGTGGGTTCAATCCATGCCTTTTGGTGTTTTGGTTTTTTTTACATTTTCATATTTTCCATGTTATGATACAAAGCGCGTTGATTCCATCTCTTGACACAAGCGCGCGCTTAGCACAGTGGTGAACATGCTGGGAAGAAGAGTTGAGGGCGTGGGTTCAACATCTACCCCTGGAAATTGTATTGTTTTTTTTTACTTTCTAACCCTTTTCTTTGTTTTCTCCCTTAATTTCTTCCTTAAACCCTAAATTCACTTAACCATAAAACCTTTTCTTTTACAAACCCTAAAAGTAATTAGGTTTTAGGTTTTTATCATTAACCTTTTTTAATTAACTTCATTAATTAACCTTTTTAATTAAAATTAATTAGATTTTTTTAGGTTTATTTAATTAATCGTCAAAAACCTTTTTCGTCAAAAATCACCAAAAACATTTTTTGTTTTCCCATCTCTTATTCTTACATTCTTTTTGTGTAGCTTATTCTTCTCGCATTTTCCTTGATTATGTAACTATTTATGGTTTGTAATAGCTTAGGGTTTTTACTTTCCGCTTTTCTATTTTGTAGCTTCCCCGAAGCGATGTAATAGTTTAGGGTTTACTTTTTGCCTTTATTTTCCGCACTTTACATTTTTGTATTCTATATTTTCTATTACTGCTTAGTAATTAGGGTTTGCATGGAAAGATTAAAATTGGATGATAGAAAACCCTAACTTCAAAGATAAAATAACTGAACATAATACACTCGCAAACTCGCACCTCTAGGGTAACCTCTCTTGTTGCCTTCGGAAAACAGTCATGCCCCTAGAAAGTGGGGACGCTTTAGCAAAGTCCCTTGATTCAAATACCATAGTCCATCGATGACCCTTCAATGTTGCCTTCCGGTGAATGATCTAGTCCCTTACGAAATTTCTAAAGCATCCTTACCAGTTGCCTTCGATGATTGTACGATGACCTTCGCATGTCCCTTCACATCCAACGATAGGGCTTCCTACTAACTAATGGTATGGATAGAACTATCTAAAGGAGGAGGAAAATACAAGAGCAGCCTTGAGTAGGGTAGAAGTCCTAATCGCTTGCTCACAAAGCTATTCAAAACAAAAACATTTCTCACAATCACACTTTTCAATGAATAATTTCAAACAAGCACTTTGTACGTATTCTCGAGGACCGGTATGATAATCATTACAAATGTTTTCCTTACATTGGAAACATTTCAATGTATTTTCAAATACACAACACAAATAAATTTTTTTTTTAAAAAGGGAGCTAAGAGATTAAGAGCCCGTAGATAACTGTGGATGAAAAGGGTGCTAACACCTTCCCTTTTCATAACCTACCCCCCGAACTCAAAATCTTCAAGGTCTTTCTTGTTCTTTTCACCATTTCATTCTTGGATAAAATAAAAGTCGGTGGCAACTCTTGCTATCTATAACATTTGCGATCAAACGCAAAACCAAGTCAGTTCTTCCACCGTATTACACATGGACCAACACAATGTTTGAAAATCCATGCTAGAAAGGGTGAGGATCGTGAAGAGGTGGTCTTAGACGATTATGGAGAGCCTATTTGACCCAATGATTGAACCATGTCAGATTTGAGTTGTTTCCTTGGCACTGTCGCGAGGAATTCATACTTGTGTCCTTTAGTTCATACTAACTTTGAAGAATTCTAACAAAGACCGTATATGGGAATTTGTTACTGTATGATCAAAATGAGTTTTTATCATTTTGTTACTTGTTTCCCTTAATTTGTTACTTGTATCTAATTTCCTTCTTTGTTATAGGATAAATTCATTATCTCTGATAATGGAACTAAAGCAATTTTCTCTCGCATAAATGATGCTTGGAGGTGTTACAAGAAAGATATCAAAAAAAGTTTCTTTTTAAAGTATACTACTATGAGTGAATGATTGAAAACTCGTCCCCAGACCGTAATTGTAGCTCATTTCAAGCAATTGATATCCTATTGGAAAATAGTAAAATCCAAGTAAGATAATTTTATGACTTATTTACTACTTTGATGTTTTATTGTCTAGCATTTGCTGTTCCACAATGTAGACAATTAGCAAAGTAAATATTGTGAATAGATATAAGCAAAAGTACATGTGTTGTAACCCAAATTTTTCTCTCTCATTCTCAGAATAAATTCTCATTCCCCTAAGGTTATCAAGTATTCAAGACTACTCAAGAATTATCAGATGAGTCCTCCTCCTAAGCAGTTGCCTATGACTAGGGTTTTGGTTTTCTCAAATAAAATTGAGCTTCTAATGTCTCAAATGAGTTTCATAGTTCCTCATACGCTTCAAATAATCCCCATGTCAAGTTTCAAGCCTTGCATCATAAATGTGCTCAATCAATTGCTCAGATGATTAAAAATCAACTCTGTTGGGTAAAAAGTCAACAGTGGTAAACATATAGTCAAACTTCAATATTTTTGAACAACATCAATATTATGAAGTTAAATTCATCATTTGATCAAGGGTTGATCATAACTCCTCAAGAAAACTCAAGATTCATCAAAAGTCAACAGTTTCTAAATTAGGATTTTCTTTAGGAGAAGTCAACTGAACTTTGACCAAGCATAACTTTCACATGCTTCATCAAAAAAATCTCAACAAAAGCCCATTTTGATGGAAATTAAATTCTCTATAACTTTGTCTCTTTAAGATCAAGGCCCAAAAATGCTTCATTTAAGAGTTCAGGAACATTGGTCGTTCATCACTCAACTAGGGAATTTAATTTTTATATACCCTGACTGGGGATGAAAAAGATGGATAACCTTCCGAGGTGCTGTATGATCGAGTTTTCAACATGGATACTGACTTGTCTGGGGAGGATAAGATTAAATGATATCTAGTCCGGTTTTAGATTTCGTAGAAACTCTCTAGGGATAGTGTTATGGACTACCCTTTGCTGGAGAGAGAAGTTTTTCCGGTGATTTACAATAGTCAGAGGGATAGACTCAAGCTGGGGAGACTGAATTCCGCTGGGGAAATAAACCCTATTGGGGAAATAAACCCTATTAGGGAAATAAACCCTATTGGGGAAATAAACCCTGTTGGGGAAATAAACCTTGTTGGGGAAATAAACCCTACTGGAGAAACACTCTGTTGAGGAATATGCTCTGCTGAGGGATTTGAATCCTGCTGGAGAAGAGAATTCTGTAGGGGATTTTACAGTTTTGGAGAAATAAACTCGGCTAGGGGAAGAGAATTTATGTGAACTGTGTTTCTATCATAATCTACTAAAAATTGGAATTCCATAAGTTGGCGACATTGTCGGGGAAAAGATTATACTCCTTTATCCCTAGGGGGTCTACTGGTGAGTACGACTAGAGTATTTCAGGCTTGCGAGGAATATGTCTTTGTTGAAGATGAGCTTGTGAAGTTGATTCTGTGGGGGATAATCTTATGGAAACTGCTCTATGGGGAAACTTTACTGGGGATTACTCTGTGGGGATTTATGGGCGACTTGAAAATTATCTCGCCTCCTACAGTCTTGAGTAAATACTTATTCATGTTTTTATGCACATATTTGTTAGCAGTAATCATATTCATATGCATATGCTCACTCAATTTAGTCATTGGACTTTTTTTTCAAACAAAATAGAAAAAGTAAAAGAAAATTTAAACTTTGGAATTGTGTTTATATTGATAGTTTCCCATAAACATACGATTGTTGTACAAGGAGGCAGAAATCCTAGCAAGAGGAAATCGTCTTTAAAAATGAAGAGAGTACAAAGTGAAAACAAAATTTATAGCTATGTGTAAATGATCTCGACGGGTTCCAACTCTACAATTACCCATATGTCTTTGAGCATCTCATCCCTTGTTGTCAGAAGAAGTTGATGAATCGATATGTACCATATGAACTTGACGTTGGTAATAAAGCTGGCTGAAAGTGATCCAACGGGACATAGTCGTATGCTTTAATCCCTAATTTTTTCCTGGACCGCCCTTTTGAGTTTTTAGTCCACTGGGATACCCTTTTTTTCCCAAGCCGCATTTTTAGGTTTTCAACTTGCCGGGTGTACAATCTTTTATATATATATATCCCTGATTTTTTCCCGAACCCTTTTGGTTCACCGGGATGCTCTTATTTTTGCCTAGGCCAGTTAACCTAGTGTCGTCTTTTATGCGTAGTATCTTTTAACTATGTCCGCATTCACAGGGTGCGGAAAATCTTCACCGTCCATGGTGGTAAGTATCATAGCACAGCCAAAAAATATCTTCTTGGCTAAAAATGGTCCTTCGTAGGTAGGAGTCCATTTTCCACTGGGATCTCCTTACGGTAAGATGATGCGCTTTATTACCAAGTCACCATCCTGATATGCCCGATGCTTGACCTTTTTGTTAAAAGCTTTGATCATGCGCTTTTGGTACATCTGACCATGACACACCACCGCAAGTCTTTTCTCGTAAATCAAATTCAACTGATCTAGCCTAGTCTAAATCCATTCGTCTTCGTCTAACTCTGCATATTTCATAATTCTCAAGGAAGGAATCTAAACTTTGATAGGTAAGACAACCTCCATACCATAAACTAGAGAAAATGGGGTTTCCCCAATTGATGTCTGAGCTGAAGTGTGATAACCATGGAGAGCAAATGGTAACATCTTGTGCCAGTCTTTATATGTCATTGTCATATTCTGTATAATCTTCTTAATATACTTATTGGCGGCTTCCATTGCGTCATTCATCTTAGGTCGACACGGAGAATAATTATGGTGTTTGATCTTGAACTATGTGCAGAGCTCCGTGATCATAGTATTGTTGAGATTGGTACCATTATCTGTGATAATCCTTTCGGGGATGTTATACCAATAAATAAGGTTATGCTTAATAAACTGGGCGACCACATTCTTAGTAACAGAGGCAAACGAGGCTGCTTCAACCCACTGGGTGAAATGATCAATGGCGACAAGGACGAAGTGATGTACATTAGAAGCAATAGGTTTAATCTCTCCAATCATATTAATTCCCCACATTGTAAACAGTCAAGGAGCAGTTAATACATTTAGAGGTACTGGAGGCACGTGTACTTTGTCAGCATAGATCTGGCACTTGTGACAAGTGTTTGAATGGTGGTGACAGTTTTTTTCCATAGTCGACCAATAGTAACCCACTCTTAGAATCTTCTTAGCCATAGTATGTTCACTGCAGTGAGTACCAAAGATAGCTTCGTGCATATCTTCCATAATCTTCTCCGCCTCTTTCTTGTCCACACAATGAAGCAGAGTCGAACCATGGTTGCGCCTGTACAGAATTTCGTTGCTTAGGAAGAACTTAGCTGAGAACCTCCGTAGGAATTTCTTGTCGTTGATGGATGCTCCTTCAAGATACTCTTGAGCCTCAAGATATCTTTTCACTTCATGAAACCAAGGCCTCTCTTCTACTCTGTTAGTGTCAATTTCATAGCAATGTTCCGGTTCGTTTAGCCTCTCAATAGTAATTCTAGGATCCTCATTGTCCCATCTGACTTTAAACATAGACGACATGGTTGCTAACGGATCTGCCAACAGATTCTCTTCTCGTGGGATATGCTAAAAAGTGATATCTTCGAAGTATGGGATTAAGGTCAACACGTGCTTTCAGTACAGAATGAGATTCAGATGCTTAGTGTCCCATTCTCCCTTAATCTGACTGATTACCAAAGCTGAGACTCTATATACGTTCAAGAACTTAATTCTCATGTCAATAGAAACTTTAATACCCATAATGCACGCTTCATATTCAGCCATATAGTTGGTACAATCGAAACATAATTGGGCGGTGAAGGGTGTAAGGCAACTCTGAGGAGATATAATTACAACACCAATTCTGTTGCCAAGTGAATTTGAGGCCCCGGCAAAAAATATAGTCCATCAGGATCCTATCTAAAGTCCTTCATACGGTTCGGGTTCTTCACAATCTATAATTATCATGATGTTCTCATCCAGGAACTCAAAATTAATAGATTGGTAACTGTCTACAGCTTGATGCACCAAATGATCAGCCAGTACACTTCCTTTAATTGCCTTCTGAGTGGTGTACTGAATATCGTATTTTGTTAAGACCATTTGCCATCGGGCTATCCTTCTGAAGAGAGATGGCTTCTAGAATATGTATTTGATGGGATCCATTTTAGAGATCAATAGAGTAGTATGAGTCAACATATATTGTCTTAGTTGGCGAGCAGCCCATACCAAAGCGCAGCAAGTTTTCTCGAGCAATGAATATCTTGTTTCATAGTCGGTAAACTTTTTTCTAAGGTAGTATATTGCATGCTCTTTTCGACCAGACTCGTCATACTACCCCAGTACACACTCCATTGACTTCTCTAACACTGTTAGGTACATTATCAGAGGTCTTCCTTCAACTGGTGGCATCAAAATTGGAAGTTCTTGTAGGTACTCCTTGATTTTGTCAAAGGCTATCTCACAATCATCGTTCCATATCACTACCTGATCTTTCTTCAGCAACTTAAAGATCAGTTCACAAGTAGCAGTCAAATGGGAAATAAATCTGGTAATATAATTCAGTCGTCCCAAGAAACCTCTGACTTCTTTCTCGGTGCAGGGAGCGGGCATTTCTTAAATAGATTTAACCTTAGAGGGATAAACCTCAATACCTTTACCACTGACAACAAAACCCAAGAGTTTACCGGATCTCACCCCAAAGGTGCACTTGTTCGGATTCAATCTCAACTTGTACTTTTTCGGCCTTTCAAACAACTTATGTAAATGGTACAAATGATCTTCTTTAGTTTGTGATATGGCTATCATATCACTGACATAGACCTCTATCTCGTGATGGATCATGTCATGGAACAAATCTACCATAGCACGCTGATATGTTGCACCGACATTCTTCAACCCAAAAGGCATAACCTTATAGTAAAAAGTGCCCCACGGTGTAACAAAAGTAGTCTTTTCCATGTCTCTGGGTGCCATCTTGATCTGATTATAACCTGAGAAACAATCCATGAAAGAGAATACCTTATGTTGAGCGGTGTTGTCGACCAAAACAGTAATATATGGAAGTGAGAAGTCATCTTTAGGGCTCGCCCTGTTCAGATCTCTGTAATCTACACACATACGCACCTTGCCATCTTTCTTCGGTACCAGAACAACATTTTCAACCAATTGAGGATATGATGTTACTGCTAATAAATGTTCTTTGAATTGTTTCATAACCTCGTCCTTGATCTTCTTTGACATCTCGGGACGCATGCGACAAACCTTCTGCTTTATCGGAGCACAACCCTCTTTCATTGGCAGACGATAAACCACAATATCGGTATCAAGCCCAGGCATGTATTCGTATGACCAAGCAAAGATATCAACATATTCATGCAACATCTGTATTGACCTATTTTAGACACTGTCCTCCAAGTTGGCGCCTATGTTGAATTCTTTTCTGTCTTTTTTAGTACCCAAGTTTACCACTTCAACTGACTCTTCATGTGGTTGAATAGCTTTCTCTTCTTGCACTAACAGTATGAAAAGTTCTCCTGGTATTTCATAAACTTCCTCACCTTCATCCTCGGCTTGGTAGATCTAATTTTCAAAGTCATAAGTGGCAATAGCAGAGTCGTTATCAACGGGATCCAGAGTGGATGTGGATCTGCAATGTATTATGTGGGTGGGTGTAAGAACACATAGCTATTTGAAAGTGATAAAAGTGAAAATAAAGAAAGAGAGCATAAAGTTTTAATGCAAAATGTCCAATGCTTTATTAAATGAAAATATATTTATGAAATGAAAACCCTTAACAAATGAACCGTTGTGCCCCGGGTAAGGCACACGGCTTAAAGTCATTGTTCAAATATTACAAAGCCAAAACTCGAAAGCAATAAAAATAGAAATGTAGCTATTACTCCTGACTAAAGGAGATATAGATAATGTCCTCGGCCTTCCAGTTGCTGAGCCCATTGCTAATGGTAGGAAAGACCCAGCTGTCAAGGTCATAATCACTGTCAGCATCTTCTATTATGTTGACTCTGTTATTGCTGATGCGGAATAGTGGCCTTCCATCTCGAGCGCGACGAACAGCCCTATGACCCTCTGCAGTAAAACCCAAACTAAACTTGTCAAATTTATAGAGGATTTCAGGAAGTTAACCCCAAATAGTACAACCACCTTCTTCTACAGTAGCTTTAGCATCTTTCAATGAAGCCATCTTGGGCGGTACCCTAGTAACTTTGGGAATGGAAGAGACATTTTCAGTAGCAGCAGGAGGGATAACTTAAAAAGTTTGATAGGGAGTCTCGGTGAATTTACCATCCATCTCTATATACCGGAGAGAGTTCAAGTGGATGACCATATACTCTTCTTTGCCGCAGACAGTAACAATCTTTCTATTCACAAGATATTTTAACTTCTGATGTTGGGTAGAGGTAACAGCGCCTACCCCGTGGATCCAGGGGCGTCCCAGTAAGCAGGAATAAGCTTGACGAATGTCCATTACATAGAAGGTAGATTCAAAGATCTGTGAACTCACTTTGATTGGAAGATCCACTTCCCCGTGTACCATCCTTTTTGACCCATCAAAGGCTCGAACTATAATATCATTGGGTTTTAGTATAACCCCTTCGCAATCAAGTCTGTCCAGGACGCCCTTCGGTAGAACATTAAACCAGGACCCAATATCAACCAAAACATGAGCCAGAGTAATGCCCCTACATTCAATGGAGACATACAGGGCCTTATTGTGGTTTCTTTCCTCATGAGTCAGATCAGCATCAAAGAAACCTAAACCATTGTGAGTCGTCAAGCTCGTAACATAACTTCCAAATTGATCGGCATAAATCTCTTGTGGCACGTGAGTAGTCTTCAAGAATTTTACTAAATCCTGCGCATGGGCTTCAGAACATAATAGCAGGGATAACATAGAGATATTGGATGGGGTATGCCCCAGCTGTTCAACAATTTTGTAGAAACTCTTGCGGATAATCTTCAATACCACTTAGAACTCTTGTCTAGAGGTGTCTTCAATGATAGCTTCCTTAGGTGCCTCTGTCTGGGTAGGCTCTATTATTTGCTCTTTACCCCGAGCCTCAGTAGTTGATTTGGTAGCAGTAACCTTAATAGGTGTAACAACAGTCTTCAGAGAGATTTCCGGGGAGAAAACCCTTCTGCTTCTGGTAACCTTACTGGTTCTAGCAACATTGTCAATGTTAGGATCAGCAATTTCAGTAATTTCATCTTCAACAGTTGGTAGTTCTTGTTTGACACCATGGTAGTAGACGTCAGATCCATAGTTCCAAGGAATAGCTCTATCTGAAGAATATGGGACAGGTTCAGGTGTAGTGATGATCAGAGGAGTAGCTTTTGGACTGGAAGTAATCCTTACAGGACCTTTGGAGGTGATCCTGACAGGAGGGATAGAAATTACGGATAAGTCTTGACACAGATTCTTAGCAGACGGAACCTTCTCGATCGGAATTATATGATTGTCCATTAGGCGTTGAATTCCTTCCTTCAATAACATGCAACCATTGGGTTGGGATGCACAGCAATAACATTTTTCAATACAGCTCAGAAATAAAACGGCCTGCAGCAAATTCTTCTTGATAATTGGTAGAGGAGTCATCAAATTCACTTACAGTAGCAACATGAAGAACATCATCAATAGAACTTATGCATTTTTCATGCTATGGCATTGGTGCAGTAATCATATTCGGGGTCTCTGGAGGATTAAACTCAATTTCCTTATTGTCAATCATGTCCTAAATTTTGTTTTTCAGGGTCCAACAGTTGTTGGTGTCGTGCCCAGGACTGTTAGAATGGTAGGCGCATCCTGCATTCAGATTGTACTTAAGAGAGGAGGTGTTGAGGTTCTGAGGAGGGTCCCTTAGCGTAATCAGATTCGCTTGTAGTAAATGTTGCAAATCTTGAGATAATGGCATATTAATCTTGGTAAAATGCCTTCCTAGAGCGTCTGGCCTACGCCTATAGCCCTGTTGTTGTTGTTGAACAGGTGTACGGTTAGAAATCAATATTGCCCCCACAGACTAATTGCAGTCATTTTTACCATGACCCTTCTGGCCATAAATAAAATTGGTCTCCTTCTTACCACTGAATGTCTTCTTTACAGCACTTGAAACGCAGCCACTTTAATTTTTCCACTCTTGATACCACTTTCAACTTGTTCTCTAGTTAGAATAAGCTCAGTAAAACCAGATGAAGAACTCCCAATCAGATGATTGAAGAATGGATCTTTTAGAGTACCCATGAACACATCAACTAGATCCTGGTCAGACAAGAGAGGTTGCACCCTTCCATCTAAGTCTCTCCACTTCTGGGCATATTCTTTGAAACCTTCATTCGAACCCTTAGTCTTGTTTTGAATTGCACACACGTTGGTGCAAGGTCATCATTGTATTGATACTGCTTGTAGAAAGTAGTGACCAAGTCTTCCCAAGTATGAATGTTGGTTCCCTCCAGCTAATAGAACCATTCGAGTTGTGTACCATACAAACTTTCCTGAAATAAGTGAACCTATAACTTTTTGTTAGCAGTATGGGGTTGGATCTTTCGAACATAAGATCACAGATGAAGTTTCGGACAAAGTACGCCATCATATTTAACAAAAGCATGGACTTTGAACTTGTGAGGGATAACTACCCCCAGAATAAGACCCAGATCTCTGAAATTCAATCCAGGCACTTTCTGAATTTCCATTGCCTTGAAGTGATCTTCCAGCTGTTTGTATCTGTCACCAGCAGGAGGTTATTGTTCATCAGAATAGTCTTCGTCCTCGGGAATCTTACCAGAACCTATGTTGCTTCCACCTTCAGCTCTGAAACTTCTATTGTCCTCCTCTTGGTTATCATCTTCATCAGATGAGATATCAACAGTTTGAACTTGTTTAGCAGGACCTTTGAATCTTCTTCCCATGTTGAGAATAGCAATTGGCTTCCGAGTCTTCTTATTTTTGGCGATGAGCACCATCATATCCTTCTACCCTTGAGCCAGGTTCAGGAGGGTCTCCTGGAATTGGGCATTCTGAGCTTGGAGTTCCTTAACAGTCTATTCAAGAGCTATGTTTTATTGAAATAAACAGCAAGAAGGTGAGATAACTTGTATGGGAAAACCTATTTATGTAATGATGCATGATATGCAAATGCAATGTTTTCAAGGATTGTTGCGGGATTTAAATTTGTTTAAACAAGAGGAAACAAGAGAAATTTTAGTAATAAACTCAAATTAAAATTGCTTTTAATAAAAGAGTTACAAAATAGCAAAATGTAAATTCAAGGCTCCCATGGACGCTTCCTCTTTGAGTTCACATATGCGTTAAGGCTTTGTTCTTCGTGGGGTCGTTTTGTCAGCTTTATTACTTTCTTCTCACTAGCATAGAACTGAGCTTTGAAGGTATCTCTTTCCTCCTTCAGTTGAATCCAGGATTTTTGTAGTTCTTCGAAATCAGTAGGCATATTTGGATGAAGAACGGTATGAGGAACATCCCCCTTAAACCATGGGCTCTACGATCAATGGTAGGATAGCAGGATATGGCATTTTAATATTTTGGGCACGAGAAACACCCATATGAGGTAAGGCTCTAGAGGAATGGAATTCTTGTTTCCCAAAGTCTTGCTATCATTCTTGTTGACCATGCCCCAAGCATGTATAAACCTTTGATGGTAGTTTTGAGGATCACTCTCATAGCCGAATACAATACCCTGGATGAGCATATCATAAGGATTGTCCCTTCGACCATAACCAAATTGACGCATAACTAGAGAGGGATGCCCCCTCTTATACCAAGGAGTGGTACATTAGGGAATTCTCCACAACGATCAATAATAGTGACATCTACTTGAGATCGAGAACACCAATGGATATTTGCGTGAGTGAGTGACATCAACCTTTGAGACCACCTCAAAACGTATTCGTTCTTTATCTCTGATGAGGGCAAGTTCAAAATAAACCACCTGGACAATAGAGGTATGCAACACATAAGAGTTCCCCGCTTCTTCATAGTACGGGTGTAGACGGAATGCAGGACATCTCCAAGAAAGGTAGGAACCGGATTATCAGTGAAAAATATCATGATGACACTCATATATATGAATTGGTCCGGATTAGGGAATAGTACCAACCAATAGATCAGCAAAGCCAACATGTCCTCAAGCACGAAGGTTCATGGCATCTAGAAATCCCTGAGCCTTCTTTATCATAAATTTAGGAGAGAAACCCTTGACTTCATTCCTTGTTTCCCAATTAGCTACAATGTCAGGTTGTTTCAGATGTAAGTCTACTACAACATCTTCAGGTTTCAAAGATTTCTCTAAACCGGTGAAAGGTATCTGATCAAGAATAGGCACTTCAAGAAACTTAGAGAATTCTTTCATTGTGGGCACCAACTGATAATATGGGAAGGTAAAATAGTGATGCTTTGGATTAAAGAACTGGAAAAGAATGCTCATCATGTCTTTCTGGAAGCCCGTAGTAACCAAATTGAGTAGATGACCATGTCTCTTGGTGAATTGAGAATTGTCGGGAATCTTTGAGACTAATTCCTAGAGCTTGGAAAGTATCCTTACAAAGTTGATTCAAATGGTATTCCTACAACTAGAAGCCATGACACTGCAACACAGAACAAAGATAAATCCCCTAGATCCTTGAAATGGTTAGTCATGATATGATGTTATGATGTCATGATATCATGTCCAAATATATAATCAAACATAAGTAAATCATGCAAAGGCCTTAAGTTTAAGGCTTGCATGGGGTTTGTAGGTAAGTACCCTCTTGAAGTTCAGTTAGCTCAACCTGTCCTACAGAAGTAACCGGGTTTTATGGATCTCAATATTACATATTTTTCCCACAAGCTTCGTCTATCATGGAAACTGACTTGCCACCAGAAAAAACTTGAGATTCGAATCTCAATGAGTGTAGTATCGAGTATCAACCAACTTCGGACTACACCAAAACCGACTATCTCACTATCTTCTAATGGATAAGTTAGGTCAATTAACATTCTAAGGTCAGTTAGTGCTTATGACACCACGCGGCAACCTAGTATGATCCCTGACTGACTCGAGGGATACCAGTACAAACCAATGTGTCGCACTAACGTAGCCATCACTTCAACCATATCGCTATACGCGTATAGTTTCCATGATCTATGGCTACTTACCTAAAATGTTCTCCAGATCCGGGTATAGGATCTTTGCAAGAAATAAAACCCAAACACCCTTTAAACATAAAGAAGACAAGTCAAACAAGGAAAGCATTTAAAAGTGATATAACTCTAAGGTAACCTCACTTTTAGTTCTTTCCCCAAGAGAGTCGCCAGTTCTATAATACGGTGGGAGAACTGACTTGGTTTTGCGTTTTATCGCAAATGTTGCGGATAGTAAGAGTCTCCACTGACTTTTCATTTATCCAATAAGGAAAGGGGGAAAAGAACAGGAAAGACCTTCGAGATTATTGAGTTCGGGGGGTAGGTTATGAAAAGGGAAGGTGTTCGCACCCTTTTCATCCATATTCATCTACGAACTCTTAATCTCTAGCTCACTTTGTTTGAAATGCTTTATGTGTATGTGTTTGAAAATGTTTTGAAAAAATTTCCTAAGTGCGGCAAATTTGTAATGATTCTTGTATAAGTTAAGAATGCGTATAAAGTGTTTGTTTTTTTTTTTTGAAAATATTTCAGAAAAAGTGTTTGTGAAAAAGATGTTTTGAAATGTTTTTGTGAGCAAGATATTACGAGCTATCTACCTACTCAAAAGATCTTTGGTTTTATTTTCCTCCTCCTTTAGATAGTGTTATCCTACCATTAGTTAGTAGGAAGCCCTATCGTTGGATGTAAAGGGACAGGCATGGGTCATTGTACAGTCATCAAAGGCAACTAGTAAGGACACTTTATCAATTATCGTTTAAGGGACTAAATTATTTATCGAAGGCAACATCGAAAGGTTCATCGAGGGACTATGATCTTTTGTATTGGAGGGACTTTGCTAAAGCATCCCCACGTTCGAGGACATTATTGTTTTTCGAGGCAACGAGTGAGGTTACCCTAGAGGCGAGTGTGTGAAAAGTGTATTGAATTCATTTATTAAGCTTGGATTTAGGGTTATCTAACGGTTGATTTTAGATCTTGTCATTCATGCCCTAATTACTAGCAGTAATAAGGAAAGCAGTAAGTTGGGAAAAGAAAGGTCCTACGCTATTACAAAGATTCAGGCAAGGGGATACAAAACCATAAAAATTGGGGGAAAAGAGTAAACCCTAATTAAGACTATGACAAACCGTAGCAGTTACATAATTGGAACAAAAAACTAATGCGAAAAACAATGAAGTACGCGATGATAAGAGAAACAAGAAAAATTGTTTATGATTTTGATAAAAAATGATTTGATGATTAATCTAAAAAACCTAATTAGTTTTAGTTAGAAAAAGAAATTTTAATGATAAAACCCAAAAATACTAAATTAATTAATTAAAAAAAGGTAAGTTAATTTAATTAAAAAAAGTTAAGTTAATTTAATTAATTTAATTAAAAACCCTAAGTTTAAATTGATTTTAATTAATTAAAATAATAATTATGTTGTAAAATAAAATATATAAAAAAGAGATAATAAAATAAAAAAAGGATGTTGGGCTTAAAAAAAAGAAAACCATGGGGATTTGGAACATCAATTTGCTAGGCCCAAAGAGGAGAGGCCCAAGATGCCTGTGTTAGATTCAGTAAAACAAACTCCATGAGGTCTATTATGAACGCACGAATCTAGGACGTTGGATCTGGATCTGTTGAGATCTGATGTTATTGATGAGAGAGCGCACGGTGTACGCATAAATGTTTATCACGCTGAATATGCAATAGAAAATATGTGCAAATAAAAATACCAGGGGCAGGGATCGAACTTGTGCCCTGGTATACTAATGTTTAAGGCATGCTCGCTTCTACTGCTAGGGCGGCTATATGTCTGTTAACATTATTGACACAATTGATATATAATATAACTCTATATGCGTTGACCAGAGAGGTGCCAGAGCTCTAGCTCCGGTCGTCTTCTCCGGCTACCCTTTTTGTACAACCTGTAAAACAAAGAGAATCAGTGATCCAAAAATGTTCTACCCCCCTAAAACAATGGTTGTGAATCTAATGGGAATAATTTTGAAGGTTAAAATGCAATGATTTGACCTCTATGGTGAAGATAACATGAAATCGGTATAACCATGGTGTCTCATGGTTTTGGATGCATGGGATCACCATGATGGTTCAGACCTATACAAAGATATCTCAGAAGCATGATAAAGGCATTAGCATGGCTTAAAATAAAACAAAAATCAAGATATGAAATTTATGAATGTTATGCAACCGAAGATGCTATTCGATGAGATTCTAGATGTTTTGAATCATCAAACTGACTCAATCTTACTCTGTATGTTTTGCTAAGAGTGAATGGAATGGAGGTTTTATAGTAAAATGGCTTGAAAATAGGGTTTGATAACTTTAGGGTTCTTGAAAATATTTGGAACTTTTGACAAGTTAAGAGGCAAGGGTTTCGTGTGTAAGGTTCTTGTCTTAATGTCTGAATATATAGAGAAAATTAGGGCAAAAACAAATGGGCTTGGACTTTGTGTTATAAGATATGATTTTTATCTTATTTATTTTGTATTATTAATGAATAAATAAAAATAATTAAAATAAAAGTAAGTCAAGGGGTGTAAGGATAAGGTTTGAGGTGTATGAAGAACATAATACACATTTAGACTCTTAAACTATGGCCTAATAGCGCAATCACGATTCGACTCTCTACTTTGTTGTTATTGGTCGACCATGGAAACTGATTGCCATCGTCATTCCAGAACTTGTCATAAATTCCATATTTATGCAAACAAAGTGCACGTGCCTCTGGTTCCTTTGAATGTTTTGACTGCTCCTTGGCCGTTTGTAATGTTGGGCATTGATATGATTTGAGAGATTAAGCCTATCGCGTCTAATGGGCATCGTTTCATCCTGGTTACTATTGATTATTTCACGAAGTGGATTGAAGCAGCCTCATTTGCCTCTGTTACCAAGAATGTTGTGGCACAGTTCATCAAGCATAATCTCATATGTCGGTATGGCATACCTGAAAGGATCATCACAGATAATGGTACCAATCTCAATAATACTATGATCGCGGAAATTTACACACAGTTCAAGATTAAACACCACAACTCTTCTCCGCATCGACCAAAGATGAATGGCACAGTGGAAGCCGCTAACAAGAACATCAAGAAGATTTTTCAGAAGATGACAGTGACATACAAAGATTGGCATGAGATGTTAGCATTCGCTCTTCATGGTTATCTTACTTCAGCACGTACATCAACTGGGGAAACTCCATTTTCTCTAATCTATGGTATAGAGGATGTCCTACCTATCGAGGTCCAGATCCCTTCTCTAAGGATTATGAAAGACGCGGGTTTAGATGAAGACGAATGGATTCAAACTAGACTAGACCAGATAAACTTGATTGATGAAAATAGGTTTGCGATTATGTGTCATGGTCAGATGAATCAAAGTCGCATGATCAAGGCTTTCAATAAGAAAGTCAAACATCAGGTATATCAGACTGGTGATCTGGTTATAAAGCGCATCATCTTACCACAACGTGATCCCAGAGGAAAATGGACTCCCATATATGAAGTGCCATTTGTGATTAAGAAGATATTTTCTTGCGGTGCTATGATACTTACCACCATGGGCGGTGAAGATTTTCCACACCCTATGAACACAGACATAGTTAAAAAATACTACGCATAAAAGAAAATTGCTAGGTTGACTGGCCTAGGCAAAAATAAGGGCATCTCGGCGAACCAAAAGGGTTCGGACAAAAATTAGGGATATATATATATATATATATATATATATATATATATATATATATATATATATATATATATATATATATATATATATATATATATATATATATATATTGTACATCCGACAAGTCGAAAACCTGAAAGGGCGACTTGGGCAAAAAAGGATATCCCGGTGGACTGAAAACCCAAAAGGGAGATTCAGGAAAAAGTTGTAGATTAAAGCATGCGACTATGTCCCGTTGGATCACCCATCTACTTACAGCCATCATAATTACCAAAGTCAAAGTTCAAAGGGTGCAGTTCAACTCAATCAACTTCTTCCGACAGCAAGGGATGAGATGCTTGAAGACATAGGGGCAATAACAGAATTGAAACTCGATGGGATCATTTCCATATATCTTTTTTATTTGTTTCTCTTTATACACCTTTACGGCGATTTCCTCTTACTAGGATTTCTGTCTCTTTGTATAAAAATTGTCTGCTTATAGAAAAAATTTACAAATCAATGCAATCAGTTTCAAATTCAATAGGCTATTTTTATTTTCTCTATTTTGTTTGCAAAAAACATCTGATATATTGAATGAACATATGCATTTGAATATTATTACCGTTTACAAATATATGCATGAAAACAGGATTAGCATTTGCGAGAGACTCCGGGAGTTGGGATAAATGTTTGAAGTTGACCATAAATTCCCACCGAGAATATTCCTCAGATCTTTCTCCACAAGAAGATTATTTCCCTAGTGAAGTCGCCATAGTCTATAGGGTTTATTTCCTCAACGGAGTTTATTTCTCCAATATTGCAAAATTCCTTGACAAGACTCTCTTCTCCGACCAGATGACATCCAATGTTTTCCTCCCCAGAAGAGTCAATACCCATAAACCTGGATAAACAGTACATTAAAAGAATTTCATCTCTTTCATCTTCAGTCAAAATACAAATCTTACAAAGAATGATGAATGACTGACTCTCCTTGGATGCTTCTATCCCCAAGCAAAAGTCGAAGATCCCCAGCAGAATCTCCTCAAACAGAAAATAGGAGTCCCTAGTAAAGATTGTTGTCTTCATCCCCAGCGACAGTCATAGATTTAGTTTCGCCAGCAGAAATTAATATACAAAGCTACTGATATGCTCCAATAACACATTGCATCCATACATCAATTGCAAAAATATAATAACATATGCGTACGAAACGCATATACCATTCTCATTTATTTTGAGAGCATCATGACATTACACAGAACTAACTTTTTCTTTTCAGGTTAAGTTCACAAAAGGACAATACTACCAGTAATTTATAGACAGGTTATGGACCAATTCCCGAAACAAAACAGGGCGACTATCTACATGACTAAGTGATTCCCTTTAGAGACTGAATCCTGAAAAGAATTTCCACCAGAGAATGAGTTTTGGAGAGCATTTCCTTCAAAGGAGTTCTAAAACTCATTTCCCCTTTGGCACTTCACTCTGAAAAGCATTTCCTTCAGAAGTTTATTCTAAAAAGCATCTCCTTCAGCGCTTCGTTCTGAGAAGCATTTCCCCTTTAGAGACAGAATTCTGAAAAGCATTCCCTCTAGAGACCGAGTTCTGGCAAGCATTTTATTTAGAGGAGTTCTTAAACTCATTTCCCCTTCAACACTTCATCTTGAAAAGCATTTCCTTCAGAAGTCTATGCTGAAACGCATCTCTGTCATCTCTTTATTCTGAAAAGCATTCCCCTTCAGAGACGGAATCCTGAAAAGCATTCTTTAGATACAGTCAAGCGTAAACTCATTCTAATACTCCTATCAACAGTTACTTTGGATGGCATCTATAGGCCCATCTCTAAATACACTCTATCACTTCTCCAAATGGAATCTTTAAGCCCATTAAAGCAATACAATCAACCGACAAGTGTTACATCATGCACATGTAAGTGCAAATTTCTGGACACTTAGGTGTTCAATCCTCTTCCATCTTCAGATCCTGAATGGCGAGCATGCCAATATAACTCTTCAGGTTTAAGAATATTGAACAGGGGAAGCTGTTGTACCCTAAAATTTTCCCTCTCATTCTCAAAGGACTTTCTCATGCTCCTAAGGTTATCAAGTATTCAAGACTACTCAAGAATGATCAGATGAGTCCTCCTCCTAAGTAGTTGCCTATGACTAGGGTTTTGGTTTTATCAAAGGAAATTTAACTTCTAATGTCTTAAATGAGTTTCATAGTTCCTCATACGCTTCAAAGAATCCTCATGTCAAGTTTCAAGCCTTGCATCACAAATGTTCTCAATCAATTGCTCAGATGATTGAAAATTAATTGTGTTGGGTAAAAAGTCAACTATGGTCAACATATAGTCAAACTTCAAGATTTTTGGTAAACATAAATATTTTGAAGTTACATTCATCATTTTATCAAGGGTTTATCATAACTCCTCAAGAAAACTCAAGATTCATCAAAAGTCAAAAGTTGCTAAATTAGGGTTTTCTTTAGGAGAAGTCGACTAAACTTTGACCAAGCATAACTTTCACATGCTTCATCAGAAAATTCTCAACCAAAGCCCATTTTGATGGAAATTCAATTCTATATAACTTTTACTCTCTAAGCTCAAGGCCCAAAAATGCTTCTTTTAAGAGATATGAGCAAAAACATTATATGTCATTTTAAGAGTCAACAAAAAGACACTTTTTGTCAAAGCAATTTAGATCAAGATAAATTTTTCAAATGTAAATATTATTGACATGTGAATTTTAGGGACATATTGAGCTTTCTAAAAAGTCCAAGATCATCTTCATATGATAAAAATTGAGCAAGTTATGAGTTGCACAAGTTGGGTAATTTTATTAAATTGCAAGAAACCTCAATTGAACAATTTTGGACTTTTGGACTAATGGGCATAATTCTTGAAGTTCAAACATGTTCATGACATATTAGGGGACCGCCAAAACCATTCTTATGATTTTTATTTCTTTTATTTTGATTTTTTATTCAGTTAAATGCAAATTAAATCAAATAAATAGTAAGTGGAGGTATAAGGCTTACAAGGCTTTTGTTTCAAACCTTTTGGAGGCCCGAGATTGCATGAGAAACCGTGTGAATCTTACTTTCAAAACAAATCTTCATGTTTTGTCTTATTCCAAGTTCTTTTCAGACAAGAATCAAAGATTATTTTGCACAAGGTCCAAGCCCATTGTTCTTGACCTAATCTTCTCCTATATATACCTTTAATGTTCAGACAACAGGGGACACGAAAAAACCTTGCAAGAACACCCACTCAAAACCTCAAATTTTGTTAAACTAGGGCAAACTTGAAACCCTATTTCCAGCCCTTCTCAAAGAAAACCAACCGTTCTAATCAATCCCCGAGGTATTATAGGGTAAGACTTGATCGTTCTTAATGATCAAAAGTGCATGAAACAAGCATTTCAAGCATGGTCGGTTAACATATTTTTACGAATTTCGTGTTTTAAATTTATGTTGTTGTGATTAAAACTAACCATGCTAATGTGTTCCTGAGATATAATAGCACAAGTCTAAACCATCGCATGAGTCCCATGATGCCAGAATCATGCATCACCATGTTTATGCCATTTTGGATTATTGTGATTATATCTTACTGTGTAGGACGTTTTAGCCAAAAACTAAGGCCACCAATGAGTTCGCAGCCCTCAAATTAGGGGGTAGTGTCTTATTTGATCACTAACACGCTTAGTTTTGCAGGTTTGGAAAACGTACTCACCGGAGAAGACGATCGGAGCTAGGGCTTTGGCGCTTCTTCGGTCCATTTTTTTTGTTAATTTTATATTTATTTTGTTTTGTTTTATTAACAGATGAAACAACCGCCCCAGTGGCAAGGAAACACACGTTAAGGCATTGATCTCTAAGGGCGTGAGTCTGATCCCTGTCTTTTGCAACTTTTTGTGTTATTTTCTAATTTACGCATGTTTCTAATATAATATGTTGCGCCTGTTTCCCATCATCAATGAGCGCTTAGCTCAGTGGCAAGGAAGCAAGGCAGAAGGCATGAGGGCGTGAGTTCAACATCCACCCCATGCAGTTTTAACCTTTTTTTTCTCTTTTTTCTAATTTCTTTTAATTACTAACCCTAATTATTTTTCTTAATAAACCATTAACCTAATTTAATTCTTTTAAAAATCCTAACAAATAAGGTTTAGTTTTTTTTAATAAATTAATTTTGACCTTTTTATTTATTTATTTATTTATTTATTTATTAGGTTAATTAGTATTTTCTTAAATAATCAAACTAATTAAACTTTAGGTTTTTTTATTAATCAAATTAATTAAACTTTAGATTTTTTTTATTTAAAATTAATTAAACTTTAGGTTTTTTTAATAATTAAAATTAATTAAACTTTAGGTTTTTTTTATTAATTAAAATTAACTAGACTTATTTTTTTTAATTAATATCAAATTAATTTCATAAAAAAATCACATTCAAACATTTTTTAAACATTTTTTATTTTGAATTTAAATTCCTAGAGAAATTGTATAGGTCGCGCGACTCTTTTTTCTTGTAATAGTTTAGATTTATCTTTCCGCATTTTTCCTATTTTGTAAATTCTTACCAGATGTAATAGTCTAGGGTTTAAATTACGCACTTTAATTTCCGCATCTTTGTATGTAACTGCCCCAAAGCCCTGTAATAGCTTAGAATTTACTTTCCACACTTTACTTTCCTGCTATATATATTCAACTTCTAGTAACTAGAGTTTGTATGGCAAGATAAAAATAATCGTTAGCAAACCCTAATATAAGATAAATAACTAAACTGAATACACTATTCACACTTGCACCTCTAGGGTAACTACGCTTTGTTGCCTTCGAAAACTTGGTCATGCCCCTCGAAAGTGGGGATACTTTAGCAAAAGTCCCTTCGAATAAAGATCATAGTTCCTCGATGACCCTTCAACGTTGTCTACGAAAAATGATCTAGTCCCTCCGATAAATTGTTAAAGTATCCTTACATGTTGCCTTTGATGACCATACGATGACCCTTCTCATGTCCCTTCATATCCAATAGATAGAGCTACCTACCAACTAATGGTATGGATAGTACTATCTCTAAAGGAGAAGGAAAGAACAAGAATGATCTTGAGTGGGTAAGAACTGTTAATCGTTCGCTCATAATCTTTTCAAAAATAAACATTTCTCACACTACACTTTCGAACACATATTTAAAAAAACACTTTGTACGCGTTCTTGAGAACTGATATAAGAATAATTACAAAGTCGGCCATACTTTAGGCTTTTCAAAATATTTTCAAACAAATCACATACAAAATCAAATTTTCAAAAGTGAGCTAGCGATTAAGAGTCTGTAGATAACTACAGATGAAAAGGGTGTTAACACCTTCCCTTTTCATAACTTACCCCCAAAACTCAAAATATATCAAGGTCTTTCATGTTCTTTTTAGTCTTTCCTTATATTGGATAAAATAAAAGTCGGTGGAGACTCTAGCTATCCGCATATTTTGGATAAAACTAAAAAGTCAATTCTCCCATTGTATTACAACATGCATCGTATGGGGGCCAACAAACTTTGCAAGGATTCGTGCAAAATTGGTAGGGTGTTTATACATTCTTCAATTTATAATTCTTTGTTGGTTGAGTGATTCATAATTGTCTATTTAATATCAACCAATGTAGCGTGCAAAGAAAGAGGACGGAAAGGAAGTTAACCAAGCAGAGATGTTCATTGAGACTCGACAAAGTCGAAAAGGAAAAAAGTTGACGAGGAAACACAAACTGCAATTGTAAGTTTTCTATTTTATTGAAGGATTTAGTTACTAATAAATATTTTTTAAATATATGGATATAATCTATCAAGTACATATAGCATGCAACCTAGCCTTCTTTAATAAATTATATTTGTTTTTAGTACTAAATTTGTCTTTTGATCTTGTACAAGTTGTTGTTGAAGTTTTTATTTCTTACAATAGTGTTGAATTTGTTGTGTGTTTCTATTATCGGACTTATTTCTTTGTTTTATGTAAGATATTCGAATGAAACTGTGAATTGTCGGTTTCGATTTTGTAGTTCTAAGCTGTGAATATTTTTTAATTAGGATAAGCTTTAAGATTCAGTTCAGAACTCAACTGAATCTGAGACATTTAGGTCATTGTTTGGGAAATAAAATCTAGTCGAGTTCGTTGCTATGGAAGAACAATGACACTAACCATGCTTAAAAGAAATGAAGAAATTTTGGTTATTAAAAAGCAGCATAGTGATGAAATGGCTGGCATGAAGAGGGAGATGGATGGTGTGAAAGCACTTTTTAAGACCATTATGAAGCAACAAAATCCACATATGAGTGACAAGGAGATCTCTAATATGATGGAAACTTCTTTGGGAAGTTCCAATAGTACTATTGCTGCTCCTGCTGCTCCACATTCATCTGCATCAACTCATATTCCTCATTGTGAAGAGGTATATACTCTAAACTTGGATTACACTCGACACTTGAATTATATATTATCCGAGAAAATGTCTGCAGGAATTCAAGTCACAAATTATCAAGTCAGTAAGTATAGCAAATGCCTTTACT